>QLNU02015003.1:127540239-127569015 GCA_006491805.2 Dysdera silvatica | reverse complement strand
TCAGATTAATTGAAATGGATTTACAAATTTTAATTAATTGTTTCATGTGTGTTTCAGTGTGCACATGTACCAGATAATGGGTGGGCGGCAGAAAGTTTCCCCCCCCTTCCTTTACGGGATATTTTAGTTAGTTGCCAACATATACTGCACTGTTTGTTTATATCTTGTCACAGTTGGCTGCTGTTACAGCCGCCTGAAAAAAAAAAATTTTTTAGATTAATTGGATTTTCGGATTAGTGTGATTTGGATTAACAAGACTATTTTTTATCTTATGATAAAAATATCTTTTTATGTTTTTAGATCACAAGATTTGCTTCCTTCAAGTTTTAGTGCACCCTCTACATGCTTATCCTCGCCAGTAACGTCTGCTGAACAAGCATCTGTTTTTACCTTCACTCAATCAAATTCAGAGATACAATCATCTGAAGTGATACCTGATCCTGCAGTAACTAACATTCCGGTGGTTTCTGTCACTACATCCAAACCAAACATTCCTTTAAGCAGTAGTGCACCATCTATAGCTTCAGATCCTGCAAAGGACGTTAACTATCCCGAGAATGCTTCACCTGTGAACTCTTTTGAAAGCATTCCTCAAAATGTGGTTGTTGACGATTTTAATAAATCTACTTACCCTACGTGTGCTGTAAATATGCCTATAGTTGACGGTCCAAAAAGTGGAAAAAGTTCCTCTTCCTTGTCACTAACACCCGATTCTACAGATCACTGGTACCCAATTACTCTAATTAATGTTATTTTAAATAAAAGATATACTGTCGATATACCTTGAGTAAATAAAGTATTTTAGTTATGAACTTTTATAAGTATAGACTTCTATGATATGGGGCCATGAGATAGAAGCAAATATGCCAATGGTGGCCCCCCCCAATGAAAAATTAAAGAACCTTTACCAATTAATTACTCACTGTAGTCTATGGGTTAGTTCCCTCTGCCTTAAGAAGTATGGATTTTTCAGAAAAATGGTTGCTTACTGCCCTGTGAACGCATAGTGGCAATGTTTGTTATTGCGTTAACCCAGGTTCGACTGCCAATGGTATTGTAAAACATGCTATTTTTCTACTCACCGTAGTCTGACATTTGGTTCCTTTTGTTAGTAGAGGTCCAGATTCCTCATGAAAATATAGATCCCAGTGCAGCATGGCCTTCGTTATCCTTGCGCTATGAAAATAAAAACAAGCTATATATTCCATTAGTTATGAATGCTACCTTTAGGCTAACTGGACAAGGTTAAGCTTCAAGTACGTATGGTTGTGCACAGATACATTGTGACTCATAGGTCTTGTTATATGTCCGAGGTCATATAACCATGGCATGATATTAAGCTTAGTTTTGCCACTTACGTAAAATTTTCATTTTTCAAGTTGTCCCATGTATGTTGTGAATAGGAAATGGCTTGTGAAAAGGTGGGGAGAGGTTGCATGCTAACAAGTCGAAAGGTAGTATGCATTTATATATATTATGCAATAGAGAGGAGGGCCTACAGTATATATATTATCGTAAATTGAAATCTGTTCATCCTAGTAAGAAATGAGAATGTAAATGCTGATTCATATCATTGATTTTATCAGGGTAATAAAAAAAGGATTGACAAAAATAATTAAAAAAATAAATGAATTTTAATCACGGATTTTTTCATAAATGCAAATGCTTGCATGTGGCCAAGCTAGTATGAAAAACAGCAAATTGATACAAAAGGGGCAGACTGGGTCCTCTCAAAGGGTGCATACCTTGGACTATCTGAGGGCGCATACCTTGGACTATCTGAGGGCACGAGTCCTTGCCCATTCAGAGGTGCAAATGCTATCACCCATGAGGGCGCACTGAGCTGGGTGGCCTGCAGCCCAGTCCGCCCCTGGAAAGGGGGATCACGAAGTTCTCTGTGGTCTGAAAAGTAGTAAAAAAATGAATGAAGTTTGTGAATTAATATAAATCTTTAAATGGAAAGATTTTTGTCTCTTCTATTTTAGCCACCCACTTCATGCTACTTTAACTCCAATTGATGATACCTCTGTCGGAGAATTGATTCCGGTTTGTCAAAGTGAAGACATTCCTTCCTCAGGTTTGTTTATTAATGTGTGTTACTTGCGTTTCTTGACTTAGAAAGATTAAAAACCACCACCCACTTTTCCTTCATACAAATAGACAAAATCATACTTATTAAAAAATAGCTTGCATACAATTTTAGAACTCTTCTGGATATTCTAAAAGACATTAAAAAACTTATTGTAAATCTTTTAGCATGTTACAAAAGAAATAAAAATGAACACGTTATGGAATGAAGAGTATTTTTGTTTTCCTTTGAAAAGAATTTTAAAATCATTATTGTAGTAGTAGATATTTTTTAAGTAAACAACTTGATGTTAGAGAGAACTCTTCAGTAAGTAAGTTGGTGGTAGATAAGTTTTTTTTAAGTAGATAACTTTAAAATTGTCTGAATGGGAATACATTAAAATTTCATTGATATAGGCCATGGTTCCCAAAATATTTCTCCTTCAACTCATTGAATGACTCAGAATCAGCTTTTCTGCAAACTAATGACTCTCATAGCCAAAAGACAATCTCTCCTGTACACGGAAAGCTGGTTTTCATAGCACTCTTACCACCACTTTAAGAGTTAAGAAGTCAAATGGCTCCTATAAGTAATTTTAACTTCTGGCTATTTTAAAACTTACTAGTTACAAAAGAATAGCTAAAAACATTTGGCCATATTCCATTTATATAGAGTCAGTTATTTCTTTGGATTTAAATCCCCCCCCAATGCCCATCATTTGGTGTTTGACAGTCAAACTGTCACAATGGCAAATAGTTGTCAATCACTCATTGATAACCAAGGATACTACATTAATTAAGCAACTGACATTACCACATAACTCAGAGTCAGTTGAAAGTGGTCACGATCTCATGCATGATCATTCCTTATGTTTCCGAACTTCTGTGATCTAATGGGAACTACTATTTTCAACGTTGGATGACTGTGGGCTACTCAACACACATTATGTTCAAACATTAACTTACTTACGTACATATTAAGTGAAGGGAAATGTTAATTTCAATGTTGAAATAAAATCAAATGGTTTCCACATTGTACTCTTTGTATGTTTTTAATATTTTTTTGGCATAAAATTTTCAATAATAAGTAAACAAATACCTTTTATATTGTAGAAAAAAAAAAAGTGTTCAAAGAGATAATCGAAACATGTCTGTTGAGAACATTTCTTTTTGCTGTACAGAATTTTTTTTTTAAAAAAGTTTTCGAATTGAAAATCATGTGTAATAATAGATTATGATAGTGTTTCAATTTTTGCTGATTATTTTTGTGAAGTTAATAACCATTTAATATTAAATTATATCTGAGTAACACTGAGCAAAGGTTTGTTTTATGTGTTGGATTCCCTTTACCCCAAACAATAAGACAATCCTGTAAGATCTATTTCTTTCTTTCTTAAGCACTTCATAGGAAACGTTGCACTACAGGTCAGTTCATATTTTTAGGAGCGTAAGATTTCTTTAATTAATGTGTTTAGCATGTCTTTTTTATTTTTCAATTTCACATTTGGTTTCACATTCCCCCTAGAAGAGGATTCTGTGTCCATTCCAAGTTTCTGTGATGATGTTGAGAATGCAGTTGCGGCGCTTGCCATCGCTCAACGCATTCCCTCGTGGTCCATGTCATCGAACAGCTCTCAAGGAAGTAAAAAAGGTTCTCAGTCAAAAAACAGAAGTGAAACGCTGACCATGAGTGCTGGTGAGTTGTTTAACCAGGGTAAAGTGGTTCAAATGATTGTAATGCTAAACTTTATCCTAACTATTCTTCCACAACCTTATTTACACTTACTTAAAAGACCTTTAATAAATATATATATATAGTGAAATCTATGATAGTACTGCCAATAAAATAATCTGTTTATAACAATATTTTTCTCTAGTTCCGGCAGATATTCAGTAAATTATGTTCAACTTCATCTGTAACAAAACTAATAAGATTGGTCCAGCATGTAAGAAAAGGTTCTGGAACATTTCGGGAACAGGTGTTCCCTTTATCAAGTGAAAGGTTAGGAAAGTGAGACTGCCCTATATTTATACTCACAGTTCTTGGTTTTTTTCATAGCAGTCCCGCTTGGTTTCCTGAAACTCTTATACCAGTTTTCACCATCTTTTTGCACAAAGTTTGTATGATTCAGGTATAGGTTTTGCCATGTTAGTGGCCCAATTTTGTAATCAAAAAGTCCACAGGGGTGAGAAGAAACATTTTTATGAAGAATTTTGCAATTGGCTTTTTCCTAAACATGTTCTGCCAGCGTCTCGCTCGTCTCAATAGTACAAGATGATCTCTTTTGTGCTTACAAACATGTATTCCTGTCTTGCCAGTATACTTCTTTAGTCTTTATACAGCATCTGGACTTGACTGATATTTCAAACTACGATGGTTTTGACATCAAGATTTGGAGACAGTATGTGGATGATATTATCCTTATGCTTTCGAGAAGTGGGGGGAGCAGCTTTAAATCGATATCTAAACGGCCGAATCTTTATATTTGGTTTACCCTGGAAGTAGAAAATGAAGGTGTGTGTGGCATTTTTTTGGATGTGAAAATTTCAAGAGGTGAAAGTTGGAGCTTGCCAACTTTGGTATATCGAAAGCCAACTCACACAGATCAATACTTGGATTTCTGTTCACATCACCCAGCCTGCCATAAAGCTTCTGTCATGCAAACTTTCTCCTCAGGCTCTCACACGCAGTAACAGTATTGGATTGAATAATGTTAAAAAGATTCAAGAAGGTATTTGTGGACAATGGCTAACCGAGCAACTGTATTGCTCCAAGAACGTCTGATGTTAGAGACGGAGGACCTGTGGAGCAGACGACTACTTTACCAGTGGCATACTGATAACCCCACAAGGTGGGGGGCCCACAGGAAAAAGGAACCTCCTTCTGTCTTATTTTTATTATGTTTATTTCCATAAAAGTTACAAGTAAAAAAGTAATAATATATTTTTTAGTTAATAAGGATTTTTTTTAATCTTTAGGTAAAATATAAAGTAAAATGAACGGTTTCCAACTGTGGCAAACTCATTACGCTTAGTTATGTTAGCTGTTTTCATTGCCTTTAAAACTGAACTCAATATCAAAAAATTATAAAATCTGGACGAGTTTTGAATTTACAGTATACGCTTTGTTCTAGAACTCTTACCTCATGAAACGATGACTAATAGGCATGTGTTCTGTTTAAAATACTGAAATGCGTCGCCGGTTACTTTCTTATAGAAGACACAATAGTATTATGTATATATTTATTTATTTTCATATTCGCATATACAAATGTAATTTTTGTGAAAAAGGAGCCCCAAAAAATTATTGCGTGGAGGGGGGTCCTGAGATTTTCCGTTATGCCACTGTACTTTACCCTATGCTTACGCTTTATCCTATGCCTTACTCTTTACCCTATGTGGAATAAGTTTCTGAGGAGATTGTGCATATGTTGACATTACGACCTTTTACAAGGCAGCTATTACTTTATGCAATTTGTTGGAGTGAAAGACATAGTTCTAGCAGAAGAATTGACTGGAACTATGTACTAGATATTGTGTAGAGCCTGAAAAAGTATAAAATGGCGAGATAGAAAGAATTAAACAATATCAATCAACGTTTATTGGCGTAGTGATACCAACGCCGATGGTATGGCGTGATTAGATGGTGAAACGTTCGAAAGAAAATAAATATTTCTGCCTTCGGTGGGACCTGAACCCACGACCTTCCACTTGCCGGGCGGAGGCTCTACCCACTGAGCTACGAACGACAATATATAATCTCTTTACGAACGTATATAATACTGAAGCCGGTTATTTCGCAGAATGGTGTAGTACATGGACTACTATTTAAACCAAATTGCAAAGAGACTGGTATTAAATAGAAAGAATTATTTGTAAGCAGAAAAAGGACTACCTCCATGTTGTGAAGAAAGGTGGGATATCTAATCTTTTGGCAGAACATACTTCGGGGAAAAGAGAGAGAGAGAGATGCTCCTGATTGGAATGCTGAAAAAGCTCTTCATAAAAATGTTTCTTCTCACCCCTGTAAATCATTAAGTTTTGGGAGATTTATTGATTATGAAATCAGGCCATTAACATTGCAAAACCTATGCCTGAATCATAAGATTTGGGCAAAAAATAGGGTGGGGGGATTGGGATGAGAGTTCCCGGAAAACTTGAGTATGGGATTATTCTGGAAAAATCCTAAACTGGGGGTATAAATATACAACATTCTTACTTTCTCGACACTTCGATTGATAAAGGGAACAGTAGTTCTCGAAATGTTGTGGAATATTTTCTTATACGTTGGACCAGTGACTAAATTTTACTGCTTATAAGTTCTGATCAATTGTATTCTTTTAGTTTGTCTAAAACAGTCTAAACTTTTCCCAGTCCTTCGAATGTCGTTATAAACAAATTTAATTGCATGTATGGAAAAAAGACCCTTTTGTAGCTGGACTCACTGAACCTTAACCACTAAAATGTTGGAATAGTAAGCCAATGATCACACATTTGAGTCTAGCTCGAGTATGTCCGCAGTCGATTTATTCACTTCGCTAATCATTTTGTTCTAAAAAATAGGTTTTGGTTAGTACCTTAAGTGTCAAACACACGCACATAGGTTCTGTGGGTGCTGTTGTAAAGGTGTTTAATTAATCCATGTTCTCCTAGTGGTGGAAAAAAAATTCTCATAAACTAACTGTGGTCTGGGGTTCCCCTTCTTTGTTCCCTAGTCCTTAAGAGGTTCTGATACCTTGGGAAAATGTATGTCTATAAGTACCAGCACCCTTCGAGATCGTTGGTCGCTACTTACCAAATGACAAGTAAAAATTCCTTACTTGCTAGTAAAATTTTAGGACCATTCGCAACGCCTTGGCAGATGCCTAGATATTGAAATTCATTTAAGTTCAGATTTTCCCCCATTCTAAATGGACATAAAGGGAGCAAAAATCACTTCAGTGGTATCACCATCCTGGATCTCACATAGAAAGGCAGAGTTTCTTCTATAATCTTCCCCCATCTAGAAACAGGAGACAGTTGGAAATTTTTTTGCTTTCAAAGCTCGTGCTGTTCTTTTCTTTCTTTAGAATGTACAACTCTTAATCGTTTCAAGATGAGCATACTGCAACTTTTAATGATTATTTGCTTTATTATTTTTATACTCCTCGTTCAGTGTTTTAATCCAAGCTGTCCTTGTAAACTATTTTTCTATCATTTTTTCTTTTTTTCAATTGATGAAACCATCCAATATGTACAATATAATTTTTTGTTTGTACTTGTCTGAAACAGAAATTTTGAAGTTAAACGTAAGTTATAATGTCTCAAATAACTTACTAAAATTTTGGAGTATAAAACAGCAAAATGAAATTAAGTCAGAATTGGAAAAAAAAAAACTAAAAAAAATGTGTCTGTTATCGGAGAACCTTTAACTATTCCAGGAGTAAATGAAGAATTATTAGATGTTAAAGAAATGAAAAGCTATTAGCATGATAAAAAAAAAATTATTTCAACTAATTAACTTTAATAAAAGTGAAATCCTGATAATGGAACTATATGGGTATTATGTAATGACAAAATAAGCGCCTATTTAGGTCAATTAAAAAAAAAGTTCCAAGCCCATTGTTAACATATACCTGTGTATGAAACTAATATTAAATATTCGTTGGAATGTTATCAATTCTTCAAAAAATTTTTTGTTGTAGATGAATTGCAGGAAGTAGTTTTAGCAGTTCTACAGAAGAAGGAAGATATTGAAGACAAAAATAAGTATGCTTATAAGATTAATGTGCATTTACTATCTGTAAATGTTACCATATGCTTAATGAATTTTCGTGATTTTTTATCTGTGTTATTGTTTTTCTAGGGCACTGAGATCTCTGTTGGATAGAGAAATGGAGATGAGTGCAGGATTACGGGCCGAAATGAGTGAGAACGAAAAGCATCACACGGAAAAAGTTGAAAAATTGGAAACGAAGATTCAGGCTCTTTCGAGGTAATTGTGTTATATTAAAATTGTTAAAGTCGTTGCATATTTTATTTGCTTATTATATTAAGTATTTTAAGTTATTTTTCAGGGAAAACGAACTTTTGAAGCACCAGCTTAGAAAGTATATCACAGCAGTTCAAATGTTGAAATACGACAGTAGTAGAATAAATGAATGTGAGTATAGTGATTGTGATAGAGTGTGAGTTCATAATAAAGTGTGATTATATTAAAGTGCTGAATCATGTTGAGAGAGTTTCATGGTGAAATATAATTATTAGGTTAAGATAGAGTTTGTGATTGAGTGTAGTGATCATACGTAGGAGTCTGATTTTAATGATGACTATGTGATTAAGAGTGGCAAGATTATGTGATTATATTATGAGTTCATACGCCTGTGTGTAACGAATCAAGTTTTATGATAATTTACAAATTCATAATTTAGGTAATCATATTGAATTTGGTTGTGTATAGTACTCATGTATTTAAAGTTTGTAATTATGTAACGATGACACTAACTTTACATTACTTAGTAGCTCTCAACGAACAACTCCCATAGAAAACAAAGCAAAACAGAATTTTAAATTGGGATTTTTTAAGGAACCTATCACATAACATTGTGGGGAATATTATTTATTACATTTCAAAGTTAGAAACATAAGAGGATATTTCGAAATTAGGAATATAGAGAATTTGAAAGTTATACAAAAAGTCACATTAATTTTTTTGGAATTATCCAGCATGACCTACAAAATCAATTTATCATAATTTAAAATTAAGATACTGAGTATATGTTATCCATCCTTTTCTTATATCAAATATGCAGTCTGACGTACAACACTTTGTTTATTCATGTGGAACTACTTTTTTTAAAGTGACTACTGTCATTGGAGAAATCCAACCTCCGATTCCAGAGCCGAAAGTCTACATCGACCACCAATTTGAAGCAAGTGAATATGAAAAGAAACTGGTTCAGGTATAACAAAAAATTTTTTTAACTTAATTATTCTAGTTAAGTTCTTAATTAAAATATGGTCACTTTAGTAGGAAAATGAGAAATTGCACAGTTGAACATTCATTGATTCAAGTAGCATAACTGCTACTTGCATCGATATCACCAAGCGATTGACTGAGGTACCACTTGATAATGAATTAACCACATACGTAGTAAATGGAGTGCCATTTGATAATGACTTTATTGCCTACACGGTCAATGAAATGCCACATGGTGTCCTATATAAGTTAGATGATACATGGGCTATGTATAATGGAATATAATGGAACCACATAAACTATGATTTCACCCTCTAAAGTTAAAAATTATCCAAATTATTTGATTGCCCTGTGGTGGCGTAGTGATAGTTCATGACACGAATAATTTATGTTTCATTCTAGCATATACCCTCAGCCCTTGCCATTTCTTTATCCATAGATCTGCAATCCAAGGTTTAATTCCGAAGGCCAAAGATATTCAGATTCCGAGAAAATCAGTATAAGCTTCCCAAGCACTTGGATAACCTGAAATTGTCAGGGAATCTGAAATCCTTCTTAAAACTCAGAGGAAACTGAGATTTTTTGGTCAAACATGAAAAAATGGGGGGTCGGGGCTTCTGTTATGAATAGCTAAATTTCATGTAAGCATGAAGTTATTTTCCCCAAAACCAAAGCTTGGATCAAAGTTACATTTGCGATTAGCCAGAGAATTTTTTTTTTTTCTCTCTGAGGTGGATGGGAATCCAGACTGTAGGTACGGGTTCCCACGTGACTTCAGCTGCCCATTGTGCCCTGCAAATAAATATCATTTGTATTCTTTGCCAGTTGAAATTAGATGGTGTATGAAGTAGCTTGAACGCCACAGTACCTTTTTTTTTTCATGATAGGTTGCTGAAATGCATGGTGAGCTCATGGAGTTCAATGAACGACTTCATCGCCTCCTACTTCAGAAGGAAATTACCATCCGAAGACTAAGGGAAGAGCTTGTCGATCTCCGAGGGCCCGTATGTTTTTTGAATTCAGTTATTCTTTACTGGTGAAATTTTTAGGAACTGTGTTATGAGGTGTATGATGAATGTTTCAATGTGCATATGTAAAATATCATGTACTGAATATTTTTATATTCATACGTAACTTGTGTTTCTATAATGTGGTTAATTAATGGTGGAACACTGTTCACAGAATACGAACTTTAAATAGTCTTTAATGCAATTCCATCCGAAGCATTCAATTTTTTTTAGCTACTTTAGGTGTGCATTTTGAATCAAAATTATCAGATCTTTTTTTTTTTTTTTCATCATTTAAACCAAATTAGCTATTTTTTTTAACCATTTAAATCGAATTAGCTGTTTTTAACCATTTAAACCAAATTAGCTATTTTTTAACCATTTAAATCAAATTAGCTTAGATAAGAGTAACCTTTTTTTCAGAATCCACATCTAACCTTGTTTTTCCCAGGAGTTCTGCTATTTTCAAATCTCAAATTCTTATATGTGTCTGTGCATATATATACACACTCACACACATATATACATGGAATTATTATGATAAAAAATCAGAACACCATTAACATCATGCAGACTAATATTTTGACACCCACGTTTAAGCTGAAACTAGAATTTAAAGAAGAAAAGGGAATTATCTTGACCCTGAGGTAAACTGGCATTAGCATATGCAGAATGTTCATAAGTTGGTTTTTTTTGGTGGGGGGGAGGGGGGGACTTACAGAGCTACAACTCCATACATTCATATGTGTATGTAAAAAATTGCATCGCAATGAGAAAGATTGTGACCCTCATCACACCCCTCTCTTGCTGTATATGCCAGTACAAACCAAGTACCATCCATATTGATCTGGAGTCCTTTTTCCGATTAGACTTCCGAGACATGAGAATGATGCTCCTTTTCTTTGTATGTAAGGGTTTATTGGATATTACCTTTTTTTTTTTACTTAATAATTTTTGACACCCACCTAGAACTAATAAGCTCAAACTAGAGCTGTTTTTTTGTTTGGAAAAAAAGAGACGACGTCTTCATCCTGGATCCAAATCATGGTTCCTCTGTTTAGCCCAGAGTGTATTGATCACTAGATGAATGAGGATAAGAACAACGGTCTGTTTTCTTCGTATATAAGGATGTAAGATATTATTACCCTTTACAGGGATAACACAATTGCCAAATAATGGTCAACACACAAAGCCTCCGGGGCGAGTTTTTCTAAGTTTTCGCGGGGGAATTTATTTTTACTTAATAATTTTCGACACCCATGTAGAAATAAGCTCAAACTAGAGCTGTTTTTTGTTTAGGAGAAAAAGGGTAATAACACAAAAGGCATAGAGAATACAATATTACCTTTCGCAGGGGGTTAGCCAAATATTTGTTTACACATGAGCCTACCAGGGCCGGTTAAAAAAAAAGTAATAACGTCATGTAGTTAATTTTCAGTATACTGAACTAACTATACATAGCTGCCAACTGCTACGGGTTGCTCATAATGGTTACGGAAGCTGTGTCGAAAGTTACGGAAAATGTACGAATTTTCGGTCATTATTATTTTTACGATCTGTTTCGCAATTTTTGCACGGCCCCTGGACTGTAACTTCACGGGAACATCTTCCCATCATAGGAGGAGTTAAAGTCACGCCTTTATTCCTCACATGCACCTTCCAGAACTCATTTCTTACAAGGCTCATGGGAAATGCGCCAGCCTCGGAACAAGTCTTTTTGTATTCCGGAATTAACGAGCAGTTAAAATAAAATCAGAAGTCAGGCTTTTTATAAAAATTCCGTTGTTATAATCGGCGCTTGATGTAACCGGTTTCCACCACCTTTTTGTGATTTGGGAAGGTAAATTTTCCTTGAACCCCCTCCCTACTCCGTGAATCCGCCACTACTACAGCACATTCTAATATCACGGCATTGAAAAGTAAAGTCACATGCTAGAAAATCATGCCTGCATATGAAGAAACCCATGAACCATCAGCCTCTTGCACTGACGCGTCAATATAAACACCGTGCCCATGGTTTCACACCGTTAGTAATCGGTGGAAACTGCACGAGTGGTTTGTCATGTCACACGATATATCGCCCAGGCCTAGCAGTAAGTGCATTGAAAAAAACCCCCCCCGTTTTCTTTAACAACAGATGACAGCACAGACTGTCATGACGTAAAATGATACCCCAAAGTGGTATCATTTTATAATGAAAAGAGAAGTGACCCAGTGTTACTCTCAACCGAGGAGTAAACAGATAACACTAGCAAAGGTATTTTTAAAGTTTTAGAAATTTTCATTTCAAATCAGTTTGAAAGTATAAATGATTGTTCAAGAATGGATGTAATATGGCATAAAATTTCTGAGATGAGACATTTCTCTGGAGTAAAGAAACATGGAGCTTTTTATTAAAATCAATGCTGTATATATTGCTGATCCCACGTAGTAATATCACTACAGAAAGAATTTTTAGTGTCATTTGAAGGAATCAAACAGAATTTGAAAAATTATAATAAATGGCAGTGGACTCGTATTTTTACAAACCTCCAATGTATGAACTACACGTTTTTACGACCTATTGCGTTAGTCCTGAAATGTATGCCACAGAAGAAATGTTAGTTCCCATTTATGAATTTTCAATGCTATGAACTTTTTTGGAGGGTTCCTATGAGTTTGCGCAATTAAGAGTTTACTTTTATTTACAAGAGATACTAGGATAGGCAAAAATGGTAGTTAAAAAATGCATTAAACATCGTACTAATCATGGAGGTAAGAAGAGTGTGATGACAGAACTCTTTGATTATGCTGAAGTCTGAAATGGTTGCGTTGGTAAACCTTTTTTAGCATTGGTTGTATGAAACCACGAAATTTAGAAATTTAATAACTCTAGTTCCATATATATATTCACGAAACTTGTTTTGAAATGTTCAGGAAAAAAAATCTCTATTGTAATTTTTTAACTAAAGCACTTCACCCAATTTTTTGTTAATTTTCGAAATTTTAACTTTTTTTTTCCCTGATCCTAATTACTTAGCAGATGCCATGTTAGTTGTACTATATTTAAAAAAACGTGTTCTGTAATTGCTATAGGTTTATGAAATTAAATAATTATGATGAAATTCGAATAACATTGGTTAAAAATTAAATTTAGTGGGCCTGTTTGAAAGTATGACTGCCAAATGATGTGTTGAACAAGAAAAAGTAGCTTCATCATAATGCATTCTATAAGATAGCAATACCTCCTTCCTACCTCCATAGTACTCAGTGCCATATTTCCCAATAGGCTATAGACTAGAGCGACAAAATTTTGTGTATTGAGTCTGATATAACAAAATCAATACCATATCTGATGGTATCTGATGATATAATCAGATGTTTTGCCGAGAAGAAAGCTAGACGTCATGCTTTCCATTTAAATATAAGTGTTCGATGGGCTTTTATTTTTTGCTAAAATTAAAATTTATTTCAATAAAATTGAATTTGATTTATTATATACCATGAAGAGATAATACTTCAATATAAGTTAATATTGTTTAATGTTTATGTTTCAATTTATGAGTTTGTTTTTAAACAAAGTTATTGTCAACATAAAAGTTTTTGGCGTATATTGAATGTATCAATTTTTATGTTCTGCCACTAATGGAGCAAAAATAGCCTAGGGGTGGCAAAATGGTAAATCCGCCCATGATAGTACTAATGGTGTAATGTTTAACATGGTTTTTTTTTTATGATTCCAACAGCTGCCTGAGGATAATCAAACGTCCGATGATGAAGTCAGCGTTACGTCAGATTATGATGCGTGAGTTGAAATTTCATATTTCTTCATTATTTGTATTTAAAATTATAATTAATTATACTTATAAAAGTTATTTCAAATAGCTCTTCCCAAACAACGCCCCTGAGACCTTTGATAAATGTATGGATTCCATCCGCCTTCTTAACAGGACGAACTACAGATAGCCATCATGTATATCAGGTAATTTTAAAAATGTAACAAATTTGGTAATATTATGATTTATAATTCCAGTTCAGACTGGCCATTCTTATGTTTAAAAGAATAAATTTTAATCTTTATCGTGACCTGATTGACCTTCAATGGAGATCATATGGATATTTCACCCGTAGTTGTGTAGAATTGGTTCTCATCCACGCTCGGAGCAATTATTTCATCATATCAATTCAACAGGCCCCAGGGCCTGGAATTCACTTCTGAAGTCATTAACTCTCCTGCAATCTTTCAATGTTTTGCACCCAATTAAAGGCCCTGCAGTGTGGTAACTCATTCACCTAGGGTGCTGTTAACCTGGGTTGGGCTTGCAATGGTGCAAAGAATGCTTACTCAGAGATGTTATTAAGATCGCACTTCTCACTGTAGTCCGGGGTTTGGTTCCTTAAGAAGTTTGTATTCCCCAGGAAAATCGTTTGCCCAGAGGTTCGGATTCCTCGGAAAACAGTAGGTCCCGGCGCAGCATGACCACTGTAGTCCTTGAGCCGTAAAACCACAAACAAAAAACCAATTAAAGTTGTTTTTGTTGAACTCTACCATCTAATATGTTCATTTATTTTTTCAGCATGCATTCTAAGTTATTGTGCTTTCTGTCTCATCGTTTTAATCATAACTTTTTATTTAATTCATCCCTGATTATTTTCGTTAAATACTGTGTAAATTTAGTTATTTGTTTGCATCTTAATGTAATATTACATTCATTGCTATGGTTATATTGTCGAGGAGTCCTGGGCTTTGTCAAGTCTTCGTTCTTCTTGACTTCTTCCTCCGGGCTTCTCTCATGCTACATGGAACTCCGATTGTGTCCTGAACAATATATAAGTAAATAATAGTGCATTAGTTGCTGAATATAAAGACATCTTTAAAGGAAGCATTTCTTATTAGCATCTTCTAAGATAGCTTGTATTTTACAGTACAAAGACAGCTAATATAAAGTACAGTATATACTATACCTAATAATTTTCAACACCCACGTAGAAGCTCAAGCTAGTGCTTTTTCGTTTAGGAAAAAAGTGAGATGCCAACCCCATCTTGGAGTCAAACCAAGGTCCCTCCATTAAGCCCAGTGTGTCTTGACCGCTAGACAAACAAGGACAGGGACAACTCTCTCTCTCTTTCTCCATATATAAGGATGTAAGATATTGTTACAGTTACATACACATGTCTTAAAGTTACATTCACATGTCTTAAAGTTACATTCACACATCTTAGAGTTATGTTCACATGTCTTAAAGTTATGTTCACACGTCTCAAAATTAATGTTTGGTTAGACAACCGAGAAAAAACTCTTCTCCAAGCAAAAACTTTATTCCAATTTCTTTTCAATTTCAAAAATATCATTTCACTCACTCATCAGTTATATTTACATCATAAAGTTTGCGATCTCCTGTAAAATTGAGATTTATAAAAGACAGTTTATCTCTGTTGTCAGTTTTGTAAAAGTCTATCGCATAAAAATGAAAAGTCAACGATTACCCTTTTCAGGGATAATGCGATTGCCAAATAATGGTTAACATACAATGCCAGCGGGGCAAGTTTTTTGTGAGTTTTCATGGGTGTGGGGGGAATTTATTATACTTAATAATTTTCGACACCCACGTAGAAGCGCAAGCTAGAGCTTTTTCGTTTAGGAGAAAAAGAGACGCCGACCCCATTTTTTCAACTTTTTCTATTTTTTTAGGTGTATATTAGGATTAGAGATGATGAATGGAATGTTTATCGCAGATATGCTCAATTTTATGCTCTTCACAAACTATTGAAGAAGAAAGATCCCATTATTAACACATTCGATTTCCCTCCAAAGAAAACAATTGGCAAAAAGGTATTAGATTTTGTTTGCAGCTGTTGTGAATCAAGTCATATCATTAGTGTTAGGGAGTATGATTATAATTGTCTAATTATGTAAAAAATATTTAAAAGAACATTAACTAGATCAGCGGTCGCCAACCGGTGGTCTGCAAGAAAAGTTTGGAAGTCTGCAGAAAAATCTGCAAAATGATATTTGCATTTTAATGATTTATTAATAATAAAACAAAAATAATATTTTAAGAAATTCTCATATTCTGAATGACAATTTTTGCCTTTATATTGCACTAAATTCACGAAATGTGGTCTGTAGGATTTAAAATTATGAATGGTCTGTGAGGTCCGAAGGGGTGGAAACCGCTGAACTAGATGACCCTAATTGGGGACAGGGTTTGTATGGGTCATTGAAATCCTGGAAAGTTATGGAATTTTACTTTGCCTTTTCCAGGTCTGGTAAAGTCACGTAATTTAAAAAAACAAAAAAAAACATGGGAGTCATGGAAAAGTCATGAAATATTTGTTTGGGAGCAATTTTAACCGAAAACTCAAGTTTTACATTAAAAATGCTACCTGTGGTGAAAATTCCATCGCGAGATTGAATCATCATCATCATCTTCTAATGCACGTGACTATGTAACACGGGAGGTGGGGGCAGTATCTGCCTGCTCTTGGTTTGAAGTGGAATCAGCTGCTGCTTGTGGCCTGCCTGCCTTGCTCCGCACGTTACCACATGCAGAGATGCCAACTTGTACAGATTTTAACTCCACATTGCAATTTTACGGCCGATGCTAAGAAAACTACGCAAACCTCATTCCAGATTCTCACATGCAATTTTCTACTGGCCCCTCAAAAATGCATATTTTTTGTGGTGGTCCGTGTCTTCCATGTTTGGACACAACGCTTCCAACTTGTCCTCTTGTTTTTTATTTTTTACGTCTCTATGTATGAAAATTGCTTTTAATTTGGATCAAAACAACGATATGAAACGTAGCTCTGATTGTGAAATGGGCTAAGTGGAAAACAAAAATCGCCAAACAAAAATTTATCTGCAAGTGTATCATGATATGTAGTAAGGAATGGCTGTTTTACAAAGCATCGAAAGTTTTTAAATTTTTATGTGAACTCGCAGTTTTACCATATTTTGAATAACTTTTTACTTGCCACATTTTATTAAAATTTCAGAAAAATTTCCTCAGGGTACTTTAAAAAAATAGCACGCTATTTTAGCCGTGAGTTTGTGACATAGTTTCGAAATATTCCTCACTTCGGCTTTCATTATCTAAACACACACAGAGGCTTGCAGATTAATTCAGTAGTAAATTTAACTAATCAATATATTTAATTTATTTACATAATTTATAATCCTATTCTGTGAAAAAACGCCACCTGGTGCCTGTTTCTGGAACTTTAAAAAATTGACTTAAAAAACGACTTTAACGTTAGTTAACGAGTAATGATATTTTTGATGTATGATTTCGTTCTTGATGCACCACCTATCGGCAAAATTATGAACTTTTTAAACGTGCTTAATTCACGATTGTTGGTAATTCTTGAATATTTGTCCATCAAAACAGAAGAAATATATAATACACCACCTATTGGCGGGGTACAAAATTAGCGGTAATTGGTTATATTTTGCACCTATAAATTTTCATCCAAAGAAATAACACGTCTGCAGTGGAAAGCGGGCAGCTAGCTTTTTTTTTTTTTACAGAAGCTAATTTGTTTTTGTTTTGCTAATTTGCGTATTTCAACGATTTTAGCTTTTCAAGAATAGGGAAGAGGTTAAAAAAATTGTGAAGGTTTACTTTTTCAGTGGAACTTTTCATTTTCATTGTGCTCATTCACTTGAGTAAACTGTTTTTTATGCACTACAAAATTCATATGAAAACCAATTTTCCTATACGAAATAGAACTGCAATGTTTATCTCCTACAAAACGTATGCAAAAGTTTTTTTTCCTATAAAATCGATACCGAAAGCCATTTTTCTTGCTGCTAAACTTATACAAAGGGTCATTTCTCCTGTTACGAACCTGATACAAATGGTATTGGTGAGAGTGTGATCATTTTGTACGTACATAAACATACGCAGTTGAGTCACATTATCAGGAATATTTTCATGTTGTTTCAAGTGGGGGGGGTATGCATATTGCTCTATAACAACGCAGGTTCTTCGCTTATAAAATTTTTTTTGCAGGAAGTAAAAGAGTGTAGGTTTACTGAAAACTGCTAAAAAATTTTTGCTTTTTGTACAGAAACTACTTGACTTTTTTTACTGATGACTACTTTCTCAGGTTGACATCTCTGCACGTGATCATAAACTTCGGATTCGGGCACTTTGTCTCACACGTGTGGCGTAGTAACCGCCCGGTATTTTTCAAATCATGAGTTAAGGAAGTAGCTGAAACCTTTAGAATCTGATGTTTTAGAACTCGAAAAATCTGCAGATAGTTTTGCAATTAAATCAGAAACTAACCGTAACTTCACATCAATTTGAAAATCAAATGGTTTATATAGAATTGTATCCAAAAAGAAGATTCAAATTTTGAATGTGCAAATGGAGATTGATGAAAATTGCAAAACTAAGAGATGCCTAGTACAAACATTAGTGTATGAATAATTTTTTAAGTAATGTTTGCATATATTACAAGGTATAAACATTAATCTGTAATGTATGTTTACTCTAATATAGCATAAACTGCATGTTTATTGTTATATAGGATAATCGATAATAATTTGACGATTTTGATCGTTGTTTTATATATTTTGCAGTGGAATACATGTCAAAATTAATATTTCATTTTTATTTGTGAATTTAATTTAATACTGGGAGTCAAAATTATATTTCAAGTGAACATGAATTGTTTCTACGGCCCCGAAATGTTTTTAGTTTATAGTCATGGAATTTTTTTTTACCCAGAGAGTATGAATGAAGCCTGGTTGGATGCATATACAATATGATGTAAAATTCTCGGTGCAAACTTCATTATGGAGGGATTTCTGTGTGGGAGATAGGGAATACTAAGACATAAATAATTTTTGTTAATATATGTATATCTAAAGCTGAGAGTATGTTCTCTATAACTATTTATGAACCAGCTTGAAAATTCTACTTGTGTAGAATGTTCCGTTAATAGCCCTATGCACTAAATATATGTTAGCTATCTTAATATTCGTGAAATACACTTATGTGATATGTATTCGATTTTTAAAGTCTTTTAATTTTATTTAGGATGCCAAAGTTGTTGAACAAAGAAGGCGTCGGCTGCAGCATTATTTGCGTTGCGTCTTGAACTGGCTGCTGCAAATCAATAGTGAACTTGCAAATTCTCCTGATAAGGAAACATTTATCACCCTTATGCCTTTTTTTGGGTGAGCTTACTCAATTGAATCGTTAGAAAGTAAAATGCGATTCTATAAAATTATTCAATTGCGCAAAATTAATTGAAGTGGATATCTAAAAACAAATGATTGGAATCGTTGTGTAAGAATAATTAATTTGATTGTGTAAAAATAAATCATTTGCAGAAAATAATCGGATTAATACATGATATAAATAAAAATTTATTTGTAAAACAAATAAATTGTCAAAAATAATTATTTGAACTAGTTGTTTAAAAACGAATTAACAGAGTTAATTAGTTTTAATTGTATGAATTTATTTACTCAATTAATTACTGTTGATTATTTGAATATTCAGTTTACAAGAGTGTGAGAAAAACTGATCTAATATATATATATATGTTTCTGAATTTTGTTGCTAGGGATCAAACCAATGATAAGAAAAGATATAACAGTGCAACACCAAGTGGGCGAGTAAGGATGCCAAATTTAAGTTCTAGTCCTGTCAACCAACAATTACAGCAACCTGCCCAACACTACACTGGTCTCTGATGCCATTCAAGAAGAGAGACAATATTTATTTCTATATACTGAAATTCTACTCCTTCCATACAGTCAACTAATTTTTATAATTATGTTATCAAATTCCATATGATTTAAAATCGTTATTAAATTAAATTCAGTATTATTATTATTATAAAATACCATTTACAACTTACTTTAAAAGTTTTTGTAATTTTGATTAATTTATAAGACAACAATGCATTTTAAGGGACTGTACTGTACAATAATTCCAAAACTTTTTGAGTTTGTACACCAAATCAAGATTGTGATGTTTGTTTTGTTAATTTGTTTTATATAAGAATGAAATGTATTTATATATATGTATATTTATGACAAAAATGTATTTTATAGTATGTTATTCCAATATGTGTATATAAGTAGTCCTTAGTGGCATGTCCTCTCAGAGTACGTATAGCAGGGTTGTTTTGTTTTATTATTATGCATGGACTAGAATCGATCACCATTCTCAAAGTAGTCATTCGTGGATAATTTTTTAGGTCCTTTGCATGTTATCGCAATTAGAATGCGGCTTAGACAGCTTGTTAAATTTGAATATGGCGCTAATTTGCAAAATAAGAAATTTATTTTTTATTTGGGTACTTATATTGAATTTTAAGTGGGTTTTTTAATTGTATGATAACTATATCCAGGAGTAGACAAAACTAAAAGAAATTCAGGAGCCAACAGCATGCAATGTATATATATATACGATGGTGTAATTGAAGCGGCGCCAAGGCATTTATTTTTGTCCTGCTACATACAACACACAAGTATTACATAAAAATAAATTGATCTCATAAAAAGGAGCAACAGGGCACTTCTTTTATCAGAGATATGCCACTGTATATATATAATACAAGATATGTATAATATATATAGTTCAAGATTGGATTAAAAGTAAGTATATTTTTAATAGGCACTACACCAAGTAGCCATCAGTCAGCTGCCACCCAGCCTTACATAATTACATTATGTGTGTTCATTTGATTTTCCACCAAAATACCCACGATCAATGGATTTGGTTGGATCAGTTCTTTATTGGAGGCCCATTTAAAGCGTCATTTGTCTTTTATTTAATTTTGTCTTATGAAGTGGAATTGATACACAAATCTACCTGATTTGTTACTACAGTTAATTTCGATGTTTTGCGTCAGTTATCGACAGCGTAAATAAGCTAAAGGAACTGTAACCGTAAACCGTTCTAACTGTGAATATGTTTACTTGAAAAAAGAGAAAAATTGCAAGTTTTATGACAACAATTCTAAATGTTAAGAAGCAATCTACGATTTCATTTGTGATTCTGGCGTTTTGACGATAGTGCTGAAATTTCTGTAAGGGAACTTGAAATATTAAAAAAATATTTTTAGAACTGAATTTAAAAATTAGGCACCAGGTAATTTTTTTCAGGTGCCATGGCGACTAGGCACCTTGGATTTGTTGGCCCCTGACTGTATCTGTATTACGGAAAATGACGTTTTATTAGCACTGCACTATATAGCGATACTGCTGGAATCTGCAACAACTTTTGGATTTATTATATTTATTAAAGTGTGCTCATATAATGTGTTTAATGTAACAGAAATGTTATAATTGTTAGACTGCTTCTATAAAAAATAAGTCCTCTCATTTATGCTGTGATATTTCTTTAAATTGTTATTGGTCTATTTCAAATAAAATATATTTTCCTTCTATTTCATTAATTTGGTCTGTATGTGTTGCCACATTTGAAAATATATTTTATTGCGTTTTTACGAGGCTTGTCCAGAAAGTAAAGGCCCATCGCATGTGGGCGGAAAGTTAAGTTAGTTTTGTGCATGTTAGCAACACTGGTGTTGACTTTGAGCCTTTCGCTTTCCCCTTGCGGTCGTTCGCCATTGCCACGCTGAGTCTCATTCGAGTAGTACATGTTTACAATAGCTGCCCCGATTCATAATCCCGCCAGATGTGGAGGTCTCCATCATACATTTTCTCACTGCAAAACGGGTGCGCCCAGTGGATATTCACAAAGAAATTGTTTCAGTTTATGGAAATGTTATGAATCAACGAAATGTTACGAAGTGGTGGAGTGAATTCTCTGGAGGTAGGACTGATGTTCATGATGAACACAGGAGCTGTAGGCCGTCTGTGATCTCTGATGAACTTCTTCAAAGAACTGAAGAAGCAATTCATGCAAATTGGCATCTCACAATAAGACAATTGCATGAAATCATCCCAGATGTGTCTAAAACAATTCTTCATAAAGCTGTGACTGAAAAATTAGGGTACAGGAAAGTGTGTGTGTGCCACTGGGTACCCGATATTTTAACAGATTAACACAAAAGGGAAAGGGATGGGCTTTGCACTCGACTTCCTTACACGGTATGCACAAGCAGGAGATGAGTTTCTCGATCACATTTTGATGGTCATGAAACTTGAGTTTATTACCATATGCCTGAATCCAAGCAAAAGTCACTGAAGTGGTACCATACGCATTCCTCAAAAGCCAAGAAATTCAAAACTTCAATTTCAGCAAAGAAAATTATGGCTTCTGTTTTCTGGGACAGAAAAGGCATTCTTTTGCTTGAGTTCATGTCTCACGGTACCACAATTAATGCTGATGTATATCGTCAAACCTTGCAATGCCTTTGACGGGCCATTCAAAACAAACGGAGGGGCATGACAAGTGGTGTCCTCTTGCTTCATGACAATGCTGGGCCTCATATGGCGAACATCACTAAAGCGCTTCTCGAAGGATTCAAGTGGGAAGTTTGGGCCATCTTGCATACAGCCCAGACCTTGCACCCAGTGACTTCCACTTGTTTCTTTACCTGAAAAAGCAACTTGCAGGACAACACTTCCATGACGCTGATTAGATCAAAATTCAACGAAACAATACAGAGTTTCACCAGGAGATTCCATAACAAACAGTTATTTCGACACTGGCGTAAGGTTTAAAAACACGACGTTTCGGGAGCCAACTGCTCCCTTTGTCAAGTGAAGGCAGAATGAAGAGTTCGTGAAAGTCCTAAGCTTATATACCCGCATGTTGGGAATCCCCATCTGACGTCATCTGGTGCGGAGCAGTTCCAGCTGGGGAAAGCTCCCGACCCGATGTCAGATGAACACCCCCAACTCGAGGTTTTGCAAAACCTCGAGTTGGGGGTGTTCATCTGACGTCGTCGGGTGCGGGGGCTTTCCCGGCGAGGGTTTCCCCGATTGGGGTTTCCCCAGCTGGAAATGCTCCGCACCAAATGGCGTCAGATGGGGATTCCCAACATGCGGGTATATAAGCTTAGGACTTTCATGAACTCTTCATTCTGCCTTCACTTGACAAAGGGAGCAGTTGGCTCCCGAAACGTCGTGTTTTTAAACCTTACGCCAGTGTCAAAATAACTGTTTGTTATCAAAATTCAAGTTGAAATGTGGTTCTGACAGCAGGCAGTGGAGTTCGATGACACTGGGATACAAAAGCTAATACCCAGACTTAACAAGTGTTTGGACAATGGCGGCAATTATGTAGAAAAATAAAGTATGTATCATTTAATAATTTGTAGTGGATGTTTTGTGAAATAATAATGTTTTGAATGAATACTAGCCGTTGAGTCTTTACTTTCTGGACAACCCTCATATAATATTTTAGTAAAATTACATATCAGTACATTTTGGTATTACAAAACGTTTTTCGAACAAGTTAGGGTGTTGCATAATTGTGACTGGTTATTTATGACTTCTCAGAAATTATTCATAAAACCACGAATATTACTGAAAATATATATCGTAGCAATGAAAATCCCCAAAACAAATTTCTCCAGTAATTCATTGGTTATAACTACAGTTATTAAATTAATTTCAGCAGGTTTAAACACTCATTACCTTTGTCATGTATAATTGATAATAAATATAAAACATATAAATATATCATGATGTTAAGGTCACATTAAGCTCCAAGTATTGGCAAACTGTTGTTCTTTGAACATATAATTGCATCACCAACCAATCTTATATGCCCTGCGGTGGCGCAGTGTGGTAACGCGTTCTCCTATTGCGCGGCTAATCCGGGTTCGACTCCCAGCAGTGCAAAAAGAACGCTTACTCAGAGATCTCATAAAGATCGCACTGCTCACTGTAGTCCGGGGTTTGGTTCCCTAGGCCTTAAGAGGTTCGGATTCCTCGGAAAACAGTAGGTCCCGGCGCAGCATGACCACTGTAGTCTTTGAGCCGTAAAACCAAAAAGAAAGCGATACCAATCTTAATCTTCAAGCCTGTAAGATGTTCGGTATTAAATTGCATTAATTCATGGTTAAGTGGATATTTGTTAGTTGGTTTTTCAGTATTCATAAATGTTCCAAAACGCATATGCATTTTTAATAAAATGCCTTCCCACTTTATTCCATTTCTTTGATATGCCCCAGTCATATGGTTATGACTATTGCCTCCTCAGGGCCGTTGACGTGGGTTCCACTCTCTATAAACTAGGTTTTATGTAAAATAAACTAAATATTGTTGTTTTTAGATTACGTTGAGTCATCAGTCGCACCCCAGATGATCCATGGCATAGTTTTGAAATGTAAAATTATAAAATACATTTCTTTTTTAAAAAAGTTACCAATCTCTGTAATAGGCCATTAGTGCAAAGCTGATAATAAAAATAAAAAAAAGGGTAAAATAAATTTTTGAAAATTACTTGTTTACAATCTTTTTTTTTTCTGTTGCATAGAAAGATAATTGGTCATAACAACTGCATTTTTAGTGAGGTGGGAACGAAGTTTGTAATTGAAATAGGCGAAAAGAGTACTTGGGACACACAATAACATGAAACAATAGGGGCATCAAGACAAGCCAAAGGAGGTTTGAAAGGGCTAACCAAACCCCATGTCTGAAAGAAGTTAAGAGCAGAAGAACAAATAAGACACATGCTTACTTCGTTAACTAGATGGGCCATCCATTTATAAAGGAGGGCGAAAACCTAAAATGGAGAAATTAAAACTCCGTGTTGATTGGTTATATTTTTATGGTGCAAGGGCCATTCTGTGCCAGACAAGGTGACCCTATAAAAATCTGGGAGGGAAGACAATGGCCTAAAACAGAAGCTAAGGTAAGAACCTTGGAGAAGGGCAGAAAGAGAGAGAACCGGAAAGCATGTCTGATCAGCGGGGCCACCAAGGACAAACTCCCCTTATTTTAATCTTTGCACCTCCGTGATTATTACATTTAGACCTACTGGATTGGGTTCGACCCTCAATGGTTGTGCGTAAATATATTGGGTTCAAAGGTCACATTTTATTCCAACCTGGATTATTCATAGTGCAGCCAGTTGGGGGGTGGATTATATAAATATTAAGAAAATTAATCTTTTTTCGTCAATTGAATGTTCTGTTTTCTTCTTTTTTTTACCTATTTTATGACAATGCAACTTGTTTTACTGTCATAATTTTATATGATCCTATTTTTTTTGTCTTTTTTATAGAAAAGAAGTTTTATCAAGTTGTTTAAGAAATGTGGCCAAATTTTTATGTACTTACAAGTACAGAACAAATTTCCATTGTCAAAACTAGATATACCTTTACTGTCATGTTTTACTTTTTATATTATAAATTATGTATGTTCACAGTTTCAAATATATGATTATACATTATCGAAACTTTTTTTTGGGGGGGGGTGCATTTTCTTGTTTTTTCAATGTTATAGTCAATTTTTATTTTTGGATGATTATCGTTTGGTGTATGTAGTGGAAAAGGATTTATACCCGGTGCCAGTGTTACTCATTTTAAAATTTCTTCTAATATAATTGTGTACTTCAACAGGAGACACCACTGTTATGCAAACATTTGGGGTTTTATAAATGCTAATGTTGATTCTGGTAGCTCCAAATATAAGATTGAAGAAAATATATTTTAATTTCGACTAGTAAGTATTCTTAACTTTAAAAACCCAATAAAATTCAATACATTTATAATGAAATTACTTTTATGTAAATTGATCAAGATATTCCCGGTCTGTACCAATTATTTGGAAATCTTGAAGTATGTATACTGCCTGCAAGTCTAGTGAGACAATATGCCAAGTGGTGCCATGTTGTATGCATCAAGTTTTGTATGAAGCTCGAGAAGTTAATTGAGACAGATGCTCGGAATACTTTGTCCTACTTTTGATGATATATCGTTAACTCCTGTATAACCTTTTAAATGGCACTGCTGTTTCAACAGTTGCAAAATGTTGGTTGATGATCTTTCCGAATGACCAAGCCGTAAAACATTGGCCATTTGTTCATGAAAACCACCCATTACATTTATTTATTTTGTATTTATATAAATCGAACACTACGCAGATTAAAGCAAATAACAATATTAATGAACGTTTATTGGCGTAGTGATACCAGCGCCGATGTTATGGCGTGATTAGATGGTGAAACATTCGAAAGAAAAGAAACGTTTTTTGCATTCGGTGGGGAAGGTCGTGGGTTCAGGTCCCACCGAAGGCAGAAATATTTATTTTCTTTCGAACGTTTCACCATCTAATCACGCCATACCATCGGCGTTGGTATCACTACGCCAATAAACGTTGATTAATATTGTTGTGATATCATTACGGTTATTTATATAGTCCATTAGATCATCCTTACAGGTGTAAATGATAAAACGAGATGTAAAATTATGGCACAACCACAACTTACTCTTGCTTTACGGCACTGCACCACTTGTGTCTCTAACATCAATGTAGTTTTTAAGTGATAGAATACTAAAGTATTCCAAGTGTCTTGATTTTTTTAAGCTTTATACAAAACTTTATGTACATACTTTGCTCGATTTTGTCAGCCATTGAGTGAATCATATAACAGCTGTAGTACATGGTTAGATGCAAACAACATGCCACTTTGCGCACTGGTTTACTAGGCTTGATTTACTTTTTGATCAAACCTTGTATATACGTTCAGTTTTACACCGATTTTCATGTCAATGTGGAATTAAAAGCAAATAAAAATAAGCTAAATTAGAAGTAAATAAGAATCATTTGCTCCTTGAGGCAGTGATATATTCTCATTACATAATGACTCATATATATAGCTTCTTCAAACTCATAGGTTTTTTTTAATATATATGTATAACAAAGCTTATAGCTTGCTAGTGTGCCAAAGCAAACTTTTTGGGACCACTAATCAGAACTTTTAAATACTAACCTACAGATGCTAGGCAAAAACTAGAAACATTTTAGAACACATACATAGTTTGATCTGGGTTTTAAAAACTTCAATTATACGTACCCAGTGTCCTTTATCTTAATTTTGTAAGTTTTAGCCAGTGACTGATTCTTTCATGTTTGTGGAAATCCATGAACAACAGGTTAGGTGTATATTTAATAAATAGAAATTCATTTTGTTGAAATGTGTTCTTAGTAAACTTTAAATTTAATGGAAAAATTGATGCAATGGAGTTCCAAACGGCGTTAGTACTGCTTCAAGTCTGAATTCGTAAACTGCAATCAATATACAGTAACAGCTTCATGGGTAATTTTTCATGGCTTCATGTTTTGTAAAAACTACAATTGCGCACGTAGAGTTGAGCTACACATGTCAAGATCTGATATTTTATTTCTCATCAAGGAAAACTTTTCGATCATCAGAACTAAATGAAGGCCCCATGTTTTGTAAAAGATAATAAGGATTATTGAATGTACCATATATCAGAATAAATATCTTTTATCATACTTTTATCTTACAGAGTTTTTGAGTGTGTTACACAAAAAATGATTAAGTGTTTAAGAAAATTAATTATTTTTCATAATTTCATTTGTTGGGTATTATGTGTGTTTGGTTTTACACCTTCTCTATCCATCCTTGAATGTCTTACGAAGTCTCAACAATACCTTTTTTAATCATATACATTATCTAAAATGGACTTTTAGATGATGAATAATAATATCTCTAAAAAATCTTGCTTCATTACTTTTCAATTTTACAGATTATTTGAAATACCATTTCAAATGATTGAAAAGCAATTTCCTTATCATAGAGTAAATGGTACTAAAACCTATGTAACATAGTGTACATAGGGTCTGCAATGGGAATCTGTTTTTAACGTCAAAGAACAATTTTCATCATCATGTACGATTTAAAATAAAGTTCTAAAATAATTTATTTTGAAAAAAAACCCAACCTTTTCCAGGGGGCTCATCCCGGCTATGGTCTGCTTTTTATTATCGATAGACAAACCAAAAAACAATAGCCGGTTCAATATTTATTGAAACTTGCTAAAAAACTAAATGACTAGATCTAGCTATTTTATTACATGTTTTGGCATTGCTATTACCTAAGCAATGTGCCGGCATTTACGAAGTCCACACATATATGAAGAAGGTAGAGCTCCTCCTGTCTCTAGACGCTAGTTATACTATCGTAGGATCAGAAAAGTTGCTCCTTCACTTTCAAATAGTCATGATGAAATTAAGTACTATCGCAAATTGGCAGCGATAATACTGATTATGAGTCCCCCAAAAAAAGCGCTCCAAAACTGAGGGGGCAAAAATATACTTTTGCCCCGTTCCAAAAAAGGGAGGGGCATGTGCCCCCACCGAATTATGCCTATGTCTATAATATACATATTTGAATTGTCAATTCCAGTGCATACTACAGATTGTGAGAAGATTTTGTGAAATGAATATAAAAATAGATATTCATAATAGACCGTATGTCATCAATGTAAGCCATTTGATGAGCGTCTGAATTTGATCTTAAAGCTGCATATCTTGCCTGATGTATGCACTGGAATCGAAGAATCAAGTCAAAAGCATAAAAATAATTAAATGCCGCTGTGTGGCATTGGTTGTTTCTGACCAGAATTTCTTGTAAACATATTTTCCGATTCGGCTACAACTTTTAGGTGCAAGTTAGCTGAAAAGCTACAAAAATGTTTTTGACAGGTTATTTCTTGATCATGACCTATGCTTTTCTAAAGAATCTAAACCTCTATATAGGAAGCCAAATCACGGATTATAGTGGACTGAAAATGTGTTCTATGATGCCATTGGAATCAAAGCTAGGTTGTTAATAATATGAGAGAAAAGT
>QLNU02015003.1:127516147-127540139 GCA_006491805.2 Dysdera silvatica | reverse complement strand
CATATTAAAAAAATGTGTAAAATAAAATTCCAATTTATAAAGTGTTTAAAGAAAATGAAAAGCAGATTTAATTAAAGGAAGGGATAAAATGATCCCAATAAAAATAGTCAGCAACGTATTTAAATGGAGTTTTGGCACAGAAGCATATATTTCTAGTCAATCACTATAATTAATACAATTTTCCATACAGACATTTATCAGCATACCAGTTCATATAAAAAAATTTTAAATTGGCTACTGTGTTATCAATACAGAAATGGGCTTATTTATATTCAAGAGTATACTCAAAAGTAAAAAAAAAATGTCACAGACCGACCCATTTATTTGCAATTTTTACCGGGTAAGGAATCCACACACAAAGGACACAAAACACGTCTCGAGCATAGTCAACAACGATCTCTGTACAAGTGAAGCATAGTGCTACAACAGTTTATCCATAATTTAATTTCTTGTCAGACTTTCGACATTACTCCTCTTCCACATATAAAAAACTATATATATCTTAAACACCTTTCTAGAACAATAAACATAAAAATATAACGCAGCAACATTTTTCACATTGCACACAATTTGGAACTTTCTTCTGCAGCTTACATCTGCAATGGTATAAGCTATATTTCCACTTCCTTAATTTACATACAAGCATTGACAAAGTAGAAGGGTTATAATATGGGCAGCCTAGCCCTACTCCCCCCCCCACTGAAAAATTACAAATAAAAACTCTGTACAAAGCATTGGAGCGGAGACTATAACCACAAATAGACTTTGATGCAATGCATAAAAGTAGTTGTCATTGATATACTAAGCAAAATTGGTATACAAGATGACAATCTTTATAGTAGTAACAACTCATAGGCTTCAACACAAAGAGAATTACATTATTTGGCATACAACTAAAAAACTTTTGTAATTAATATTTTTGTCATCATCAACAGCAATAAAATTTGAATTTTCATTGATTTTTGTTTTTCTTGACAATGTCATAGTTTCAAAGAAAACTGTAAATATTTTAAAAGATTTTATTATATGCTAAATAATGAGGGGGTTCAATTACTGCTCTTACAATTGTTTATGATAAAACCCTAAAAAAGACAAAGCATCATGTGAAATAGGACAAATAATATGAACACTGGTGCTGAGTTGCTAAAATTTTTAACAACTGCTTCACGAAACTGTAAAAACTATTAACTGGTTCACGAAGAGTTCGAGTTTCTCTGCAGCATCCAGCTGGAAATTTAACGTTTTCATATTTTAACTCGCTATCATTTAAACCATAACACATCTACAAATACCTATACCAAGATTGGAATATGTTCATTTATTTGTATTTCACAGTACAAGGACAGCTAAGGCCATGCTGTATCTGGATCTACAGTTTTCTAAGGAATCTGAACCACTGTTGACTAGAAAACCAATCCTGAGACTACAGTTGGCAGAACAGCGGCCCAAGTTCCATGATGCACAATAGACATAAGCGTTATCATTATGCCATTATAGGGACAAGATTGCAGAATCTAGAATACAACTTAATACACTGCCACGTTGGAAAAAAATATCCAGAATTTATTTAGGAAGGTCACTCAAAATCATGAGCTATTTACCTCATGTAATTACAGTACATAGGTATCTCCAGACGAGAGGCAGGAACGTCTCCCCGTTGCTGGAAAATAAAAATACAGGAAAACCCCGGTTATTTCGGTTTCGATTACTGCGGATTTCGATTTATTGAGGTATTTGAAGGTGCCAAACAACGACAAATGAGAAAAAAATTTATTTTAGATACAGTTGTATTTTTTTAAGTTAAAATTTTATCATATAATTATATTTTACATATATAATTTATTATATAATATACAATTAGCATCTATTTGGTAGTTTACGTCAAACACTGGAGCTAATACCTGATGTTAGAACTAGCATATTTCCGCTCTGTAGTCACAAATGTCTTCAATGAGGATGTTGCAGCATTTAAATTTCAGATTTAAATGTACGATGCTGAGGAAAATGAAGAAGTGGAAATGATAACAAAAAAATTCACTTTAAAAGAATTAGAAGAAATGTTTCATATTATGGGAAATTTTTAAGCAGAAGATTATGGATGCAGATACTAACCTTGAACGTTCTTCAAAGGTGCATAAAGAAACAGAATTTGTTGTTACAAAATGATGCATGAAGAAAAAAATATATTGTACAGCAAACTAATCTCTTGAAGTATTTTTTCACACAATACGCATTAGTACATATAATATACGTATGTATGCAGTAACATTACTGTACATACCTAGTTCATTTTATTTATATGTACCATCGTGTAACATTACTGAGCAACTTTATAAACATAATCTTTAAACAAAGTTTTGGCATCACTACCTTTATTTTTTCATTTAAAAACTTTATAATTTCTGAAGCTTTGGCAAAAATAATCTGTTTTTCATATACTGTATGTTATGATTATCACGGTTTCATTTACTGTGGTATTTTCGTTGCAATTAACCACAATAATCAGGGTTTTCCTGTACACAAAACTACCTTCAAAATTCCATAGTATCTACTACAAATAGAAAGTGAATTATAGCAGTTCACTGCTGAAAATTTTATATTTTTAATAGAAAAAGTATGCGAGTCTCCATTGATTTACTTTCTTTGACCATCGATCGATGGTCATTTTGATCGACTTCATATTTGAAAATTTCCTGTTGAAATTTATTTTTCACATGCAATATAGTGTAAATAGCAAGGACTGGCTAAATCTAACAAGGCTCGACTGTACCAGGCATCACTCTAACAAAGGATTTTGAGCAGTGTTACCAAAAACTTAGAATCACAAGAAAAATATCCGCATAAATTCATAAGGCATTCATACTAATCTGAATGCCAAGATATTTTATTGCTGTATATTTATATGCAATTTAAACTGAATCTTAGCTTACAATTCACCAATGATCATTCACCACAATCGCATAATAATAAAGTTAGAATGGGCAAATGTCACTTACATTAGTGAACATGTTCTTCTGAATCATTCCTTTGAACTGTTCACTGAATGAAACTAAAAATGAACACTCACATTCAATGAATGGAAATGAGAATCACTCCTAATCTTTCATTAGCATATATAGGAAGTTGATAATGGGGGTGGGGAGGTTACAGACCAACAACTTCATATGTATATATGTACCATCATGGACAACCACTTTCAATCCGCTGCAGAATGGAGGTCTCTCTGTTATCACACATACATGTAGTGCGGTGAAAGAAATACAGAGGAAGCAGCCTTACTCTCACCACGTTGGCAAGCTGGACCTACAGTTTAACGAAGAATCCGGACTTCGGTCACCACAGCCAAAGTTCTGCACTAAGACACTGCCTCTTACATTTAGGAGAAGGTGGCCAAGACTGGATTTGTTGTGTCACCCCCTATGGACTGACTGCTACCGATGATGCTTTTCAACGGCGATCCGTCGAGTGCCGGTATTCTTGGCAGAGGACAGCTCTGGGATGTATATACACAAAATTGCATTGCAATGGGATTATGCCCCACATCGATATCCTCCTAAATATGCCAGTATTCACTAAAAGACAATTGGGATCATTCTCATGGGCTTAATAGGAAGGATCGTACTTTCAAGTGAATTAATCACAACTCGCATTCCACTGCACACCTCATAATTTCAATTAGTCCATGTTGAGTAATTATTTATTTGTAGAAAATTCAAATCCGCATTGTAATGCTCAAAAATTAGAATTCTTGCTTATGTTATGATATCAACTGATAAAGAATCATCCTGAATTTCAGTCCATATATTTATAAAAAATGTCATTAGTTGAACCTTCGCCTGCATTACAATTTTGCCCTCCCCCCCAGTGATGAGATTCAATACATTTTTACTTAAAAATACACAGTTTTAAAGAAAGGAAATGCTAGTAAAACAAGTAAAATTAGAATTTGCAAGAATAGAGTGTGCATATTTATAATGCATTAATAACCCAATTTGTAAGGATTGTAGTAAAGGTAATCACCTCAGGCAGTGGTTCTTTAACTTTTTTAGACTGCAGACTCCTTTCAGAAATCAGTCGTCCTTGCCGACCCCCAAGAATTAACTCAAAGTTTAAAGCCCGGAATTTGCATCACACATATTTATTTCTAGTGTTTCATCACTGATTTTCACTATTTAAGGAAGGAATTTTTCGTTCCCTCATAATTTATTCTTAGCATTAAAGAGCAAATGCTCTTGTTTCGGTATTTTTTCGAACCTTTGTGGAACACTGGGAGGGTCTCGCGGAACCCCTGATATAGTCCCGCGGACCACAGTTGAAGAACCGCTGACTTAAGGGAATTGATAAGACACAAAAAACAACGCTTCTAAAACGTTGTTTTTTGTGTCTTATTTATATTGCGTATTGTTTCGTCGAATATTTCCACGTGTTAAGGGAATTGTTTCAATACCAGTGTTGGTCATACGTTATGGAAACATAGTCCTCCATTCATGCAGAGAACTTTCTGTGTGCGGCTGATACATAATTTAATCAGAAATAGTATAAGTGGGTTCTGTTCTTGTGTACATCATTAGGCCTAGACAAGGGATTTAAAGGAAGGAAAGGGGAACATCGATAGAAGTAAAATTTTTTCTCATGTAAGCAATTTTATTTTGAGGTTAATTACAATATTCAAATGGCATGGAGGTTAACCTCTTCGTTAATCATCTATTTTTACATATAGCAATGATAACTATACTCATATTAAGTAAAAAATAAATTACAATGGCATATATTCAACGGGAGATTTAGTTAGCCTTAGATCAATTTTTTTTTCTTTTTAACTATTTTTTAATTTTTGTACTTTTTTTTTCATGACAATTTGATCACAGTTCGAGTACACAATTAATCCATTATATATATATATACACAATAAAGTCTCGTTAATCCGAACCACGCGAATCTGGTTAATCTGAACCTTTTTCAGTTGGCTGAATATTTTTATCAATGGTAGCCAACAGGCAAGATGCACACAATCAGTGCAGTGTGCATTGCCAATTAATTGAAATTTCCCAGGGAAATTTTCTGTCATCTATTTGTTGTCTGTTAAGTATGCACACTAAAACATACACACATAAAATAATTATAGCTTACAGTGAATTCTATAGTAAAGATTTGGTAAATCCAAAAGTTTGCTAACCTGAACAGGTCTTGATCCAGATTAGTTATAATTAAAGAGACATTACTGCATATATATTTGCAATGTATTCCAATCCAAAAATAAAACCAAGAGTAAATTTCTCAAGCTGTGCTATTATAGCTGAGATTTCTCTGAATGGAAAACAGCCTCACTGTATGTTAACTCAAGGTTACTCAATGAATCAACTGCAATATACTGACAGCAAATTGTGTCTTCCAGCTACCACAGACAGAGAAGTGATGTGTCCATCGGCAGCCATATCTTGATTTCGCCATGGTATGGTGAATAGTCTTTGTAGATTGGTTTGATGATGCACCCAGATTAAATTCTGAAGTGACACATTGCACAGAAGCCTTTCTATTTGTTGAAACTAGGCAAGATAGTTTGCTTTAATCAACTAAGGATGGCGAAGGTTACGTTGCACCGGGACCTAGTTTTCCAAGGAATCCAAACCTTCTAAGGCCTAGGGAACCAACCCCTGGACTAGAGTGAGCAGTTTATCAGTAAGGGTTCTATTTTAGCACCGTTAAAGATCAAACAGGGGTTAATGTGCGATGTCAAAGGGATCACTTTGCTAGACAACTGGTTTCAACGCTGACAGCCGCCACAGGAGTAAGAATTTCGAGAAAAACTGTTTACCGGAGACTCAGACACGCTGGTCTCTATGCCAGACGACCAGCAGTTTGCATCCCCATCAAGTCTACACAAAAACACGCACATTTACAGTATAGTTTGGAACATCAGCAGTGGATTCGGGAACAGTGAAGTAATGTTCAGTGACGAGTCCACATTTAGTCTGTAAACTGATTCTCGTCATATAATGATGTGTAATTCATTTTCAAACGGGAAATATCACAGAAAGACATAATTTTCCTTCAACGGGAGTCATGGTATGGCCAGGCAACACACTGGACAATAACACAGACCTCCATATCTTTCAGGTGGGCTTTGTTACTCAAGGATACAGAGACGAAGTCCTTGAGCCTTCCATTCATGTTTCGAGGTGCTGTTGGTCTTGGATTTATATTCATTGATGATAACATGCCTTCTTCCCATGCGGCCCTAGTTGCCGACTTCCTTAAAAGTGAAGATATCCAGCACATGCAGTGGCTTTCTAACTCTCCTGATCTTAATTTTATATATCATGTGCGGGATACGGCCAGAAGATGACTTGCCCTTTAGTACCCACTAAGCTCCGTTCCAGAATTGAAAAAAGCTCCCTATGAGGTCTGAAACTCTTTGAGCACACAACTGATCAATCCGCACATCCAAAGTATGGGAAATCGTTATGCAGCATGTATGGTTAAAATAGGTAACCGCACACCTTGTTAAACTTCAGCACCACCCTTTTTAATAATTATTTGTCACTAAATTTGAAACTAGTAATATGCTAATTTTTCTTGTAAACTTTTCATTTGGATAATAAAAGTCAATATTATTCTTGTTTTTCATTGTTTTGTTGTTCTGTAACCTTATTGCATCCGCATACCATGTTTCCTTTCATTCTGATTTATAATTCCTTAAATATTCACATAAACAGAAAATATGCCAACTTTTGGATATGAGTGTATATATCTTTAACTTTACCCATAATAAATCCCGATTCCTGATTTTCAACATCATATTTAAGTAGTATTCATCTGCATTTACATATGTGTAAAAAACTTTCCAATGCCTTTCTATACGACAAATTTCAATAATGATTCATCATAGAAGTGCTTACGTTTAATAAGGCTGTGAAATACATCGTTATTTTACAGGAGAGGGAGAGGCGTTTTGATTTGTCTTGGAAAAAATTCAACACAGAATTGTTTTTTAAAATAAACGATTTTTTTTTTATAATGATCACAGGCTCACTAAAATTGTGATATATAGAGGATTTCGATATATGGAGGTGAGACTATAATTATGCTTTTAATTTTGTAACAATGCTTTGTGTTTGCACACATGCAGATAAAGATAATCCATTATAGTACTAAAGCAAAGTAGCAAGGACAAAACGGTGAAGTCATTGGCGCTATTAAAAATGCAAAATAGGACTCTGCTTTTGCAATTAATGAAGAAAAAGTGACAAATCACTACATGCATTGAAGGCACATAAACCAACAGTACCACAATGTTCATTTACAAGTAAAAATCCCTGAACACTATCTGGTACTTACGTTAAAAAAAACTGCACCTACTTATCAATCATCATAAAAAGTCCCACCTTCCTAGAATAGTTTAACATGTGATTGTCCACACAATCATTCATCAAACGTAAATTATTTCAAAGGTTTACATAAAAAAGTATATTAATTAGTACTAATTAGTATACATACACTATAGCATAATTACAATGGGAGGACAAAGAGGTATATTGGGTAAAATGCTGGTTTATATTAGTGGTATCTGAATTGTCATCTGCGCTTCCCGCTCAAACCTCTTCCAAGTGGAACAACATTTGTCTAGGTTTTGACCTCTCCAGTGGGGAATGTGTCCCTCGCAACTTACCAATATCCCTGAGAAAGAAAGCTAAAAGCATGCATACTAAAAAAATGGCAAATATTTGTCTAATAATTGTATTAAAAATCACATAAAACAGAATACAATGGCATAGCATGACTACTGAAGTGAGTAACTTCCATATGTTCACCACCTGCCTCCACATTAAATAAAAAGGAAACAATTTATACATATATGACCATCACGAACTGCAATTTTTAATTCAAAAGGGGGATGATGGATAATTGGAGATTACCCACTTTAGACGTCATGCTATGCAATTGAAATACAGTATTAACTTTCGAAGCATCACAGTTAATTCAGTTAAAAAATTACTTTACTTACTTACTAAAAGTTAATGATTTAACATTAGAAATAAAACTTATCAAGGACGAAGTGTATCACAACAGAATCCAGTTAACTAAAAGCAGAAGAGCAATGAATTGTGACTATTAAGTTTAAATTTTGCTAAAAAAATCATTACATAAATCAGTCAGGAATAGCTCGAAGGTATTACAATCTCGGTTCCATATTCTGGCAATGAAGCGAGTCACAATCTTTTTGATTGCTTAGTACAGTGAAATTTTGGAGTTCTCGTTTATCACGAGAGTCCAGAAAATAGACAACGAGTGTGGGAAAGAGATGAAAGAAGGATATTATAAAATAAGGACATTAGAAATATTACAATGTCGATGAAAAAAATACAGGGTATATAAGAAATTAATTAATGACTTACATGCAATATGCACTTACCAAGCTAATAAAGAAGAAATGTTTATATATATATATATATATACAGGGTTTGTCCCAAAAGTTCCCGAAATGATTTTTTTAAAATCATTTATTCAATATCAGTTTACAATCTTTTCAGAACTTTTCAAAGTATTCTCCCCCTGCTTCGATGCACCGTTGCCAACGCTTCACCCAATCATTGAAGGCGCCCTGGAAGTCGTCAACGGGAATCTCCTTCAGTGAGGTCGTCGCGGCTGCTTTTACCGCCTCCAGCGTCCCATGCCGAGTTCCTTTCAGGGTTCTTTTGATCCTTGGGAACAAAAAGAAATCCGCTGGTGCCAGATCGGGGCTGTACGGCGGCTGGGGCAGCGTTGCCACACCCATTTTGGCCAGCAACTCGGAGACAATGAGCGCGGTGTGGGTTGACGCGTTGTCATGGTGCAAGATCCAATTGTCGCGAATTTCGTTTCGGACGCGTCGAACCCTGTTGCGCAACCGTTTGAGCACTTCACAGTAAAACTCCTTGTTGACTGTTTGTCCTTGTGGCACGAATTCACTGTGAACCACACCTTTTCTGTCAAAAAACACAATGAGCATTGCCTTGATTCGCGATTTGCTCATCCTTGCTTTTTTCGGGCGAGGAGACTCCTTGGTGTGCCACTCGCTGCTCTGGCGCTTTGATTCGGGATCGTACTGAAAAATCCACGTCTCGTCCCCTGTGATCACTCTGTCCAAAAATTCTGGGTCCGTTTCGTAGCGTTCATGCAATTCCTGGCACTTCAACAAACGCTGCTCCTTCATCTCACTCGTCAGGACTTTTGGCACCATTTTCGAGCAGACTTTCCTCATTTGAAGATCCTCCGTTAAAATGCGATGAACGATTGTTTTGGGTATTCCACACTCCTCTGCAATCACCCGAACACTTAATCGTCGGTCATTGTCCAAAACTTGACGCACTTTTTGCACCGAGTCGTCCGTTTGTGATGTCGACGGGCGTCCAGAGCGGTCGTCGTCGTTGACGGACTCCCGACCTTCCCGGAACCGCTTGTGCCACATGAAAGTTTGGCTTTTTTTCATCGCCCCGTCACCGTAGGCTTTCCGAAGCATTTCGAGTGTCTCCGCCCCGTTTTTACCCAGTTTCACACAAAATTTGATTGCATAACGCTGCTCCAAAAACTGGTCCATTTTTTGATCGACGAGGGTGCAGTAGATACCTCTGCGCGGAGCGTGACCCTGCCTCAACAACTGCCCGCAGGCGACTGATACCGGTCTCGTTTCCAAGCTCAGATCCCCCACCAACTTCTCCGCCCCGTCAGCCAGCGTTGCCAACTACAAAAAATCATTCCGGGAACTTCTGGGACAAACCCTGTATATATATAAAGTAAATGAAACATGCACTTTAGTTTGTATACAAAGGAAACCTATTTATTCGTTTAACGAAATCAGTAGTTTTGTTATAAATAAATGAATGAGTGATGCACTATGCAGCTATATATTTAAATCGAAATTACCACAAGTGCTGTTATGGAAGCTGGCACTTCTCTTATAATCATTTTAGCAGAAATACGTTCTTAGTTAGAAAAAAACTTCCCGAGACATCCATCGAGTGTTGCCATCTGTCGTTAAATGATTGCAGCACACTGAATTTATGAAGGGATAGAAAAAAGACATTTGAGAGCACCAGTCTTAAAAGAATTAATTACCTTCCAATCCACACCCCCTCCCTCAGAAATGCACATGTCATGTGTTTTTCATTATCTTCTTTCTGTCTACAAAAACAGAACTTTACTTTTTTTTCTTCCAAAACAAACCCTGACTACATATATATATATAAAGCTTTTTGAATGATTAATACGGGAATACTGAAAATTAGAAAATGACATGTATTTTTTTCAACATACACACGCTATGGATTTTTGAGGGGAGGGGGAAGATAGAAAAACTGAACCATGGATGCAGAAAAATAACAAACCTTCGAACAATAAATCGAATTTCACCATATGTATAAAAGTTAGGTTTACACCATACAGTGGTTCATTAATTGTACAATAGCATTATTAATTAGTTGGTTTATAAATTACCAAAAAACACAAGAGACATGGTGACTACATGATGTTAAAAAAATGGCAGCACGAGACAGACCTACTTGATGCAGAGTTCCCGCAAACCAATTTGCAAAAAGTGCAATAACTGCAAAACACAACAATGCATAGTATGCCTGAATATTAAACACTTAAATCATGAAAACAACCAAAGCAGTGTTTGAATTGAAGATCTCATCACTTTCAAGGCCTTAACGGAATTTGTTCTAAAAAAAGACACTCCATTTTCGAAAAGTCGGAAAACCTTTTTCTCTCTAATGAGTGACAATTTTTGAGAAAACCGTTACTTTTCACACAGAGCTGTGTTATTGCATGATCTGCAAGAGGTATGCACATCCGTCTACATCTCTTATATGGCAGCATCTTGATATAAATGCAGTTCTCATTTTATCTTAAACAAAATATTTGCTGATTTTCTTGCAATTTCATTTTAAAATTTCAATTTGCCGGGTAAATCTTTCCTCTTCATGTTACATCACATTTTCATTTTTCATATTGAAACTGTTATATTAGACTATAGTCTAACTATCAAATTTGACATTTCGTAGCTTTCAATTGATGGTCATACTCCTTGTTCATTACAAACACATACAGGTGACAGTAAGCCAATTTTATTACTATTATTTTATTATCTCTCAGGAATACAGCATAACAATGACAAATGATTCAATTTAAAATGAATGTAAATAAAAATGTAACAAAAGCTAATTAAGATTATCATAATCAGAACTCGACAAATCCTAGTGAACCAACCATATTGGCTACACCAGGTGGTTGGTTCGTTGGTTGAATTTTAATGACGCAAGGACAACATAGGTCATGCGGCACTAAACGAGGTGAAACTGCCAGACAAGATTGATGCTTGCCCACCTCAGAATTGCATCTTGGAAGAGAATCTCGTACCAAACTACGGCTTTATATTATCTTCACTTTATAACCCAAAGCCTAAAATAATTATGTACTCTTACATTTCTATAATTTTTATACTGCTCAAGCTATGTATCACGAAATATTGTATATCGGGTTGAATAAAATTATTATTATTAGGAATAAAAACTTGGAAATTAGTATTAAAAGATTTCATATTCGCTGACTAAGTAAAATTTACCAATCAGGTGACAATTTGAATTTGTGGTCTAACCATAACTATTCATTACTATGGTACTTCCATTGCAACTAGTAACTAAATTCATCAAACTAATTACAATTCATTGATAAATTTGATATAAGCAATTTTTTTAGATAACAAGAACACAAACCCGCCAAACTTCTATAAGGCAAAAGACATAATAACCTATGTTCATTTATAATCCTAAATTTTTATATTAACGTAGTTTCTATTGCGAATAGCAATTACAAATATGGTCACTATTAATAACAAATTAAACCTGCCACAGACAGATGAATTTCAAAGAAAGCGGAATTTACTTGCTCATTAAAACATAAGACCTAACATTCACAAGATGTCTATACATCTTAGTTTCAATGAAAATTATATTTTTTAATCTTACTGCAAGATTATAAAGGCATAAATTGGTTCAACATCAAAAGTATTTCGAGAACAAGGGTATTTCATGTTGAATAAATTACACATTTCACATGTTTATCACTGAATGATAAAATTCCTGAATAAAGTATATAGTCCTTTTTAAACTGGACTTGCAAAACCTGTCTACATAGTTCTGTGTATATATCCCATAGAAAAGGACGAAACAGTAAAGAAAAAGACATATTAAAATAGGAAAAAAATGCATAGGCAATGATTTATAAGAGTTGCCAAATCAATCCTATTAAAGCTATTCTAGACTCTAAAACTGTAGAAAGCTTTAAAAATCTGCATAAATCTGAGATTGTTTTTGAACCTTCGATGTTTAGTTATTTCTCGCTTACACGTGACGAGGGGGACGGATACTGTAGCGGCTAAGAAGGCAGCAATCGACGTCGTAATCTCATTGGGCAGTAGATAGCCTAAATATTGCACCTTACAAAATAAACTTTGTCAGTTAGGAATGTGGTCTTTCATTTATGCTGGTGACAAGACAGTCTCTCGCTGGATCGCGGTGGCAAGCATTTGTCCTTTCATGACCAGAATTCAAATGAATCACTGCCACGGTGCTATTGGTGGAATTGACAGCGTGAATTTTAGACATGGCAGCAGGAGATGCTAAATTATCTGTGATATGGCGCATGTCCTTTTTCCACAGCAAGCTGTGATCAACATCATGAGGCACGACGACGAATATCTCTCGATCTTTACAACGAATCTGTTCTTTTAAATAACTGAGAAGTTCTGCTTCCTACATTTGAAATAAAATGTGACATTAAAAAAATGATTGGATAAACAAATACAAATGCTATTATAAGAATTTTGGGGATGTGTTATGGCAACATCTATTGATCAGTTAAATCTTTATTAGTTTGATCCATTAGCTAATCATTTGTGTTTAATGATGCAAGGTTAGCTATGGTCTTGCTGTACAGCAATCTATAGTTTTCCAAGAAATATGAGATTTTTTTATTTTTTTGCCCAGGAAATCTAACTCCAAACTGTGTATCTATAGAAATATATATTATGGTGCAAGGATAACTAAGATTACGCTGTGTTGAGAAACAGAATCATCAGAATCAAATTCGGGGTAATGGTACAATAAACATGACCAACATATAGCTTTTGAACTATCATACGGTAAAAAAATAAAAAATCGAAGACCATCCACGTATATGAAACAATGAGTATCCAAAAGGCTATACAAACCTTTCCGATAACTAGAGGAGCATCCAATTTAGAGTCCAAATTGTAAAATGTGTTATCGATTTCCTTTATAGCAATCCAATGCTTTCTGTTCAGTGGCAAGGGAAGGAATTTCATGTCACTGGGGATGTTCAGTATCAGCCCGACGATTAAAAAGAAATCAATGTTGCCAGGATCCCTAGTAAACGACAAGTCATAAGATTTCATAATTGCTGTTACTGACAACTTTTTTTCACGTTATTTTCTCACTGAAATTTCAGTTTTAATAATACACTATTCACTAGATTGAAAATAGGTTTGTTCCTTCATTCTTTTCTAGCAAAATGGTAATTAAACATGGCTAATAAAGCAAAAAATTTATCTTTTACTATATTTTACAAACTATTAATACTGCAACGACAGCCAAGATCATATGCTGTGCTAAGGTTTATTATCTTTGGCAAGATTAGAATCCCTGCAACCTAAGTAATTGTTTTCGTTTTATAACACGAGGCTAGCTAAGGCCACATTATGCCAGCATGTACAGGTTTTCATGGGATCCAAATCTCTCTTGTTTAGTGATTTGTTTTCATCACACAAGGACGGTCAAATCATATTGTGTAAGGGGCTGCGGTGTGGCATGGGTTTCTGGTGCCAGGGGAAAGTATTGCACCCTCTTAAACCCGGCAGGTACACCCTTCCACCAGTTCAATATTGAAATTTTGCACCCCATAAGAATTTTATGCCTGGGCTTCCGCCCAGATGGAACCCAATACACCACTGGCCAGGGGGGGTATAGTTTTTGGGGGAAATTAGAGCCTGTGGCCTAAATAATTAAACTAAATTTTGGATCCTTAGAAAAAGGGCAAGCAATCGGTACCAGTTAGAGTTAAACATAGGCTTTCGGCATAGTAGACATGTTACCTTGATGTCACTGCAGGGTTTTGGTTAAGGGATAAAACCCTGGTTTACAGACTGGTGGAGGAAAAACGAACAAATGTTTGGTGTCAACGAGACTTAAATACAAGGTTTTCTACATGGCAGTAAAACATGCCATGTCTATGTCACAACACAACTTCATACACAAACTGCATTATACGTATACGAACATACAAGTGCCTTTATACCCACAGAACTAAAAAACGAATTCTTTTTAACTTTTTATCAATGTCCTGGCTATAGATTGACTGTTTTCATGTTTTATGTCCATAAACATGGGGGCCTTACAATCAAATAAAATATTTAATAGAAAGTGCTAGTCTTATTTCATAAACAGTTAAATTCTTATTGTGTATTCTAGAAATCAATTTCTAGACTAGAATGTTCTAGAATGATTTCTGGTCTTATGGGATGCATAATCAATAAAGAATAGCTTCTAGAATTGACGCCACAAAGGATAATAAGAAAAAGGAAGGCCATATGGTGAAAGGCAAGACTCAGAAAAAAGTAAGACAAAATATGGACGATAAGGATATCGAAGAACTTTGCTATGAAGAAAAGAATACTCGACTTCTTAAAGTGACTCAAAATATGAAATGTAAGCATAACTTCTCTCTTAAGCTGGCGGATATTACAAAATTATTCATATAAAAGGAATGGAAGCGCTTTAACAAAGGAGGAGAGAAAAGAAAGAGATGGCAATTATCAGATCCTTATAGAAAGTATTAAAATACGAAATGCTTTGTGAATATTTATATATATATTTGCTTAATCAACTGGGAACCTCGACAGCAAATTATCAATATGGCTATACTCTAGCCAAAACCCTTTACGAAAATCCGGTTCACTTTTTCCGCAAGTCACTCTCTGGCAGCATTAAAAGCTGTTACTCTAATTTTGCACCTAAATTAATTTTTTTTTTTTAAATTCACTTTCCGCATACGTGATAGAGACAAGACATATTTGTTTTTTTAGGACTGTGACCTCTGGTTGTGGCCGAGGTAAGTTTCATTGAGCTATCCATGTCGTACAAGCGACTGCAAAAAATTTACTTATCAATGCAGCAAATTAAATAATAAAAACCTAGCTAATGACTAAATGCATCTGTTTAATAAATAATTTTGTTAATATTACGTTGGGTTTTGCATTCTGGATGAGGTTTGGGGATGTAGGAATCTCAACATAATATGGAGATTGGGCTTCAATCATCAATCCTTAACCATCCAATTCTCCAAAAATGTTTAAACCATTCATGCTTTGGGCATAAGAATACAATTTACACAAGATAGCTAAGACCAAGGGCAGTTTCTGCAGAAAGTTCTGAAATGATGAGGAATTACACATGCTGGGATTTCCCCCACTGTGGGGTTTCCTATTCTGTGGAACGATATCAAAAGTATGTTTATCCCGCTCTGCAAGATTATATTGGAGAAAATTGTTTCTACACTTTACATTTTCCCTGTTCTGCAGGATTACACTGAAAATAAGTTTTCTTGAAATCATTGCTATATTACTTCTTATTATTTTTATTAATAAAGTCATAGTGCAGCATATTATAAATATTGAAATAAATAAGGCACATGATTTATAAACTTAGAAATAGGAATATTTAATTTAATAACAAAATACATACTACAAAATTTGACTGAGCAAATCATCTACATGCAATAGTTCAGAGACTACCGCTTACATGCGAAACCCACTTACACGCATAGGTTTTCGTTGCTGCTTCCATTTGCATATATATATATGCAGTTTCAACTGTAATTATGCTAATTTTAATTGTTCTATTAACTAAAGCCATCATGTTTACGAAAACTGAATTAGCGATAATGTATCTTACTTGCGTTTATCAAACCATATCGCCTCATAGCCTTTTTGCTGCAGAGCTGCCATCAGCACATTAACATCGTAATTTCCCAGACCTAGCATACTTTTATGTGGATTCACCAAGTTATCGGGAGATAAGCTAAAAACAAAAATAATTACTAAACAGATCAGTATTAATTATATTAAAATATTGATGCTTGAGAATATGGATCCCTCCGTGATTTTTAAATTTTCCACGATGGGTATAAAGAAAGGCCATGCATAAGGTGGTACCCACCCCCCCACCTGATTTGAATAATTATATTGGCTGTAAAATCAAATTCCTTACAAAAGAAATTTTATATCAAACCCCCCCTTTTCCTCAACACCCCCTCCCCTCCATTGAAATCCTGTGCAGGTATCTAGTGTGCATTATACTAGATACCTGCACAGGTATCTAGTGTGCATTATACATCTGCCATGGTGGAAAAATGGGGAAATTGAAAAAAAAAAATTGGTTGAATCAGTGCCTCAAGTGTGAATAAGTGGCTGAAGGATGAGGGACACTGTTACCAAGGTACAGATGCACACTGCATACATTCAAGAGAAGTGGGAGGGAACTTCCGCTACTGCTGAGAACATCCAGCAGGGTAAAGGTTCCATACTAGGAGCTGGTGCCTCCAGAGCAGGGAAGCACCATTTAACAAAAATCAAAGAATTGAAGAAAAAATTGAAATACACTGCTGGTCATCGAAAATGCAACACCATGAAGGATAAGAGTCACCAAAGCTATATTTACTGGACAAAGAACATAATGTACAAGGGTAAAATGATTGAAAATACAGTCCTATGCCAACTTGCAGAACACAAATCATTATTTTATGTTGCCGCCATGGCTGGCAATAACTGCTGTGACACGCTTCAGCAATAAATTAAATGAAAGAGGCTTTGGATGTGTGCTTGGGGTATATATATATATATGTCAGTCCATTCTGCTTCCCCAAGTTGTCAATCATCGACCAAACAGTATTCGATGAGTGACAGATCAGGAGAAAGGACAAGGCAGCAGTTCAACCTGGTGGACAATGAAGAATTGTTGAACCTTGCATGCCATGTATGCACATTGTCCTGCAGGCAAGACTTGAAAGTAAGAGAGGATAACAGGTTCCAAAACTTCAGAGATGTAGCACTGGCTGTTGATTGTGCCAGTAGCACGAATCAGGCAGGAACAGGAGTAAAATCCAACGGTATCCCCAAACCATAACGCTAGGTGATGAACCAGTATGGTGATGTATAATGCTGGAGTCAGGTAGTCTGTCAATGAAGTGCTGCCAGATTTGGATATGACCTTCGTGGTGGTGGTGTAGGCAGAATTGAGATTCGTCTGAAAAGACAATGTCATACCATTCGTTTGTCCATGTCTGGCATTCAATGCACGATTGCAGCTGCATATGCCTGTGGTGCAGAGCCAATTGCAATCAGAGCAATGGATGCCTTGCAAATATTCCCCTCTGCTGCAGATGATGCCAAATGATATGTGCTGACAAACGTTGTTGTTGTTGTGTAACAGACCCTAATTGTTGCACTTGGGTTTTTGATGCTGCAGTGGAATCCGTCATTACAATGCACACATTATGCCAGTCCTTTCGTTCAGTGAGGATGGTGCAATCGTTCCCACCTGCACCCACAAATTCTGTATGTGCATCACTGGTACTTGATTTTTCAAGTACCAGTCAAGCACTTGATTTCCAACACTAGCACGAATATCACAGAATACCCCACAGTCTCTATAATGTAATTTTTCCCCTGTCAAAATCAGAAATGTGCAGGAATGACTGCTGTATTTTCAACAAGGTATACTGAAGCTTCCAACACAAAGGATCAGTAGGAAAACACAATTCCAGTACTTAGAACTAGCCTTCTATTTTCCTTATTTATTGTGTTTCTAGGTAGCGTCACTGGCACACTTGATTTGCACATGTATTCCAACACTAAGCATTTACATGTCTTTTAAAGATTTACGCATAGAACAAATTTGTATTGCTAAAGCTTATTGCTGTAAGCTAAAGCTTACTGTAAGCTGTCCTCATGTTGCAATTTGAATGGTCAGCAATGGACACTTTAGCACAAAAATAGTCCTGGGTTTACAGTACCACCTTCGGTGGCCACCCTTCCCACACTACTACTACCACCACTAGTACCGATATAGCAGAGGGATCCACATTCTAAAATTGTGTTAACACTGAAATAATCGGACATTATATGTACTTGATACACATGCTGCAGTGATGTTTACTCACTTGTGGCAAATATTGTCAAGTGTTTGTTTAGTAAAGGCATTGCGATCTTGAAAGAGATTGTTGAGTGCATGTAATGCACACAACTCTTTCACTTGTTTTTCGTGGTAAATATTTGGGCCAGTAACAGATCCTTTCTTTGAGAGCTTCTTTTGATCTTTTCCGAAGAAATTCTCAACGAAGTGAAAGCAAGAATTATACATGGAGATAAGAATTATATAGAAAATTATCCTAAAATAAAAAAGAATATGCATTAAAATATATGGAATATATAACATACATAAAATGAAAGTTCATTCCGGGTTTAATGTTTGTTTTTAATGGCACAAGGACAATAATGATCATGTTACACCGGAACAAGAGCGAAGATACCGCACAGTGAAAGTAAGCAGTGCTTAGGGGACCTTGGGAATTGGGGGCCCCTATTTCGGCAGGGCCCATAAACAGTTGAAAGTATAGGCTTACTGGGTGATCGGGGACACAGATGGATATCTTCCCATCCACAAATTAAAGATAAAGCAGGGTAGCTAGTCATAGAGACGCCTTTTCGACACAGTCACCCTCACTCCATCTATCTGTACGACAGATGACCCTACAGAGACATCCGGCTTGAATTAGCAACATCTTCAAATGACTGAAAAACTATCCAGTTTAGCTACTTAGTTATGAATCATGGAAAATCTGAACGATCAACGAAGGAGCAAAACGCCATAAGCAATTACACAGAGGCTATATGGATGATGGGTGAAAAAGAGCTTGTGGTTAAACTTTGTAGCCTAGATTTGGTTTATGCATAGTAAGAAGGGGTTAAGAGGGATTTAGATAGCCATTTAACTAATTCTTCCGAACTGTGTGTGTATGTGAGCAGGGGAAAATTGGGAAGGGAGGACAAATTCTTTCAGACTGAACAGAGACTATAGGTTTGTTCACCAGTCAATGATACCATAAGCCTCAACCACAGTTTCCCAACCACATACATGGTGGTTAAACGTTGCTTAATTAATTTCATTTGGTTTGTTAAAGCATTCTCGAAACAGCAACTGACATGCAAATATATACGTAAGTGCAGTATTAAATTCTTCTTGGTATAATAATAATATGAAGTGTAAAATTAAATTAATGAAACTTTTAGTGAAAGATGGATAAAAAATGAAAACTGTTTAAAATTAAATTAGCCGAACCTTGTTAACGCAAACATTCATGGCGACAAAAAAATTGTGTTAAAAGCAGTTTGCGTTATCTGGAAAGGACACCTAGGATCATATTACTAACGAATTGTTTATTAATGGGATTCAGGAAATATTTTGCGTGAAAAGTAATTGATGGTAAGAGTGTTTGCCTTAGTAAGGTTCGGCTGTAATGAGATCTTCAGTTATAAAAATGGATGAAAAGTGAAAATAGTTTGAAATTAAATTTAAGATGTGTATATGCATTGGAGAAGGTTTTTTTATTCGTCAATATATTCAATTTTTGCATTAAATATATTTTTAATTTAAAAAGAAAAAGAAGGAAAAATGCAAAAAATAAGGCTTTGCAAATTAAGTAATTAATTAACAGCTGTTTACAAATTCGATGACTGATTCTATTTAGATTTTGAGTATAATTTAAAATGGAAATTGACTATTCTTATCTTCTCAATGTGATGTACCGGAATCATACTTATATTCCAGTGGGGTTTTTAGAACGAAAATACTATTCCAAAAGTAATGCATAGCATAAAAGTAATGAATACATAAAAAAAAAAAATCTGAAAATACAAAAGTATGTCCGTTTGTAAACAGTATTCCATAATGGGAACATGAAATACATGCAAAACAGCAAGTCATGATGAAGCAACCCTATAAAAAAGTGGTTGGAGCGATTGAAGACAAAAACAAGGATGTAATATGCAGTGTGGCCAACACTTTTTTTTCCAAGTTTTAGTTATATATTTGGCAAACATTTTCTTCTGAAAAATATATAGGCTTAATAATTTTATATAAATTATATTAGTTTTGGTGCAAAATGGTAACTTTTGGAAGAAGTTTAGTCAAAAGTACAAGTTTTTCAAAATTTTCAGTAGGTAATGTGGTATGAAAAGCACAGTTCAGGAAAATTATTTTAATAAGTTATTTATTATAACAATGAATTTCAAATTTCCCTGACTCAGGCCTTTGTATTTCAAATTTCTCTGACTTTTCCAGATCAGTAGACACCCTGTTATAATTATTGAACCATATATGATACTGTGAGTAAACAAATGGAAGTTAAGTTTTTAATTCAATGCATAAAACACAAATATAAATTGGGGAATTACATTCAAATTTAATTGGAAAAAATTGTAAATGCACACCTACTCCCAGGGTGTAAATATACCTCAAGTCAGGAACCACGAATTTAGACCATACTGTGTAATAGCAATCAGATCCTTAATTGTTAATTTACATTTTTATATACTCACACTTATGTTTAAAAAAAAAAAAAGGCAAGGAAGAGATATACATGTATAACATAATGCTGATAACTTCACATAAATATTTTTATGTTCCCCAATGCAGCCGATTTAAAGTACCTTTGCGTTTGTTTTGGTTTGAATTTTCAAACTCTACTAAAGGACGGGATGCTCGAAATTCATTTGAACACAAAATTCATGAAATTTCACAAGAGTTTGCAATTGAAAATAATAATGCTTCATTAGACATAATTACATCACATTATTTTCTTTCCTCCTCCTAATACTTCGTAAATTCCTAGCTAGTTACCAAGACACGATCTAGTCCAACACGGAACATTTGTAAACATCAACTTTCATAGTCAGTAATGAAAAGCGATAAGGATTTATACTATTATCAAAAACCAAGATAACGGAACGATTTTAATACACTTGCAGGTCAACTAAACCATTAAAAATTGTGACTATTTAACCAACGCTGTTGTCCTAATTTTTTTTATTAATGACATTAAATTTAATTATTAACCCGCCATGAAACAACACATTCCTTGGTTACAATTTCGTAGATTTCACTTTAACAACACACGATTCAGGATGAAGAGTCAAAACACACCATCTATTTTTAGTTTGCATTAATATTTTAAATTCTGTAAAAAAATAAATAAAAAATATATAGACGTATAACAAATATACCTATATAATCGATAAAACAGAAAACCTCTGGATTACGGACACCTCGAAATTTGAGTGTTCATCGTTCAGAGGTGTCCGTTATTCGGGAGGGTTAAGACAATAAGAAGCATTGATACTAGAAATTAGAAAAGACCTCTAAATAAATGTGTCCGTAATTTGGAAATGCCCATTCTAAAGATTTTACCGATATTTAGCAAACATATTGATTATAACAGATATGAAACATGGAACTGCAAATACAGATAAGGATGAAATTGGAATGAATTTACTTTATTATAAAATCCTCTCTCTTAACAATATGCATAATAACTACGGTTCTATAAAATCATCTGCAATATTGATTCCCAAAACACTAATATTAAAAACATCAGACTGATTGACATCTGAGAAGCAGGAGTTCAATTTATACCTTTCCTTGCCAATGATGACATTTTCCTATGTAAATAAAAATTATAAAAAAAAGACTTTGTAACTATAACCTCAACAAATTGTTCGATAAGATAAATTAAACAGAGAAGTAACTGTGACAGTGATTGTCTGGAAACTTGAGTCTAGGTTTCCCGCGATAAATTTCTCGCAAAAATTTTTCTTTTAGCATAATCAGCAGATTTTGTATCATAGACAATATTAATGGCTTCTGAAAATCTTGCGGACGACGATCGGAATTTAGAAACTCTGTTGGGTATATTAAATTTTCAAGTTTCTGTTTAATTAATGTCTAATATCATTAGGGCCCTGTCAAGAAATTTTCGATTTTGAGGCAAATATACAAGGTGAATTTGACTTAATCTGCTAAACAGAAGGGGTGGGGGTGGGGTGATGGAAGAGCTCATGAGAAGCATAAATACCATGGCAACCTTGTCCTATTTCAAACCGTTTCCGAGTTATAGAGATTATAAAGAAGGAAAATGTGTCAAGTCTGAAAAAAAAAAAATTGTGAACTTGCAGAAAGATCAACATGCAAAATAAGCACATATTTGGAAAGAGCAGGAAAAGTCCTATAAGGTGATACCATTTTCATCAGAATATTTGAATTTAATGGCGAGCTACAAGCGCTGAAACATTGGCGAAGTGCAAAATCAAGTTACTGCCAAAATCTGTAACCAGCAATTCCGCAAACACCCTTCTAGTTTCAATCGGTCAAATTTACCAAAAACTTCTCCGTTCTACCAACTTTCGAAGAGCCTACAATAAACCATATCGGTGTACTAGTTCAGGAGAAGTTTTGCCATTTGTCTGCAATACATCACTGAAATCATCATTCTTCGAAAAAGGTCTACTGCTTTTTTTAGGTGCAAGAACGACAATTTTAAAGCTAACCAATAAAAGTAACATTTGTTTTGAAGTATACAAACACAATGGAATGATTAATGCACATATGCATTTGGAAGGATGTGTAAAACTCACAGCCGATTCTGAAATTGATCATCCCTACACCTGATACATGCCCTTCCCCGCTTATGAACTGAAACCACAGCAAAAGCTCATCCCTCAATTTTACTATTGCTTCGTCGAGCCGGATACTAAAGTCTAACAAACTGACAAATTCTGTGCAGTAAACCTTTTGCTTCAGGAAACTCCAAACAAAGAAGCCCATTGGAGTCAGATCTGGCGATGGTGGTGGCCAAGCAGGATACGTGTGCAGGAAGCTTGGAAGACATTTGCAAATGTTCGTCGAATGCTTTTTCCGATGAACATCGATTTCAGTGATGTATTTCAGACATAAGACTAAATTTCTCTTGAACTAGAATACCGATGTGGTTTTTTGTAGGCTCATTCGGAAGCTAGTAGAATGGGCAAGTTTTTGGTAAATTTGATCAATTGTAGCCAGAAGAGTGTTTGTGGAATTGCCAGTTATAGATTTTGGCGACAACTCGATTTCGCACTTCACCAGTGTTTCAGTGCTTGTAGCTCGCCGTTAAATTCAGATATCCTTATGGAAATGGTGTCATCTTATAGGATTTTTTCTGCTCTTTCCGAATATGTGCTTATTTTACATATAGATCGTTTAGCAAGCTCACAAATTTTGTTTTTTTCAGATGATGCATTTCCTTCTTTCTGCCATAACTCGGAAACGAGTAGAGATAGGACAAGGTTGCAATGGTTTTTTATGCTCCACATGGGCTCTTCTATCACCCCCTTTCGTTTGGCAGATTAGGTCAAATTCACCCTGTATAATGGCACCCCATCAAGGCCGTAGCCAGGATTTAATTTTGGCGAGGGAGGTTAAAAAATTCGTATAGCATATATCGATACAATCACAGCATGCAAGGCCGTAGCCAAGTCCCATTAAAAATTTAGTTTCTGGGGGTGGGGACTGGTCCCTAAGATCCCCCTCTCTGGATACGGTCATGCACTCCATTAAAAAATATTATTTTATAACGCTTGTTATTTCAAGTCATTAATTAGGTATATATTATAATTCTTGCACGTGAATTTCTGCCCATAGCAGGGTTCGAAATTAGTGGGTGCATTGTGCACATGAAATTTTATCCGTGCACATAAATTTTTAATTTGGGTGCACGCAGTGCACCTAACTATTCAAAACTATGGCTACTTTCGGTCCCCCCTAAGAATAGTGACCTATGGAATAATTTT
>QLNU02015003.1:127484739-127505642 GCA_006491805.2 Dysdera silvatica | reverse complement strand
TTGTTTTGGCCCATTGAACAAAAATAGTTTGTTCATTGTTTCTTAGACAACAATTTGGCATTTTTGTTTCCATCATTGGAATAGCAACTCATTCGGTTATTAAGATAATGTACTTTTTTTTTTAACTTTACTGTAGGATTATGAGCCTCCACCGCCACCTGCACCTCGACCAAAAAATGCTGTCTTTGATGATGAAGAGAAAGCCAAAGTATGCTACTTTCAAATATTAACATGATGATTATAGCAGTAATATTATGTATAATTATAGTAATTGTATTATATACGATAATAGTAGTACGATGTATGATAATAGTAATATGATATATGATAATAGTAAGAATAAGAATAAAAATAATTTTATCTAACTTATTTACAATTTGGTGATACATTCTATTATGTGTGATATCTTTAGTGTTACGCTGAATACTTTTGAGGTTAAAAAATGTTGACTGATGATTAGATGCAAAAATGGAGGAAAGCACAAAGCTAAAGTTTGTTACATGGCTCTCCCCCGAATGGGCAACGTGCCACATAAATAGTTCTTCACAGTCTTGTTGGTTTGATCTGTAAGATACATTTTCACAGCAGTATGAGCAGTTTCGTAGTAGTATGACATATGGTGATAATAGTAGTAGTAGTATTATATATGATTATGGTTGTAAAAATTGAATATAAAAGGGGTGGCTATACAATTCTCAGTAAGATTAAACTATGAAACCATAATCCTCATGAGATTATAGTGTTATAAAATTAAAATCATGAGAGATTGTAGCGTGTAATGGGGTACATATTTAGTTAAAAGAGCCTAAATCAAGTTGAGTTTGAAGTATTTGTAGGTTAAGTTTCTGGATAAATTTTGCATAAAACCTTAAGCCATTGTGTGCATGCATGCATGAAGCAACTGTAATTGGGAATTGATATAAAATTAGGTAATTTTATTGGATTTAACGTGCCTGTTTCTATAAAAAAAAAATTTAAAAAAAGAATTTAGAAATTTTTCTTATTCAAGCCTCTTGTCTAAAACCACTAGACACAAAATGTAATTCTTTTTAATGAAAGGATGAAGGTAAAATATTGTAATTTCTGTTATCAGTCATGAAATATATTGTTTCAAGCCTCTGGTGGTCAGATTTTCCACTTATAATACTATCGAGAATAATATGACAAAATGAGCATTCTTTAACTATATGTATATATTTTATTTTAATATAGCAACTACAACAGTTACTAAGTAGTAATCGACCAGAAGATCTCCAGGCGGCTAATCGATTAATAAAGAACATGGTAAAAGAGGTAAGCACTTTTCCACCGCATCTGTGATATATGATATTCAATATATAACCAGGGCTTAATTTGGGCGGAAGCCCACCGGAGCACGGCTCCGGTACTTCTTCATTTTTGGCAATTATTTTAATATTAGCCGGAGCCCCTAAATAGACGCTGTCATGAAAAAGTAATGAATTTGTGATTAAGGTCAAGCATTTTGTTGTCCAGAAAAATGGACATAAACAATTGATATGATTTATCGATTCTTTTGCAGCCATTCGATTTTTTAATCGATTTATCATAATATTAGGGCTCCTGCACTTTTTTTTTGTTAGAAATTAAGCCCTGAATATAACACTTGTGCTGTGTATGACAGGCCTTAGGGTGGCGGCATCAAAAAGCTTAAAAATAAAATTTTCCAAACTGGACAATGTTGAAAATAATGTTTCTTTTTAATTATTGCCTTGTTCCTCCAACAGCGATGATATAGGCGACTACTTTAACTCTTCTGCAAATAAAAACTACAGAATCGAAACACGACGGATATGACCATATTATTTACATTATAATATGGGATACTTCCCACCAACAGCAGATGTATCTCTTATCAACACGTGGAAATTGCCATTAGTTGTTGACGTTAACTTTCTGACTTTGAGAAGAACCAGAACCGAAAAGTTTTTCAGGTATCATTAAAAGTAAACAAAATGATGGTCAATGTTGGCAATGGGCTTTCGGCGTAACATGAGCCGCATTTTGTATCTATTACAGTTACTGTGCGGTTTGGGTTCGTCACCGCTCTTTCATTACAATTTTATATTTGTGATCATGTTTGTACCAACCAGATCAAGTCAGAGGTTCCAGGAATCCATACTAAAATTATTGCGGATTCAAAAAGTGTCTCAAATCCAGGAAGTCGGAGACTATGGTAGCAATAATTTTGAGTTGTATCTTATTAGTTTGAATAATTATATGAAAAATCTCCTTTACATATCAAATGTTAAGAGTATGATATACTTTCTTTTTTACAAATATTCCTTTCTTTGTAAAGGAGGGAGGGGGCGGCAGTACAGGCTGTGCCTAAGGGCGGCAATTTTATAAATCCGCCACTGATTCCACTTGAAATTATTGAGAGACTCCATAGTCTGGTAAATAGAATCCTGGTCGTTAGACTGCTGGTGAGTTTGGTTGTAATTCTAATTCGAACATCACATTAACCTGTTCATTTCAGATAACCTGTCATTGAGACTCAGGAGGAAAAAATGCAGACATGGGATAGTGTTTTTAGTGAATTCTTTCTTCGCAAGTAAATCACGATTCTAAAAATATAGCTAAAATGTGATTATACAAATACTCGCAAACTTCATTCTATACTATTTGTGGGTCCATAAGGATGAGTGTTACATAATTAAAAGTTTGTTAACTACTATACAGTTAATAGCGTCAAGTTGCTGATTAGGGTTTAGTTAATTAGTTCATTTGAATATTCTTTGAAATTTTAGGCAGATCGTCGTATGGAATTGTTAGCGAAAAGATCCACAGAGCTAGAAACTGTGCATAACAATGCAAAAGTACTGGCAGACATGCTCGATCACTACAGTTCAACGAGTACATCTTCAGAAGAAAAAGAATTGATGAAGGTTTGTATATCTTTGCAGAAGCAACAATATATATTTTTGATATGATCTGATGACTGCACACTAATAAAGTGATGGGGAAGGTTACAAATTAACACAGTTGAATAATATATTTAGTTATGTACAGCTGTTTCAATGATCTTGGGAAAGTTTTGTCAGAACGGCAATCATCCTTTATATATATATATATATATATATACACACACACACACACATAGGATGTTTCTGAATTCATGGGCCAAACTTCTGAGGTTGTTGGGACAATCAAATAAGGCATATTTGACCATATCCCCGTGTCCGCAAAGGAGCCGGTTTGCCTTCAGAGCATAACTACTGCTTACATTCTACGCTGCTACATAGCCAATTACATTAATTAAGTGCAATTTTTGATATGTAAGCGATTGAGCTAATAATACAGTAGAGACAAAAAAATCCGGAATTCCGTTTCCTGATTTTGATCTGTGTTACTATATAGTGAAAATAAGCCTAAAAATGCCTTTTTTAACACACTAGAAAAGAGTTGGGAACTGCCAAGTATGTGTAACAGGTGAAGAACATCAAAATAAACATTTTTTGTTCAGTGAATTTTTTTCCAAAAATTAGCCGTTCGGGCACTACAGTGAATTTAGTATTTGCATCCACCACATTCAAGGTTTTCACAAATGGCTACAATGCGCCATTTCACAAAGTTTTAAAATTATTTAATGTCAACAGATGTCAGGCTCTCTCTGGCGACTTTTTAAAATCAATTGTATGCGCAGAATTTGATGCTCGGTTGAGATTGTATGTATTCTAGCTGTAGGGATGTGTCGTCGCGTCTTTTACAATTTTTTCTACATAGTTAAGCTCCTTACCGCGAGTGTGACGATTATGCCATGTGCGGCATTTAGGATGTCAACTTTCTGATTCAGGCTCAATATCACACGTGCGGCATTTTTTCTATAAATTGTGGTACTTTTGTAGGATGGGTGAACCCAAATCCAGAAAATATGTGTGAGGGGGAGGCATTAAGCTTAAGAATTAATGTAATTAGAATGTATTGGAATGTAATAAGTGTAAATTTGTTGTTCTAGTGGGAAGAGTGCACTGCTTGCACCCACTTTCTGGTTCCACCCTTGGTGTGAACACTCATCAATCGTTTTAAAAGAATGTAGAGCATAGAAAATGTTGGGTACCCCTGATCGAATAAATGATTATGTAGTACATTTGAAAATTAAACGCCTTGAATCACTTCAGTTTTGCTTATTATATCATTGTGTATTTAATTTCATAAAAAATCTAAATTTCAACTTGCCAGTTTTAAAAGTTAACTGCTTGATTATAAAATGAAGTTTGTAAGAATAGAAATAATCTTATTAAGAAATGGACACTGTAACACATTTGAAAACGAAGAATTACAATTTTTGAACCTGCGATACTTTGAGTGAAACTAATCAGACTTGAAAAGCTTTCAACTTGGTGCATAAAATTCAAATTTATAATTGAGCAATTAGATTATAATTTATTAAAAAAAATGCAAACGTTAAATTTAGTGATGACGTATGACATAAGAACCATATACGCTTTATCGAAACCCCTGAAACTTCATCTCGGGGCCCCAGATTAGGAACCCCTGGTTTACCATATGGAAATTCTGGGTAGGACTGCATCTATTTTTTTAATCATTTGATATTCCAATTGATTCCCTTGACAATAAAGGTTTTTAAACCTTAGAAAAGTGTAGGTCCTTGCATGCCCCAAAGCAGAATGTTTTGCGATGTTCTGCGATAAGCCTTTCGTTGATCAAAAGTGTTCTGCAGGAGATTCACGTATATACATTTTTAAATTCTATAAAATGTAAATTCCTTTTTTAATAGAAATGCAGAAAACATTTGTCCGACTGATTTTTATTTCTTTATTTATTTTAAAACAAAAAAAACAATTATTCATTCTGTGAACGTTCTGTAGTGAAGCTATTTGTTCTGCGACATGCATCATACTTTTTATCACATTCTACTTTGGGGCTCGTATGTCACAATCTTATCTATCCTCACTCCATGAACATGCATATTGGAGACGTCTGGCATTACATCTGGGCGATACTAGATTCCTATATTTGATTTCGTTTTGCGCTAATGATTAGCTAATGTTAAAAATGAACAAAACAACCTTTTTTGGGGAGGGGGAGTGAATTGACTCATCGGTTTGCATTTACAACTTCACTATTTGATTCAAAAACATGAGCTTTTAGATATATGCTTAAATTACTTAACTGAAGTTGAAAATTTGAAATACGAGCCTTAGAAAAGTCAAATTCGTGTGTTCTAACGTTCATAATCAATGATTTCTGTAGGAACTTTTTGAGAGTTGTGAGCGGCTAAGGCCGAAGCTATTTCGCTTGGCTGGTGAAATGGAAGAAAAGGATGAAGGGTTGTGTAAGTTTTTTTTTAAAATTATTTTATCAGCCATTAGCACTTGTGGACAATTACACATGCTTTGATATAATTAAAATAACAAAAGCGAAAAAGATTTTTGATTTTTTTTTTTTTTAGGTGATATTTTGAAAGCGAATGATGAGCTAACCATTGTTATTAGCAGGTATAGGAAGATTATGGGAATTGCTGATTCATCCGACGGCTCTTCTGCTCCACCTTCAGCATCTAACAGAAGTTTGTGTTTGTTTGTTTTTTCAGAAGGAAAATCTTTTTTTTAATTAATAAATTAATTTATTAGTAATTATTGTTTAGAAGGCTCCTACTACCCATTGAATTTTGTAACGAATGTCGTGAAATAAGTTGTAACGCTTCTCATTTCACTGCTATGCATCTTGAGAATTTCTGTCTTTTAAATGCGTTTTGTGTCAGAATACCATCAAAATCTATCAAAAACGTGGTGAAATTGTTGCATGTGGAATGGCATCTACACTGTGTAATCAAATGATCACAAATTGGGGGGCACTCTGTTTACAAAAATGGTGTTGTACACTTGTTTATTTTCTTTTATATTTGGCCCCATGTTTGTACAGTGGTAACGTGTTTGTCTAATATACCATTAACCTAGATTTAACTTCCAATGATGCTCCCTCTCCCCCAAAAAAACCCTGATTAATTACTCACTGTAGTCTGGGGGTAGGTTCCCTAGTTTTTGAGTGGTTCGAATTGCTAGGAAAACCACAGGTCCCGGCTCAGTATGACTATGTGTCATAAAACAAAAACATCTGTTTAGGTTTGTTTGGATTTCACACGCAAATTAAATTTATTAATAGTTGATACTAAATTAGTCTCCGAGACTAAATTTCGAAAGTAGAAATGTGAAAAGGCATGGCATTTTCAATATCTGAAATAGAGCACATCCTTGATTTAATGGACAGACTAATAGGGGCTAAGGAGGTTTCTTGTTTAATCAGAAGTTTAGCAAATCACAGATGTTTTAAAATTATACTATTTTAATTTTGCTACACTGAAACTTTCTAATGTTATAATATGGAATATTTTAATATACTCAACGTTTTTAATATTAAACTATACAATTATGTAAAATCTCTAAGGTCGAACCTATGACGAAGGTTCTCCAGAAAAATTTATCTTTTAATTCTTAAAGTCTATTAAGGTATTTACCATTGAACCCTAATTTGAAATTCTGCCCTAAGAATTGAAATACAAAAATGTATTTAAAACTAATAGCCTCATGATGCTGATGATGTTTAATTTCTTACCCTTGGGGTTGAACTTTCCTGTGTTGCATACACTTGTCATCCATAGTTTGCCATGTTAAATCAATGGTTTATAATGCATGAAAAAGTGATTATTTAGTATGTTAAAAAAGTTATACTGTGTGTTGAATTAATTTTTTCTCAAAATTTTCATTCTTTTAATGCACTGAACACCGAATTTTTACTTTTTTTCCCAACAAAAAACTTATCCCTGACTATTTAATGTTTCCTGTTAATAATTCCCTGGTTTCACTTTCTAATAATACTGATTCCTGAAGCTTTATATGTTCTCGCAGAAGGGAGGACGACAGGTTGTCTGTAGCTCAGTTGGATGAGCCCTTGGCTACCAAGAGGTTGTGGGTTCAGTTCACACAAGACTCTGTGAAATAATTCTTTTCTTTGATAGCAATTGACAAAAAATATGCCCCCGGTGGCTTTGTATGCCGGCTATTTGGCAATTGTGTTATCCCTGTGAAGGGTAATAATATCTCTTATAAAAAGAACAATTTATCATCTAATACAGATTTCCTAAAAGTTAATTTTCGGTTTAAATTTAATTTGCAATGGAATAATCATGGCCATTCTTTATGTACTAAAATTAGTAGAAATATCAGCTTTGTTGGTAACATTGTACATTCTTTCTCGCATGTCATATTACCACTATATTATTCTTTAATTTATTCATACCTTCATTATTACACCCCTATCTGGGTTCTTACCACACTTCACTTGCTAACGTAAATCAACTTACACAACTTCAAAAAAAGTTTTGTCTTTTAGTAAAGCTTTGTCAAGCTTCAGTTGATTATGAGAATTCATAAATAATGCATCATTTACTTAGCTTTAATATGATTCACAGACAAAAATCCTCCTATTAATGTTTAACGAACTTAAACTTAGTAAATTCTCTGATCTCATACTTCTTCAAACCCCAAATCGCCATGATCCAACCTCAAGGAACTGATTTTATCCCCATTTCTTGTCGAATAAATATTGGACAGAGGTGCATGGGTTACTTGGACCCCAAATTGTATGATTCTTTACTTGATGGCATAAAAAACATCCGTTCTATTTCTTTGTGTAAAATAATATCCGTACTTTATTATTAAGTCAATAACTCGGTACTCTTACTATTATTATTTTCCATGGGTGACAAAATCTTTGTAAAATCTCTGGTTTTTTCTTGTCACCCAGGCTGATACATAAATTGTTAGACTTGTATTAATTTCATGTTTTATATCTCTCCGAATAAATTATTGAATGGTTGATTAAAAATGGTTCTGTAGTGCATTGAAAAGTGGTTGTAAACACTGTTGTTCAAAAATATATTCTTCAATGTCCAACAAAATTCATTGCGTTGTGGAGAATACTCGAAAGTGTGAATTGAAAGTTCATTTTATAGTCCTGTTGTAGCATTGTGGTAACCTGTTTACCAAGCATGTGAACGTTTAATTCCAACCCGTACCTATCATATGTCATGCTTGTTTTTCTGCAGGTTGCCCATCGTAGTCTAGAGTTTTGTCTCTTTGGGCGTTAGATTCTTCAGAAAATTGTAAGTCCCGATGTAGCATGCCTTTAGTTGTCCTTGCACTGTAAAATGCAAAGTCTATGTTCAGATCTGTACTCTCTGATTTCCTGTTTAAGGAAAGAAGATTTGGAGTGCTTGAAAAACAGCAGATCCTAGTGCGACATAGTCTTAGATGTCCTTGCACAATAAAATGAGCAAACCAAAAGCTTTTTATCAAGCTTTAGAAATTTGAAAGGGAAAGTACAATTACATTAGTACAAAATCGGTGTGAATTATACAGATGGGAGCAAGTGAAGTACAAAGCTAAGTATTCCTTGTGTAGTTCCTAGAACGCTAATGCTTTGTATAATCACCTCTGTCAGATGTTCGCTCTTCACATCAAATTTTCATGCTGTTTATGATACGTAATCGCCGTTTCCTCAGTTGATGTGTAGCATCTGTATAATAACTAACTAAATTTTGTGTTCCCACCCCCTCATGCAGGGCCATCTTAACACCCCAAGGGGTCCTGATCATTTTTGCCCCCTTTACACTAATTTTTTTCAAGAAGAAAAATATGATAATAAATACATGCACACAAACTTTGCAATCCTGTTGTGGTACGGTGATAGTGCCTTAAAAAGCTTGGATTCCTTGGGAAAGCATAGGTCCTAGCACAGCATGACCCTTGCTGTCCTTGTGCTGCAAAAAAATTCAAACAAACTTCGCCAATTTGGGCCCAATTGGCATACTCATTAAGACTGACAGCACTGTCTCCACGTGCTGGAAATTATATATGGTGGGGTTTTTTTTTCGTAAATTATCCTTTAATCTTTAGAGCTAATGCGTGTATATTATGTATTGTTGCTTTTCTCTTATATTTTATGTTCTCGACTGTTTTTTTATACCTTATGTGATTACGATTGAGAAGCTTATTATTAAAATCAATGGGCTGGGCGTATCGCACGAAGAATCAATCAATGATAGACAAACAAAATTCTCAGCTGGATTTTGTAAGACCACCAAAGGGCAAAGAAACGTCCTCAGATAAGGCAGATGAAATAAGAAAACAACTTGCAATAACATGGAAATGCAATTATCCGAAATAGACATGCATAAATGGGTGGCAGTTGGAGAAGCCTTCGTCCAACAGTTAATAAACAATGGGTAAATATATGGAATAGAAGCAAAAGTCACACAAATTTGGTTGGTGCAGTTAATTTAACTTTAAAATGAACTACATCAATAAAATGTGCATTGTTTTTTGCTTCTATTGATTAGTGCAGTGTGTCGCCATTAAATTAAATGGTTAAATATAATGATTGTTGTTTCTTATGTTTGTAACTTTTCCATTAAGACCTTGTTTGATTACAGATGGCGCTGCTTTACTGGATCTTGCCAGTCCTGTTCAGCCTTCAGCATCCCCACCTTCTGATTCATCACTTCTAGATGATCAACTGTTAGTCTTAGGTAGGTGGGTAAGAAACTCTGGAAATGAGAATTTAAATAGTTTCCTTATTAATTTTTTTTCCAAAATTAATTTTCAGTGCGTAACTTTGCTCATATTGAATTGAGTAAGGTCTGTTTTATGTTATTCCTGGGATTTAATGTTATGGTTATAATTTTGCTGTGAGTCATTAGTGGTAATGAAAAAATCGTAAAGTTTCAAAGCTTATCGAGAAGAAGGGTCACTGGGGTTAGGTAATCAGTAAACGATCTTGACTTTGTTATTATGGGCTTCCACGTTCAGTACACTCCCATTGTTACTTAAACAACCGGTATGTATTTATACAAGTGGAGAACTACACGGATTAAATAAAGCAACAATTTTTATCAACGTTTTTTAGGCGTAGTAATATTAACGCCGATGTTATGGCGTGGTTAGATGGTAAAGGACATTCATAAAGGAAAAGTATTTTTTGCATTCGGTGGGGCATGATCCCATAACCTCCAACTTGCCGGGAGGGTGCTCTACCACTTGTGTTACGAACGATCGATCCATTACAAACGTATTTGAAATTTTCCAAAACTGGTTATTTCAATGGTTCGATTGGATCAAATGTTCATCATTCGTAACTCGGTTTGTAGAGTACCCTCCTGGCATGTGAGAGGTCTTAGGATCGTGCCTCACTGAATGCAAAAAAACATTTCTTTCTTCGCAAATGTTTCACCATCTAACCATGCCATAACATCGGCGTTAATATTACTATGCCTAAAAAACGTTGATAAAAATTGTTTGCTCAACTAGTATGTGTAACTGAAATAAATCTAAACTACAAAAACTTATCCAATGACCATCTCTTTGTAGTCATCTTCACAAGTTCATTGGTTAAAAACTGTATGTGGTGGAGAAGAAGTAACACTCTTGTCTACTGCGCAAAAAAAAAAAGCAGGCTTGACCTCCGCCACTACCAAACATATGCTGTGTTTTCTTCCTGTCTGCATCTCATAGATTTCCTTCGTAGGTAACAAATGTCTAAATCCCTCTGAAAATTTCCTTGTGCAATATAATGTAAGCCATCTGCAAAATCCATCTGGAAATAACAAAACAGCATAAGTTTTGTTAGAAAATCTGTGAATGCTTTATCACCTAACGGTATTATCGATTTTGTTACGACTCGAATGTTGCTGTTATGAGCCTAAGTTATTAGGGCATTTTATTGCGGAGTTTGCTGAGTTGATTCTGTTAAGGCTTATGATGTCTAATGGTACCACTTTGTGATTGGCAACCTGTCAATTGTAACCCCCAATTTTGGTGGGTCACAGAAACATTTTTCCGCTCACAGTATTCTTGTCAATGAATTTTTAACTCTTTAAATATGGGGAGTGTTATAAGTCTAAAAATACCAGCATTTTTGTATTAATCAAGAGTACAGTTGGCTCTGCTGAAACAGATATTAACAGTTCCAGTATATATTCAATTAAGCGGGGTATTCAATTATTTGGAGACCTAAATATACAGCTGCATACCTGTATATGTAACTATCATAGTATACATATAAGAACCATAAAATTGTATTGAAAGAAAAATATTACAGTGAAACCTCCTGTAAGGGACACCTCTGTTTAAGGGATAATTTCTCTTGTCCCAGTCCCTTTCAATAAGATTATTAATGTGTTTACCTCTGATTAAGGAACACTCTATTTAAGGGACACTGGAGAAAGTATCCAATACAGAGAAAAAAGGAGATAAAGAAGATTCTTTTGTTAGTAACCTTTTGAAAAGTGAAGGACAACTTTGTGATAGGGAAACAGTGACTTGTGTTCAGTAGGGGAGGAGGAAATAAGTTTAAAAAGAATAGTTGGTGCAATCAAGACGAAGTGAGGAAGACGAAGAGGTGGTGGATTGTCATGCTAAGATTGTTATCTTTTTTCGGTTATCCAAGAACACTTCACAAATATTTTTCGTGAAAATATGATTTAACATTGATCCCATGGAAATATTTGTTTCTAACGGATTTTATTCTTATGAGGGGTATTCAGTTATCTGTGACCTTATTAAATGGGACCAACTGCATATTGAAAGCCAGTAATTCTTTTTAATATGCAAATTCGGAAGTAGATCTTTGGTAAATAGCAAATATGTGTGTGTGTTAAGTTACACTTACATGTAATTACATTTCCAGCCACTAATATTGTTTGTGCTTTGCATTATAGGTCTCAATGATCCATTGGAAACAGCAAACCAAATCCAGAGTTTATCAAGAACTTCAAACCCCACATCTGGCTCTCTTTCAGAGTTAGATCAACTATTTGCTCTTGGAGAAAATGCCCAGTCTTATGCAAAGCCACTGCTGCTTTGCAAAATTTCTTCCATGAATTCCACCTCCACACTTCCTGTCAGTACTTCATCGTCTGTGATTGCTTCTGGGTTTAAGGGCACTGCCTCACAATCTACGAATTATTCTGATATCGCTTTAAAGCCACAAATATGTAAGTTTTCCAAGTTGTGGCTAACCTCTAGTAATGTGTCTTCCTTCTAATTGGTCAACAATGATTTTACAAAGAAGTAAATGTTTAAAAGTGTGATTTTGAAAAACAGGTTAAATTGTAATATAATAATATTTTTGCTTATAAGTAACATTCATATAATAGAGATGGACAAAATAACCATTGAGAGTTAACTCACTTTTTGAGTTAGCTCTTTTGAATAATTGCTAAACAACTCAACAGTCAAACTTTCCTTTTAGCTCATTGTAGCTTGGTTGAGCCCCCCCTCTTTACTGTTTTGAGTAACTGTACAGTTTTAATCTGTAGTTCATATTTAAGGCATGATTATAATAACAAAAGCAAAATGTGATTTTGATATATAATCGGGAACTGAGAGAAAATAGAATAGTTTTTAAAATTTGCCCTTAATAAGGTTTCTATATATATGTATGTGTGTGTGTATGTATATATATATATCCATCATGGAATTTAAAATGTCAAACTTTGAAAATAAAATCTGTGTAGGTAACGTATATGCATGTAACATTCATACTTTCAGCATCATTAATTATAACAGCATATATATTCAGCTTTGAATTCACTTAAAACTTAATGAACAATATATTAATATTACCACTTGAATTTCACTACAATGAACTAAGGAAAAAAATAAAGTAAAAACGTTTACGATTATTAGGATTGAATAAAATTATTTAACTCTTAACTAAACATAACACAATGATTTTTCATAACTGTGTGTCTGTGGCATCGTTGCGTCGACGTTTTTAACGAAGAGTAATTTTAGCTGTGATTTTTGGGAAAACTGGAAACCTGAAGTCCTTCCCTGTTCAGCAAATAGTGAACTGAAAACAAACTGTAAAGAACTAGTTACTAATTAATAAAAGGATGTATATTTACTGGAAGAGTTTATGCTATTAATGACAATTAAATATAATTATATCTAAGCCAGAAATAAAATTATTATTGTAGAAAATATCATCAGCAAGTTGTCTGCTACTATTAGTTTAAAAAATTCTTCAAATTTGTATGACGTTTTAAAGTTAAAAGATATTTTGAAAAGATAAAAAATGATATTTTGAAAGAACTGTGTATTGCGCTTGGGTTCCTTTTTTTTTTTCGACCTGAATTCTAGGGTTAACTGAAATTGTAAAAAATAAAGGAAAGAAAATTTTTGCAATAAATTACCTGTATTTGCAAAATATTCCATTTAAATTGTGTATGAATAAAAATTACTCAAGTTTATTAAATAGCATTATCACCCATTCGGTAAATGCAGTTGAAATGAATTTCTACGAGTTCGTATTTCAAAATCGAGGCTAGGAGACTGGGCGGCATTGTCAACTTTTTTAAATTTAAATGGTTCGACATGAAGCTAATACTACTTAGATTATTTTATCCTTTATCTCCAAACTTGAATGGGAATTGCATTATAATAATATATGAAGAAAGATTAACAAAAAACGCTTAAATAATACCAATTATGGCATTAAGGATTCGCTAAACCTCTATTTTTGAAATCCTATTCGCAAGTCACGTTAAGCACCCAAACCCAAAGGCCGACTATGACTATTGGGGACCTCGGCCCTACTAGCATTTGGGATCCCCCCCAATGCACGTATAAAAGTTGGATATAAATCTTAAAAATGTGTATATCCTTATTCTCATTTAAAATATAGGTAAGAATATCCTTTTCGATTCCACTGTCACTCCAACATCGTAATTGTAATTGGAACCCAGCTATGATTTCGCTGAATTCGTTTTGGATTGTAAATCCGAAGAAGGAAAAAAGAATGAAATTTTTTTGTATCAATTTGCTGTATTTTACATTAAATAAAATTGTCAAATAAATATTTGAGGACCCCTCCTTTTACAGGGCCTGGGCCCCTCGAGCCCTTGCCATAATCTGGGCCCGCCCAAACCCCATCTTGAAAGATCTCTGCAACCATGGAAAGTGAAACCAAGTAAACATCTATTAAAAAGATCCATCTTGTGCAAAGCCTATAATTAGTTAACCTTTCATTTTAACAGATTCTGCGTCATCGAATGCAAGTCATAATATGCGAATGAAAAGTCCAGCAACTGCGCCCATATCCAGAGGACTGGAAGAACTGGATGAGTTAGGGCAAGCGATGCTTAGGAAAAATATGCCATGCACATCTGCTGTTAAAGTTGAAATTCCAAGGTATCATGGTCTGACAATTTTTATGGACTTTTTTTTTCTTTGTTAAAAGTTGCAGTCTTGAAAATTTGTTTGTGTTCCATGGTGGAAGGAAGAGATAAAATCATGCAGCGTTAAGACCCACAGTTTTTGGAAGAATCTAAACCTGCTTTGTTTAGGGAATCGAAACGCTGGTCTGTAAGTGCATAGAAAAAGAAACGCTGGGTACATATGCTAGAACCAAAATACTGGATTATTTTCATAGTAGCCAAAAGTATTATCATTACACCACCGTACGTATGGCATCACAATCTTTTATGTGATTTTGCACTGTCCATTCACAAAAAGTAGTCCGATGGAATAATGGGGTTGGCTGCAAATAATGAGGGTGGGGGTTGTGATATCGCAAACGGCCTAGCCGATTACAGCAGAGGGGAGGACGTCATTTCAGAACTGGTTTTTGGCACAGACAAACGTTCAAAATTGGGTCTCCCTCTGCTGTAATTGGCTAGACCGTTTGTGTGATGTCATCTCCCATTATTTCTAACTGTTCCATCGGACTACTTTTCGTGAAATAGACAGTGTGTGTAAGTTGAAATTTACTGATTAATTTGGCTGGGAACATGTAAAAGAACAAGCACCATCAAGAAATCATCATGTATAGACCGGTCGATATCAGTTCAGAATCGTCTTGGCTATTTTATTTTTTTAATGCTTGTTACCTATAAGGGGTTGTCACAGTTTTGCTTATTGATCATAATAGCAAATTATTTGTCTATTAACGTTTACTGTTCATAAGACTGTTGTTTTAACATATCACCACTATCAAAGCCTTTTGCCTGAGTTATCGGGAGACTCCTGTGCCATACATTTCTGTCTATAGTTGAAAGTTGCAATAGCATCTGTCGTGTGCATTGAAAGGGTTAAAATTTATTAATATTCCCCTACTTCCTGAATTTTTGGTCCTTCCTGCATTAAAGGTTGGATTCTGTCATTTTTTTTTACCCACATTTTTCTTCGGCTATGCTTTTACAATTAGCTTTCTAAACTTTATGCTGCTACCATGGCATTAGCGTAAATCCAGTGTTGAGTTGCCAAAACCTTCACAACCAGTTCTCTCAAAACCTGGTTGCTCTCTTCATTATATAACAAAATGTTAACAACCGGCTCCATCTGATCATTGGGTAATTGGCATCTCTTCTACAAGCCTTGGGCTTTTAATAAAATAATGAAGTGTGGTAAGGGGAAAGAGAAAATGCACACTGTTTGCCACTACCACAGGTCAAGTCCACAATGTACAAATCTCATTTAGTTGTCAAGTTAGGGGAATCAAGAAATACCTGTTACATGACTGATGGTCAAAATCATTCTCTATGCCTTTGTAGCTTAAAAAGTTTTCAGAAATAAAAGTTGGTAACTCTCACAGAAGCCTGTTGGCTATTATTCTATCACTTAAACGTTTTACACTATTTTCTTAGTGCAGGTTTTAGTGATCCGATTTTTTTAACATAAACACTGCTTATCAGGGCTGTCCTGAAGAAAATTATTGAGAGTATGCAGTGCTGTCTTAATTAAAGAGTATTGAAATTGCGGGGTAACTCTGGACTTGGTGACCTCACAGCGCCGAGCTGACTGGCATTTGACTGGTCGTCTATTGTCTGTCCAAGCCCAAGGTGGCACTTGCCACTTTCATCAGTTTTTCATTCCTCTTCTGGTCATACGCAGGATATTATTTTGAGACCTGGGGGAGTTCAGGATGTTTTTCCTCATTTGTGTCCATTCAAGTTTGTAAATGACTAGGGGAAAAAAAAAAAGACTGAAGTTCGTTGAAAGTTGCCCCAAAAACCAGCAAATACAAAAGTTTCCGTGAGACCTTGAGAGTATGCGGTGCGTACCCTGTATTTTTCAAAATTTCTTGAGAATATGCAGTGCATACTTGGTATTTTTCAAACTTTCTTGAGAGTATATGGCGCCCTATATAGTGTGTGCCCTTTGAGAGACAGCCCTGTGTTTTGTTTATATGTATTTTGTTTATACCATAAATATCCAGTTGGGGGATGTGTTTTCATCTTGAAGCTTTCCACAACTTTTTTTGAATTTTCCCATGAATAACTTCAGCTTTGGGTATCTTGTTTGTAGAAGACTGCCACATCATTGACAGAAAGTATAGTCTTACACAATGTAGATCAATGTAGATATTGTCACATTACAATATTTTCAGATCTAGATAAGGCATGCATGATGTGTAAAAGTTACATAGGGTTCTGCTATATACAGTACTTACTATGTAGAGTTCTACCATATACAGTACTTACTATGTAGAGTTCTACCATATATATAGTACTTACTATGTAGAGTTCTACTACCGAATAGTCCTAGGTTTGATTTCTGATGGTATCATAAAACATACTTTGTTTTCTACTGTCCTATTGTTGCCAGAGGTTGATGCCCTAAGTCGCAGAGGTTCCGATTAGGTCATGGCCTTTGTTGTCTTTATTCCAGAAAATAAAAAACAGCCAACTGTTTTTTTATAAATGTCAAGGTGAATATCAGAAAAAAATGGTTTATTCTGACAGCGAACATTTTTATATTTTGGATGTGTGTGTTACATTTGTTATGAGTGTGTAGTGTTCCCGCCTTGACTTGTTGCACATGTATGAAGTTTTAAAAATAATTATTGTATTGGTGACTACTTCTTTCTGAGAACAATGAAATATATTTTTATATTAAAAACTCATCACGGTCACCCAATGTACATATACATAGTTCTGGACATTGTAAAATGAAAGAAATTAATGTATTTTATGGCATCCAAACAATTGTATGTTTTTCTCCGACGTGATATGAACCCGTAACCTTCTGACCACTTTGTAGTGGTTTGGATAGCAACATTGCAATGCAGCCCCCCCCCCCAAAAAAAAGCAAAAACCATACACTTGTTCGAACGCCTTAAAATATATTAAATTTCTTTTGCTTTTGTTTTACAATGTCCAGAACTATCTTTAAAACTTCATACATGTGTGTGTGACATGTCAATACAGGAGCACTATAAATGTATTGATCTTAGTATTTTTCAATTTCCTTTGCCAGTACACCTCAAAAGATTCCCCTTAGTCAGCTAAAGCAAAAGAAAGAGCAGGAAGTTCCACTGCAGTCAGCTTCGATTCCATCACAAAGTATTCAACCAGAGGGCAGCACTAAAGAATCTGCTGCCACTTCTATTCCATCGCTGAATTCAACCTTCACAGAAAGAGCACCGACACCCCAAAGTCCAATGCATGAAGTCATCTCTTTGGCTGATGTCTTTGTGCCACTAGAAACGATTCAGCCAGGTATGCATTGCATTACAAAACCTGTATCTTTTAAATACAGAGACCTGTTGTAACAGTCAATATTTATTACCATAGTCACAGCTGGGCAAATTTGTTTGCCATTAGCAGCCAGATTTTTCAAGCTGGTGAGTAAGAAACCTTTTCCTACTAGTTTCCGAAATTTTCTTATTGAAATGGGTAGGGCCCGCCCTTAAGCAGGGGCAAGTGGGGCCAGGCCATGGGCCCCATGCTTTTTGGGGGACCCATAAAGCATAATTCTCAAATTTTTAATTTTTGTAATATTGAAAATTTCCCCAAAAATATTTTTACTTCAGATCTCGCATTTCGTGCCATTTAGTGGTCATACAGTATTCCATTTTTTTTTTCTTACTCTTATGTGTATGGGCCCCCGAAATATGCTTAGCCCCGCATTAGCTAAGGACGACCCTGGAGATGGGTGAGTACCGTACTTGTCTGGTAAGTATGGTGCTCTGCAGTTTATCGAGCCCTGATCATTGTACTAATGTTGTCACTATTAGCGTAACTTTAGCATCTGTAATCAGTTTAAATTCAAAAAGGACTTTGTGGTGGTGCAGTGGTAACGCTTTTTCCCCACGCACCGTTATCCTAGGTTTGACTCTCATACTCCCCCTCCCTCAAAAAATATTGCTTACTCACTGTAGCCTGGGGGTTGGTTTCCTAGGTTATAAAAGATTTAGATGCCTTGAAAAACTTGGCCCAGGTACAGCATGACCCTGGTTGTCCTTGCATCGTAAAGCTAACAAACTTAAATCCAAAGAGTATACATTGAATAAGACTGATCAAAAACTGATAAATGCAATATTTAATATATATGTATATACACGGTGATAAACCATACTCTTCAGACAGGAATGGTACTCGCCTGCCTCGATACAAACATTAATAATAATTTGGGGTTGGGGGGGAGAAGGTTGGTTCCTAGTAGGGAAAGGGTTCCTACTCGTCAACTACAAAATTTTAGTTGCAAACGACAATGGCAACGGGCCCTGCGGTGGCGCAGTGTGTTAACGCGTTGGCCTAGTGCGCCGTTAATCCAGGTTTGACTCCCAACAGTGACAAAAAACGCTTACTCTGAGATCTCATAAAGATCACACTGTTCACCATAGCCTGGGGTTTGGTTCCCTAGGCCTTAAGAAATTTGGATTCGGCAAAAAATTGGAGGTCTAGAGGTTCGGATCCCTCAGAAAATAGTAGGTCCCTGCGCCGCATGACCTCTGTAGTCCTTGAGCCGTAAAACCACAAACAGAGAGACGATGGTAACCTGATTTGTTGAGATCCCCTTCTACTTAATTGAAACCTGAATACCTATTCGACGTTCGATTTTCATCATGGTTTTTTAAACAGTGCTACAACATTTTGCTGCTTTGTATGTTGTCTTTTCTTATTTAAATAATAGCAATATTTTAAAACAATTTAGGTTTTTATTATAAGACATTAATTTTTCTATGAACAGTTTGATTTTCAAATTGGCCAGTGAGGGTCCCATGCTTGATTAAGAAGAAATGTTCTATATGTGATACTATTAAAAAGAAAGTGGCTTCAGGCTAGCTGGGTTGGGTTTGAATTACAATAAGCGTGGTTACATGCAAATGCATTATAGTTTTAAGTCTCTTGTTAAACTTGATTTTACATTAAACTGTCGATTCCATCTGGTTTTAATTGGCACTATGTGCGACAAAGTTACTCTTCGAAAGTAAAAATAAACTTTTTGTTTTCAGGTTCCTTACAACCACTTACCCTTTTAGAAAAAAATGGACTAACTGTGGTGATACACTTCGGACTCAATTCTCCTCGGTCCGATGTTTCTGTGATGGTTGTTTCTACAATGAGTAAAAATTCTAGTTCTGTTAAAAATGTCAGTTTTCAAGCTGCTGTTCCCAAAGTAAGTTTTACCTATATATGTTGTGTATCAAAGTGAGCTTTTCCTATATACACTCTATAACAAAAAAATCCACTCACCAAGAAAGAGTTGTCCGATTGTAATGAAATTTCGTATGCAAAGACATTTTGACCGAACATGCAAATGATTAAAATTTGGTGTCCAATGAATGAATAGCGGGAACTCCAGCGCATCGGAACTGCGCATTCAGCAGGTGTATATAAGGAGCGATTCTCAATATGTGGTCAAAATTTCTGTTGCATTTTGACTGCGGATATCTTACGTCGACTGTAACAATGCCTCGCCGAAAGATTCGTGCTCATTACGAGCATATGTCAGAGTTTGAAAGAGGTCGTGCTATCGGATTGAAAGAGGCTGGTTGGACGAATCGAAGAATCGCTGGACATGTGGGTCGAAGCGATGCGGCGATTGGACGGTGCTGGCAAGAGTGGGTCAACAACGGCAGATGTCAGCGTCGGGACGGCAGCGGTCGACCTAGGGCCACAACAGAACGGGAAGACAGAGCGATTGTCAGAGCAGCTGTCACAGCACCGGATTCGTCGTTATCAACTATCCAACGTGTGGCCCGCACACATGTGTCCAACATGACCCTCTGCAGACGACTGAGAGAGCGGAATTTACGCTCGCGCCGACCGTTACGCCGCTTACCTCTCACGTCCTCGTCCTTTACACCGTCAAGTCCGATTACAGTGGTGCCGGGCTCGATCAACTTGGAACTGCGCTGACTGGGGACGTATAGTCTTTAGTGACGAGTCCCGTTTCCAACTGTGTCCTGACGACAACCGCAGACGTGTCTGGAGACGTCCAGGGCAGCGTGGGGATCCTGCCCTTACTATCGCACGCCACACATGCCCACAACAGGGCGTTATGGTCTGGGGTGCCATCTCCTTTGATAGCCGGACCCCTTTGGTGGTCATTTCTGGCACACTTACAGCACAGCGGTACGTAGACGACATTCTACGACCGGTTGTGTTACCGTTCCTTTTGCGACACCCTGGACTTACGTTTCAACAAGACAATGCCCGGCCGCACACGGCACGTGTTGCTATGAATTGTCTTCAAGCTTGCCCAACACTTCCTTGGCAAGCTAGGTCTCCTGATCTCTCTCCCATAGAGCACATTTGGGACGCTATGGGAAGGCGATTGCAACCATCCCGGAATGTTGACGATTTAGCCCGACAGTTGGAGACAATTTGGCAAGAAATTCCGCAGGACACCATCCGGGATCTTTATCAGTCTATGCCACGCCGGGTGACAGCTTGCATCCAGGCCAGAGGTGGACCAACGCCTTATTGACTTCCTCCCTTTGTAACGGTCAAACTCTGCAATAAATCATTCAATTGTTCTGAAATTTTAATCCTTTCTTTTTCTATGTATGTTCTTCACATCCACCAATTTTTATCGCAATCGGACAACTCCTTCTTAGTGCATTAATTTTTT
>QLNU02015003.1:127439532-127484639 GCA_006491805.2 Dysdera silvatica | reverse complement strand
TGTCAGAGTAAATAGTGCTGATTAGCATTTGCTAAATGCCATAGGAGTGTGTTGAAATTGGAGGGTAACATTATACAAATTATTTAAATGTTAAGTTTTTACATAGCAACAATTTACAACGCACATCAATATATTCAAGTATTGAAACTGCATTTAAAATTTGCAGTTTCAGTACATTTTAATCTGACATAAAAGCCTGTGAATACTGTTTACCTCCGAAATTAAACCCACTGTCAAAAACGTTTAAAGTAGGCATTTATGAAAAATCAAATTCGTTCCTAAATATGATCTTCGTAAATGTCAGTAAGATATATATTATTAACCTTAATAAAATATGCCCAAATAATTTAGAATGGGGAAGTTTCAATTACTGTAAATAAGTTTTAATTAACAAAAAAATTTTATAGATAATTTTAAAAATTTAACTATAACGGGCCTGGCAGTTGTAATGGGAATTCATTTAGTATGTAAACAAGAACTATTTTTAAATAGTTTATTTTTGAGTTTAATACTCAGGAGATTGGAGTTCATAATCTGATATGAGACTGAAGGCTTGACGTAACCGTTTACATTAATTCATTATCTACAAAAATTCACATTTAAATTGGTTGGATTTTAATGGTGCAAAGACGACAAGGATCCGGCTCCGCCAATTTATTTATGCATTCTTAAATTCCCTGAGTTTGCTCGATAGATATTAGAGTTATAAATAAAGGTCATGCACACTATACCAACACCACTTTTGTCGGCAAATAGTTCTCAAAGCACCACAAACCCTTTTATTTTATCAGCAAACTCTATTTCTCCTTTGCGTTTAAAGTACAAGGGTGGCTAAGGTTATGTTGCATCGAGATCTATAGTTTCCCTAAGGAATATGAACCTACAGACCATTGTGGGCAAGAAAATGGCACATGTTTAATGGTACTATTGGAATCAAACAGGACTTAATGCCATGATAGGTGAACATATTGCTACTATTAACAATGGATAATCACTATGCCATAATATATGTCCTTTTCTTTTTTTAATAGTCCATTTTGAATAAATTCCCTATAATTTTACTTTCTCCTGTCTTTCCTCAATTTTATTCTTTTCCTCCATCTTTTTAATTATTTGTTTATTTTCTTTTACTGTTCTGTGACCTCGTCTTCGGCATCTTGGTCATTGACAGAATTTTATTAATTATGATAAGCCCTGGTTAGTAGCCTTCGCACCATTTTATCAAAATGCACCAAAAGATACATATAGCACCACCATACTGAGCTGTTTGAAATTACAAGAACCGTACGTTTCTGATTAGTGTGTTTCTAGTATTTAATTTCAAAATTAACTACATTGAAAGCAAAATACATTCGTTTGCATTTTAAGGCGCAAGGATAGCTAAGGTTATACTGAAACAAGGCACAGTTTTCCCCAAAGAATCCAAACCTCTATTGCTTAGAGGACTAACCCCCCAGACTATAGTGGGCAGAAGAGACAACACGTGTTTAACAGCACCAGGTTTCATCAGACTGTCACGTGCTTAGTCCATAAGCTTTACCAAACTGTCACATATTTAGTCCGTAAGCTTCGTCAATGTTATAGGTGGTTGTGGGGACTACGTTTCACCAGATCGTTGGAAATGTCAGTATGTTATTTAAAACTATGAAGCAAGGGTACATAAGTTACTTACTTCATACGGTGAAGGGTCCATAAGTTTTACCAGACTGCTAAGAGATTCCAGGCACATTAAAAAACAAAAAACTTTTTCTGATATGACTTTGAACGTATTCACACATCCATCTGGGCCAATTGACATTGGAAAGCCTGTTAATATATTGTAATCACGACCAGTGGTTTGAAGAAACTGTAAGTGCTTGACACAGTATGAACTTGCATATACACATATATATTTTTCTTAAATGCCAAAACGTCCAAGCAACTATATCAAATACTTAATACATAAAAACATACGTGAATTCATGATAATTGCATAAAGTCCATATAAGATGAAAAAAAACTTTATTAGAATGTCAACGATAAAGTATAATTTTTATATTCTTGATGGCTTTCAAGTTAAGTTTGTTGTGATTGATCAACGACAATAATTACATGTCGAAGCTACGTGCATTGAGAAGAAAAATATATCCTACAGTTTTTGTTGTATATTATATGTCTATTACAACCTCTTATTGACGGGTTATTATTGGAGCTGGATGACAATCATCGATTTCTTCTAGTTAATCTAAACTGTTAATATACTATCCATCGTTTAATTCACATCAATAAATTACTAAAAAAATTTTTCTTTCGGCAACCATGTTACAAGACTATGTTGAAATATCACTAACCTAATATAATTACAATTATTGTGTTAAAATTTCCGCTGCCGTAAATATTGAATTAGAAAAGGATTTGAGTATTTAAAAAAAATGCCTTAAAAGGGGCTACTTCGCTGTCGAAAGAGTGTAAGAGGGAGGGAGAACACCGGTCAGCACATGGTAACATGTGTAAAATATATACGTCAAAAATATATTTCTTAAAAAAACATGTTACATAAAACCAATAAAGAAAATCTCAAAGGGTGCATATAGTTTAACATTGCAGGGGCGCACGTATATCTTTAGTACACTGATGTATATTTATACAAGTATATATATCTTTACACCTAGTAAACTCGAAGTCTGCGATATCACAATAACAGTTAAATGACATGGTGTTAGTTATTATGACGAAACAATTCAAAATTTCGGCATCATATTTAAAGAGAGTTATCACAGATGTCACACACAAACCATAATATTACATCGATGTGTTACTGAAAAAAAAAGTAGTTTTCTACATAAAGATTGGAAAAAATAGGAAGGATTTTTTTAGCATTCATATATCTTCCTACTGATCGTACACTGTGGAATGCATAAGTGGAATTGATATATCATCCATGTTTGGCATAACGAGTGCTTTCTGTAAAAAAATAAATGAATATATATATATATTATTTTTAAATATATACTACATAAGTACAGTGGAACTTGCCTGAAGTGACCACCTTTGGGACTGGACAGTAAAAGTCATCACAATATACATGACTATATATATACATATCACTATACATGACAGACTTTGGTATAGGTATATACAGGTATCCCTCCACTTACGTGATTAATTGATTCTGAGAAATAATCATGTAACGTGAATAAGTGTGGAGTGAATTCATTTTAACATAGGTGAGATAGGGATTAGTTCTATGAAAAAATGCGTAAATGGTCTCCAAAACGGAAATTTTAGCATATTTTAATTTTTTTTAAAATGCGTAAAGTGAGATCGCGTAAAACGAGGGATTCCTATAACTAAGTCCCTACCAGTTCTCTCTTATAAAAAGTGGTCACGTTACCGGGTTCCACTATATATATGCAAAAATTATTCATGGGATTTATATCCATTGCGATATTTCTAATGTGAAATCGATATTTTGGTAGAATTCCACCCACACAAACTGGGTGAACAAGATGTTGTGAATGTAACAATGACCTATTCATGTAAGGTATTATTACCCTCTATAATTGCCAAATGGTCAACACACAAAGCCGCTGGGACATGTTTATCGTAATTTTTGTGGGGAAATTTACCGATAATGTCTGCCCTTCATGCTTCAGCTCAAACTAGGGCTTTTATGTATGGGAAAAAAGAGATCAGGACGATGTCTCTTTTTCTCTTATGCATAAAAACTCTACTTTGAGCTTAAACATGGGTGGCAGAAATTATTATCTACAATGACTTTACCTGACTTTAATTACAATAAATTCCTACCAATCCGTGTTTACATTTTTGCTTGTATTTTGTGGGGCCAAATTTTTAATGAATAAGACCATGCAGTGCCAGTTTTCTGAGAAATGCATACCTATTTCAACTAGGAAATCAAAGTCTGGGCTGTCCGTTTGTAGGGGGAAAAATCGGTAAGTGCTGGAAATCAGATTATTTGCATAGCGGACAAATATGCTATTCTTATACACACAATATGAACTAATTATTTGTTTGTGGTTTTATGGCTTAAGGTCTACAATGATCATACTGCACCGGAACCTACTATTTTCCGAGGAATCCGAACCTCTTAAGCCTACTGAACCAAACCCCAGACTACAGTGAGCAGTGCGATCTTTATGATATCTCTGAGTAAGCATTCTTTGCACTGTTGGGAGTCGAACCTGGTTTAATGGTGCACTAGGCGAACGCGTTACCACACTGTGCCATCGCAAGGCCCTGAACTAATTGAATCCTAGATTATTACAGATTAATGAGGTTTAATGTTTGCAATCTTATGATACATGTATTCTCAAGACTTATTCTTACACTGCTACCGACCGACACATGAACGAATGAATTCATGAATGAATGTAAATTTGTCATTGTTAGCTTTAATGGAAAGTATCGGAGTGTCTTCATTTTATATCGGCTGTTGGGATTCTGTGGGTGAAATCCATAAATTCATCTTACATATATTTCTCACTAGGTGCATGAAAGCACAATTTAGGTTCATTGAATAATAAATTAGAAAATCTTCATAAGTCTCAAGAAGGGTGGGAATGCAGTTAAAGTAGCCGGAGAGTTCGGAATACAATACAAACTTCAAGCATGGCATGGCTGATATGCCACATTCCATTACATGATGCATTATGTGTAATTACCTCATTAAACCGAGATGCCTTTAAAATATTAACTCAATTTAATTACAACATGAATGTATATCATTAGCAACTCTATTCAAATCCACTAAAAATATAGTACAAAAAATTACCTCTAATTCCTGATGCAACTTCTTTTCGATGTACTTCTGAACAGCTGTATAATTAAAGTGGCGTTCTCCGACTTTTGGACACACATGGATATTAACTTGAGGTTTCTTTCGAAACCCGTACCTAAAATTACAACCAGATTTTACATACTACACCCACAATTTACATTGTTAAACCATGCAGTTCCTTAAGGCATATTTAAATGCATTACTCCGGGCAACAAATACATAAAAAAAAAACCATGGTGCTTTGCATCTTCAATCACTGAGATCCCACAATTCTTGCAGAGGTTTGTGTTCTACGACCGAAGGAGAGTAAAGGTCATGTTAGCCCCAAGACTTACAGGTTTCCAAGGGATTGGAGCTTCCATCGCCCAGAAAACTGAATCTTAGAATATGGATCAGTAGAAAAAAAAATGGCGAATGCTGAGTATTAGCGGGAGTATAACCCAAATTTTCCATGTACAAACACTTAGCTTTTCTATGCTACCGAATGGCATTACAATTATTTGAAAATGCAATAGAACCTGCTTATCTTGAAAACGCCCAAATCTTACATATTTCCAAGCACCTTCAGCCCATATTCAATGTATATAAGAACTTCTATCTCAAATATTTTACCCATTCCCATGGGATAAGAAGATAGACAGGGTCTACTGTGCTATATTAACATGAAAACAAACGTGTCAGATGTATGTGTGTCATAAATATTAAAGTGCTTTTACACTATATAATGAAACAAATAAAGACAGGCAGGGGCGCAGCAATTCACCAACTATGATGGGAGCTTAAGTACTTAAAAAAAAAAAATCACGAAATTCAGCATTAAAGAAAATAATATGCCTCAGTATCATATGGAGGGACTTGGGGTCCCTAAGAATTATACTAACTGAGGGGATTGATTCCCCCCTCCTCACACTAGAAAAACCAAAACCACAAATAAATGCTATGTGTACAGCACTAGGACGAGTAGGTTAGTCCAGCACACCCCTCCCTAAGCCTTAAGGCTAATCATGACAATGCCCCTGAGACTCCCTTTTCTACATCACTGCCCACTGGTCATTAAATCTTCCTTAAAAATATTATTTAAAAAGTTATTTATCATTACCATAGACGATCTGTAGGAAGAGGAGGAATGTTAATAACTAAAGTGCCACACAAAGCCTTTACTTCGACCGATAGGACAATCGGAGTTTGGGTAATATGGCCAACACATTTCTTGACAAACTTATTCTCGGTAAAAGTTGATGAAGTAACCCATCTTTCGACTGTTTGCCGAAGCTTTGTTCCAGTGCTGGTATGTGCAGGTTGGCAGATGGTAGTCTCCTCTTTGGATGCTTCGCTGTCGGGAAGGTCCTCGTCATCATCAGTCAATTCGGAATACTCCTCAGACACACGGATGACTTCACCACTGTGTACACAATAAAACATTTAAGCAAAACGTAACAAATAATAAAGTCTTTTTTTACATCGTGGGAATAACTATCAAAAGCCCAACAGAAAACAGATACCTAATAACAGGCGTAGCAGCCACAACATTATCTCGTAACACTTCCTCCTCAGCAGGATCACGCTTGTGAAGTTGCAGTTTGATTTTTGTTTCCAAAGTCATCCGGAAAGATCCAGTGTAATCAATGTCAAGATCAAGCCACAGTCCTCGTTCGTCCATTACAGGCTTTGAGGTTCGGCGAATTTGAGGCAAAGATGTCCCCAAAAAGACATCAGTACACACCAATTCATGCATATATGATGGCACCTGAAATAAACCATTATCACTTTCTGAGCTGCAAAAGAATTTTAACCGGTTCGCTGAGCTGCTAAAACTTTAATCTATTCACAAGTGTCCAAATGCTCTCTTCGGGAAATGGTAAAGAAGTAAACCAGGGCTCTTAGTTTAAAAAATAACTGGCTAATGTGAAAGGTTACATAGATCCAACTCACCACTAACCAATGTTTAAGGTTATATATAGAGAAATTCACAGTATTTCAAATTCTTTATCTTTTGCAATAAGTGATGCAGCCTCACTATACACATATCCACAACAACAAAAATAATGTCTCATAATACGTAATAAAACTGCAACAACATTTTCCGAAGTTTGTATTTTACAGCACGAGAATAGTTTAGGTCCCATTGCACTGGGACTTATAATCCACATTTTTATGGTACAAAGACAATAAAACTGGGACCCACGATTTCACGAGGAATCCAAACCCCAGACTATGGTGAGTAGAAAATGGTGCATGTTCTATGGCGTCAGTTGAACCCAGCTCAGTCTGTTTTCTCAAATTCAAAATATGGTTGTAGTGGTGGTATAAGTGATGAATAACAAGATATGCCCAATGATAATCAATGGCGCTTCGATATGGTACAAGAAAATATGAATACTTAGTCTCCGTATATTTTACATACCGCGATACCGTTGTGGTTGGTTGCATCTTTATGGTACAAGGACAGAAAGGGCCATTCTGTGCCAAACGCTGTTACAGGTCGCCTGGGATGTGACTGATAACACAACCTCTGAACCATGATGCAATTATGTATAACCAATCCAGAACAGCGGAGAAGTCACAACCACTAGCATAACATAAAAATGGGTGTAGTTTTTAAGATATAAGCACAGTGAAAATCATGCTGCACCAAAACCTATATTTTACAGAGAAATCCGGACCTTTTAAGGCCTAGGCAATCTACAAATTACAGTGAGAAGATTGCTGGTAAGTTAACTTTTTCTTTTTGACACAGTTGAGTGTCACACCCGTATTAGCGGAATACTAGATGAATGTGTTACCACTGAATGTGTTAGCACAGGGTCCAAACGGGATTAATAGGGGAAAAAGTAAGAAATATAAATTGTGTGAATTCATTGATATCCTTAAAGGTTACTGTATACTAACCTTTAGTCTCCTCAGCTTTTGTTGAATTCTCGCTTGCATCAAGTCCGACCATTTTTTCTGTGTTAAAAAATCATAAAAAAGGCGACCAATCAACACATTCAACCACTGTAAAGAAGGCATTTCTTGGTCCGCAGTTTTGCAAGTTCCGCTGTCATCGTCACTAGGTAATTGCTTCATCAATAACTGCATATACTCATCAAAAAACAAGAATCGCTTTTGCAAACTTGCACTCGGCTTTTCCTCCTTGGCTAGCGGAACATCGCTTTTCCCTAATTCTGCGGGAGCAGATTTTTCAGAATGCAGAACCTAGAACATACATTCATTTTTAAAGATAACTGCATTTGGCAAATTTATTTTATGCATACCCTGTAGAATAAACTGTCACCATAAAATATCGATCATGCCACAAACAAGTTAACTAATGAAGAACTACAAACTGTTTGTGTGCGTATTGCCTAAGGCAGAGGTTCCCAAACTGTCTTCCGCAGAAACACTGAAAATGAAAGGACACTTCCGAAAAAATAGTTGGTTGCATTTTTATGGCACAAGGACAGCAAGGGTCATTCTGCGCAGACAAGACCGTAAATACGGTTTTAAAAACAAAAGGCTTCGAAAAAATTAATCTACTTGTCCAGTAAAAAATAAATGAATGATCCTAATTTTGGGAAAATTATTTTTCACCACATTACGATTTTACGTCATAATTACCCTAATGTCATATTTTAAACATATTAAAAAAATCGCCCAACGGCACAGGAAGTTACATTGAAGGAATATAACGGGGTGATGAATCCATTTGCTGTTATATCGAGAGAAACCAACATACCTGATATCAACAGCTTATGAATGTCTCATATTCATTACATCAGACAGAGCTTTGAAAATTGCTTTCCAAAGTCAGTCACGTTCTGAATATGGATTAAGTTCAACGAAAAAATTTAAACCACTGGCCCATAAAGTGAAAGCATTTCTTCTCCCGTTTGGCACAAGTTACTTGTGTGAATCCAGATTTTCTGCTATGTGCAGCAACTAAAATCAAACACAGAAGCTGCCTCAATGCTGAACCTGACCTTCGTTTGAGTTATCCTCAATAAAACCAGACATTGACGATGTATGCAAGCCTAAACAATTCTTTCCTCTTATTAGTTAGTCCAGTTTGTAATTATTACTAACCAACATATAACCCTACCTAAAGAACATGTATTGAATTTTGGTACATCTGAAAAATAAAGCATATTGTATTGTATTAAAAGTGAAAAGAGGTCAGGGGCTCCGCAATCAAATTTTTTTTCTTAAAAAAGGGCTCTGAGGAACAAAAAGTTCGGGAACCACTAGCCAGAGGAATCAAAGTCTAGGCTATGACGGGCAAAAAAAAAAAAAAAAAAAAGGAGCACCCATTCTATGGCATTTTCCAAATTGCAAAACTAGGTTAAGCAATTTTAATGGCGAATATGTTACCCATCCATATAGAGTTTACAAAATTCAGGGGGGAGGGGGGTGTCCAAGCACATTTTATGCATGTTTATACATTGCAATATATGTAAAATAGCATTCCATATTATTGGGGGGAGGGCTTGGACCCCATGGGCCCATATAACTCTACGCCCATGGTGTTACCTCTACACCACCGCAGATCACAGAACTATGGAATATTTATGACCAAAAACCTATGCCAGAAACATTTAAGCATAGAAAATGTGGTTGTCTACAACTCACAGTTGAAAAAAACAAACAAAACTAATATTGTTAATACACAAGCACTAAACTAGAACCCAAAGACAAAACGCAGGCCAAGTAATATATAGAGCAGTGGTTCCCAACCTGGGAGTCACGACCCACAAATGGAGTTGCTGCAACTATTTTCAGTTGAAATTATTTCTATAATGAATTTCATATCAATGCTTTTATATTTCAACATGGCTACATTGCAATATTCTATTAATGATCTACATTAATGTATATTATAGATTATTAATATAATTTGTATTATAATTTATAATAATATATACTATTAATATAACACACGTTAACATAATATAGTGGTACTCAAACTGTGATACGTGAAACCTTTCCAAGTGCTACGCATGATTCAATGCTAAATAATTTTTAAAAAAAAATTCTGCTAAAAAAAAAAAGTTGAAAAAAGCCAACTTTATAAAAAATTCATGCTGGTCACTGAATCGAAAATTTGTTTATGTAATTAAGTAAGTTCCCCATTTCTTTGAAATTTGTGAGAAATATACCATTTTGAATAAAATTAAACTTTACATTTAACATGCTCAGATACTTAAAAATACCTTCCATCGTTAATACTGCTGTCATTGGGTTTAGGACCTATGTTGGTGAAAATATTGTTGCCCTTATTTGAAATGAAAGGTATAAAAAATAAAAGCATATAACAAAGTGAATGCATAAATGATGTTTTCAGAGAAGAATATTTAAATTGCAGTTTTTAAAGACACTAATTGAGAAAATTAAGTTTAGATCCAAACTTAAGCAATTTAAAACTCGAAAACAAATTCATGCTTTTACAATAAACTGTCGACTAACAATTTGAAAAATAAGGTTAGGCAAAAAGCAGCCAAAAATGCACATGCATGCCTTTGGCATAAGGTCTCCACAAACAATTTTTCTCTTCAAAAGTGCTCACAGACGCAAAAGAGTTGAGAACCGCTAATGTCATATATTTAATTCACATGTTATAATTTTATATTTAATGTGTTTTCTTTACTCTGTTAAAAATGCTTTTATTATGCAAATGGGAGGGGGGGGAAGCAGCAGAAAGAGGGGTGGTTGTTTGTTTGTGGTTTTACGGCTCAAAGACTACAATGGTCATGCTGCGCCGGGACCTACTGTTTTCCGAGGAATCTGAACCTCATAAAAAAAATTACATGACTCCTAATATAGTTTTCCTAGCAATATACAAGATTCTGATATGGATGACAAGGTGTTACTTCTGGTGTGCATGAGTATACAGCAACGCTTTTATAAAAAGACAGGAATGATTTCTTGAACAACATATGCTTACAAGATTGAAATTCCACAATATCCTTTCACTTAGAATATATATATATTTAGTTAGCAGAGTGTGGTGGACACTAGGGCGGAACCTGGTGCACAAGTAAAAAATCACATGTACCCAACGACGGCTCTGTGACATGGTGAGATAACACCACCATCAAATATGTGTTTCCCGGATAGGTGAACTCGTAAACTCTGAAAAGTGATCACCTAGGAGAAAGCACTTCGAAAACAAACCAAATCTGCCAACCCGCAATTGACCAGCGTGGCAGATTACGGTCTAACCCTCCAACATGTTTGCACAAATTAATTCGCGGCCCTCATTCCTCGGAGGCCTTGGAGCAACTACTTCAAGTAGCAGGAAGACTAGCTCGACGGCAGAGGATGCTAAGAATCACCGGGTTCGAACACGCTGCCAAAACACTTTGGAAATTGGAACTTTCAACACCAGAAAAATGAAAACGGATGCTCGCCTACAAGAACTAATATTAGAACTCAAGCATATTAAGTGGGACATCATCGTGCTGTGTAAAACGAGACGCATAAAAATCTTGTAGAACTGCAAGAAGAACTGATCAACGATGGACAACAGAAATTCTGAACTGGATTCCAAGAGACCACCGAAGACCTAGAAAACGTCCTCAAACTAGATGGGTGGATGAAATAAGAAAACAGGTTGGGGTGACGTGGAAGCGAATTGCTCAGGATAGACTTGTGTGGAAAGCATTTGGAGAGATCTTCATCCTGCAGTGGATTGACAACGGCTGAAATGATGATGATATATTTATATATATGAACTTAAGCAATTACTGGACTTAGATAATATTAAAAAGACAGAATAAATTTTAACCGTAACATTTTATGCACTTATGCAGTTCGTAAAGCTATATAGTGTGTACTTATGGAGGTTTGACTGTATTACAACTGCATCTAAACCTATGGATGAGCTAGACTATAAAATATTGGCATAATTTGATTTAGTTACAAAGTGACAGCAAAGGCATTTGTAACTATACACACTTTACATTACACTAGGATACTTTTAAAGCCGATAATACAAACCAGAGCATCTACTGTTTCATGGAAGAAAGCATCTGCAGACTGACAGGAGTCTAATGGAAGATGAGCAGCCCAATACAACCTCCAGTACCACTCTTCCTTCTCCCGATCGCTACGAGCAAACAGATAAAGTACTGTCCGATCAGTGTCACTATGAACAGGGGACCCTGATAAGGAGGTTGGCAATGACTGACCAGAAGGGGTTTTTACTGGTGAAGGTGGTTTGTCTTCTACCAATGAACTGCAATCAACAGATGGAGATCGTTGCCGTGAGGGAAAGTTTGGCAAAATGATACATATGGGATAACGTTTAGCCCATATTCTGAAAAGACAAAAAAAAAGTATTTTTAAAGCAAAATTTTACTCAGAAATGAGTATTTTATAATCTAGCCATAATGGCCTTTTTTTTTTTACATTGAGTGTAGAATTACCGTTTGCGTGGTAGGTCATCTGGTGGAAGAGTAATTTTTGCTTCAAAAAGGCGATATTTGCTTTCTTTGATGAAGCAATTATTAACAGGAAGCACCTCATTCCACATAATTCTTTTCGGAACCTGTTTCTTAGGATATGATAGACAAAGCCATCTGCCTTCCAAATGCACATAGACTGATGCAGCGTTACTCACTTTGAAGGATTCAGGGTTATATTCTCCCAAAAGCTGATTCATCCATCCCTAACAATAAAAAGTACAAACACTCACATCATATTATGGGATAAATACATAACAAATAACCAATAAACATTCCTTTAGTCAGCACTTTTGAAAAACCACAACAGTCTTTTCTTTCATCATACTGAACATGCTGTACATCGTTTCAAATAACCTGTGCGCCAAATTGTATTGAACACGGTCTTCGGAAAATAACATGGAATATATTAAAATTATTTCTACAGGACATAAGATATACATACTAAAATATAGATAAATAAAATAGATATAAAGACTAAAACTACATGGCTAAATTCAATAGCCGAGTTGTCAGAGAATCAGGACAACAATCCAAAGATCATACATGAAAATTCCAACACTCACGTTTATTAGCTTGTACTAGAGCTTTCTGTTTTAGGAGAAAAAAGATGCCGTCCTCATCCTGGATTCTAAAGATTGCTATTTCAAATCCAACTGTCTTATAATAATATCGTTATCCAAATACTTCTGGCAACAAAAAAATAATGGAAGGGTGAGGTAACATTGTAGGCATGAAAAAGAAAACTTACCGATTTAATCCTTATATTTTACCTTTATTGCAAGCAACATTTCCGACAAAAATTGGATGTTAATTGCAATAAACTGGGTCCATTACAATTGTCCAACTCTCAAATTTTTCCATGATTTATACTAGAATTTTTTTTTTATACCCGTAAGAGCTAAAGAAAAGAAAATTTGCCATGCATTTAGACCGGATTTGAACCAGCAACCTCTGGGTTATGATTCTAGTATCATAAAAACTTATTATAAGCGCTAGGCTCAGCTGTCAAGGCATCAAGATTCACACTTTAATTAAATCAGCGACCTCTAGATCGCTGAATTGAGCCCAACCTTCGCGCATAGCAAAATTTCTTTTCTTCGGCTATTATAGGCTAAAAATGTTCTAATACTTACCATGAAAAAAAGTAATGAGTTAGTTGCAATTATAAAGATTACTTTCACCACATAATCGCTTTAAATTACTCAATGAGATTTCTTTAGTTAACCCTCAGTTTCATTTGCAAATACATGTTTCAGAGGGTTTTAAGCACTGCTTATACTGAAAATAGTTACTATGTTAACTAAATCATACTTAACTGCAATGAACTTAAACAACCTTTGTACTAAAACTAGCTAGCTCTCTCTCTTGTGTGTGTGTGTGTTCATGTCAATTAGAGTAGAAGCGGTCTGTCCTGAACATGTTTAACTTGAAAATCTATATCTCAAAATTGATATACTTACCTGCATTTGCAAACCAAATTCAATGTGCACTGTATACATTGTATGGAGAACTTTCATATCCCAAAACTTTTCCCTGTTCCCATGAAACACAGGATAAGACAGGTTTTATTCTAAGTTCAGAACACTTGGCCTTTTCAATGTAGTCTATTCTTGAATGCAAATTTTTGATTGAGTGTATTTAATTTTCATTAAAAAATTACGCAATCGAAGACTACTTACTGGTGCTGGGAAATAATAAAGGAACTAAGTGTGGAAATCATAATAATATGTTGTGGCAAACCCTTGATTAAATATGTTTTAGCTTCAGCAGGAATATTTTTCTCTCAGGAAACTTCATTGTGGAAACAGCTCAACTGTAGAGGCTTCATATTATTATATATTTCGATATTCAAAATGTTCTGTAAATTAAATATTTCATGTCACAATATTAAAACATTATCATTTTATGATACTTCTCAACTTAAATCGATAAAACAATTATTGTAATATATATCAAGCACTTATTTATAAGTTCGTTATAATATTAAACGCTTTTTCATAAATACAGATTACTCACAACAAAAATTATTGCATTTAAAGAAATTTTGATACGCTGTTAGAAAGCACTTTCTGTCTGGAGAGTTCACCTAAAATCAAATTTTTTATAACATGTTTTCTGAGACATGTGTCATATTGCAAGTACTGAACAAAAGCAAATGAAAATTGTTTTCTTTTATCGCATATTTGAAAGACAAATCTATTATTTTCATTGATAGTAATAAGTAGCTCTGAAAAGTGAACTTAAGTTCTAGATACAGAGGTATCTTTCAGTGTTAATCCTGAGGGATAAAAATCAAGGTCCAATTGATGCTCCATACCATAGCCTATACAGATTATATCATCTATATATCTGCCAAAAAATAAATCCGTTCTTGGTGAAGACAAACTTTCATATTTATGTAAGTATAAATCTGCAGCTAAAGAAGAATATACTCCCCCTTGAGAAAGCCCTCTTACCTGTTTATAATAACCAGTGCCATTATATACCATATTATAGTTAAGACAGAAGTTTAGTAGTTTTACAAACGAGATTTTGTCAATTGATTTTATATCATACTCTGTAAATAATTCTAATAATACACGATATAGGTCTCTTAAATTGATTTGGTTAAATAGATCCTCAAAATCAAAGCACTTAATGAAAGTGGGATTCCTATCACTGGAGTTCGAAGTCTTTAAAAGTTGAAAACTATTTTTTAAAATAAAGGTATTTAAGGAAATTTTAACATAAATCTGTTTAAATGTTCGAAGAAGCAGTTTAACAGCTCTAACACTATAAGAGCTAGTAGCACATCTAACAGTGCGAAAACCAATTGGATCTTTATGAAATTTAACAGTATGTTGGTGTAATATCGGTATATTTAATAACACTATACAAAATTTTTTTTATTACTATTGTATAATATGTTCTAAGTACATATTGTAAAATTTTTTAATGGTTTTCAAACCTATATATATCACATAGTTTTGTTTTAATTGTAATTAATTAAAATGCTTATTAAAAGAATGTTTATTAATGTTAATTAAAATGTTTTAATTGTAAGATAAAAAATAATATGAATTATAGATGAACGGTATATTGTTTTATAATTTTCTTTGATACAATTTATTGAGTTCCAATCAGGGTTGGCAAGTTTCTGCCAAAGCGGTTAAAACCACTGGTTATAAATTGGCATGACAGAAACTAGTTTCTGCCACAAAAGCGCCAGAAAGCTAAAGATAATTATTTTGTGCATTAAAAACTTACCAAGATAACCTAAATTGTAAAAAGGGATGTATTTTAAAGTAAAATAGGTTTAGTTACAATGTGTATAGTATTTATTCAAAGGTTACATCATAGCAAATTCACTAGCATTTAAGTTCAGGCTGATCTTTTCGATAAAGCAGTCTATAGCAAAAGATCAGTTTTCCTGCTATTTCCTAATTCAAAAAATTTCTTAATTTATTATGAATAAATGAAAAGCTTAAGAGACAGATTCCACCAAGCCCATCAGTACTGCACACCAGAGTTGCAAATATTCATTTATAGTTGTTTCCTTTAAACTAGACCACCACTGAGACGTTTTCGAAAATTTTGTTAGGATAATATGTTTCAGGAAAAGGAGCTGATTTTGCTCAAAAAGCTATAATGTAAAGCAAAAAATTAAGATTAATGGATACTAGGAATTTCCTAGTATTTTCTTCCTGCTCATGTGACAATTTAGATCACATGTACTAAGCATATAAACTGGCATATATGATGTTGAGTTATTGCCTGATAAAGTTTACTTTTTACCCTTTTTTGATTCATTTCCATGAGATTATCATCATCATCATCATCATCCGTTAGGGTCAACTAAATTTCACAAGCATTTGTAATAGAAAGGTCACCTTTTCAAATCTTATAAAGGGGAACAGCAATAGGTTTTAAGAACTGTAACAGGTCTTTATATCTTTATTAATCTATAATAATAGATAAAGATATATGGAGAGTGGTTTTAAAGAATATGAGCCAAAATTATGATACAATTATGTAAAGTAAATAACATATTTTGAATTATTAAATGAAATAAGAAAACTTAATAGTAAAAAAAGAGCAGGTGAGATTCACCCAAAAATTGTGAAGGAAAGTGCGGAATTGTTGGTTGTGCCCTTATTGATTGTATTTAATAATATTATAGATAAGGAAGAAATTCCTGATGAAATGAAGATATCTAAAATTATACTTATTTATAAAAAGGGTAAAATAGACTGTAAAGAAAATTATAGACCAATAGCAGTGACATTAGTTTTTGCGAAATTATTTGAAAAACTACTTTACAATTGAATAAAAAAATTTATTGATAAAAGTATAATTTAATGAATATATATTAATATGGATTTAGAAAATAAAAATCAACGGAAGAAGCATTACTTTGAACAACAAATAAAATACAGGAAGCAATCTAAAATAGGGAATATAGTATAGGGATATTCTGTGATTTGAGTAAGGTGTTCAATGTATTAAATAGAAAGATATTAATAACAAAATTAAATAATTATGGATTAAGAGGCAAAATTAATAAATTATTATGCAATTATTTAAATAATAGAAAACAAATAGTGTGTGTTGGAGGTAAAATATCACTATGGAGTGCCTCAGGGTTCCAATTTGGAACCACTGTTGTACTCCATATATGTAAACGATGTATTTAATGTTTCAAATATGGGTCATATAACATTTTTTGCAGATGACATAAGTATCATAGTTACAGGTAAAGACCTAAAAAGATTAATGGAAATATGCATCAGTGAAATAAAAAAAATATGAGAAATGGTTTTATGTAAATCAAATGAAATTAAATGTAGATATATCTAAAGTAATGATTTTCTGAAGTAGAAGCAAAAATATTAATATCGACATATACAATAATTCAGTCTTAATTAGTAACAATAAACAAATTGAAGTGGTACAACAATTAGAATTTTTAGGAATTCAACTAACAGATATATTAAATTGGAATGCTCGAGTACATTCTGTGACCAAAAAAAAAGCAAGTAAAGGCATAGGAACACTAAGCAGAATAAGTAATATATTGTAATATATAAACAATATATAGTAATATATTGACAGATAAAATTAATATTGACCTTTATTACCCCATGATATAGAATCATCTTATGTATTGCAACTGTATATGGCGAGATGTTGGCATAGTTAATGGAAATATATTGAAAAATATACAGAAAAAAGCAACGAAACTAATTAACAAGAATAATAGAATGAACTGGAAAAATATATTAATTAAATACAATATCGTACCATTTAAATTAATGGATGAATACTATATTTTGATTAAAATGTTTGGAAGAATTAAAGAAAACAAGCGCATGGAGTTAATAAAATTTAAATGTAATGAAAGAGAAAGAAATATTTGCCGAAAATATAATGACTTAATCTTACCGAAAATAAGAACTGAAACAGGGAGAAGTAACATTAATTTTAAGGGTCCTAACCACTGGAATAAATTACCTGAAGATATAAAAAAATTAAATGGAATTAATAAAATTAAAAATAAATTAAGACAGCACTTAATCTCATTATTGGTCTCATAACAAATTAAATTTGTAATGTACTAACGACCTGATGGATTGTGGTGAACTAATATCAAATAGATTAATTTTTGTATTTAACTTGGTGCTATTAACATGATTGTCTTTAATTAATCTACTCAAGGTCCTAGGTTTATTATATCTAAAAAGATATTTTCATGGGACCCTTCCTAGTATGGTCAAATTGTTTCCATATATTGAAAGAAGAAATAATATAATGTATATTATTTGTACTGTACAAGTGAAAAATAAAACTTATTATTATTATTTATGACTTGAACAGCTCCTTTATCATCCATATCATTTTCATGATCTGCAAGTTATATAGATGGGATGATTCTTTATGAACAATTCCAAGCAATCTACCTAACTTTTCCACCATATATTGCTGGGTATTTGTGGCTTTACAGTGTTTATGTATTCCTTTAGCCAAGCACCTTGTCTGTACCGATTTCTCAAATATTTTTGAGCAGATACCACATGCTTTGTAACAGACTTAAAAGGAAAAGTTGTTCATTGGCTGTAATACAGCTTATCTAATTGGTCATAAACATCTAAGGCTTTTTCTTACAGCCAGTCTGTCAATGCTGTTGCTTTTTATTTTATAGCCAAAGGTCTAATGAGGTAGAGAAGATAAATGAGATGAAATGGATCTTGAGTTAAAAATAGTATGGTCTTCAAAAGTTGATATTCGTAACAAACCTTTGATTTACTCTTGAATACATTTAATTATTTTAAAATACTTTATTAAAATAATTAAACGTGTGTGTAATAAATTCAATAAAATAGTGACAGGTGGCTCAATAATAATAAATAAAATAATAAATAATAAATAAATTATTACCAATAAATAAATTATAATATTTATAAAAAAGCTTTATAATATTCTAAATTATTGTAATAAAATATATATTTGTAATCTTTCATTTACTAAATGATACAATACTGTTTTCAGTACTTTTATTAGTTTCTGCCAGTTTCTCCCACTTTCTGCCGGTTAAAACCGGTTATAGCCAGTTTCAACCACTGACACAGAAAAATACAAAACTGTAGTTTATGCTGGCAAAAAGCCAACCCCGGTTCGAACGTTCTTCTTTCTAATGTGGTTAAAAAACTACAAAAAGCTAAAGTTAAAACACTAAAAAGCAAGTTCAATAAAAGCTTGAACTCCGAGTTATAAAAAGAAATGAGACGTCTCAGAAATTCTTTGATGGTTTCAAGGGTGGAATGCTTATTTCCTCTCTCAGGTTCGCTTCAGTTAAAAAAAATCCTCAATTATTACTGTTTTTAAAATTTTCAAGCTTAATTTTTTTTTAAAAATTTTCTTTAAAAAGTCGCACCATTCTTACTCAGTAAATCTAAGGTTCGAAATTTTTTTGTTAAAAATGATTAAATCGTATTCGGCATTTAATCATTATACTAAATAAAAAGTATATATATATTCCTCCCTAAATGCGAGCTCATTATAAAATAGGTCCTAATGTATGGGTTACAATAATAAATATGTAATAATTAATATGTACACATATTAAATAATTAACCAACATTGAAAAATTATTGGTTGTTAATTATGAATTAATTAGTTTACTTATTTTTTAATAAATTACTTGGTAACTATTGAATCCCCCCCACCCCCACAATAATTTTGAAAACTCTATGCTTATGGTTTCTATGCTTGTACTTACACCGAATTTCATCACTCCCACCACAAACAAAATAACTCACTCTGCAAGTGTAGCTAATGACCAACCATATGAATTTACCCGTTTTATGGCGTAAGGACAATCAAGGTCACACTGTGCCACAACCTATGATTTGCCGAAGTATTCAAATCCTCGACACCTAAAAAATATTGAACCTTGGACTACAGCTCAATTGAAGAAAAAGACGAGCATTTGATACTTTTGTTTGGCTTCAATGCAGGGTTTTCAACGAAGTAATAAAACATGACAAAAATAAAACTATGTCGCCGCTAAACCTCCAGTATAGAAAACGAGGAAGTGTACACCTACAAAGGTATACATAAATGACATGCATATGGATAAAGCTTAATAAAAAAGTTATATAAAGACAGACAATTGCATAACTAATAAGAAACATTTTTATGATCACTTAAATAAATTTAAAAACATTTTTACTAACCACATAGACTTCCGTTTCTAAACTAGTTGAAGAAGGTGTAACAAGAGGAGGCAGAGTTTTGTAGTCAGGAAAATGAACGATGGTTTCAGAAAAGCCGATAAAATCAGAGATAAGTAAATACATCAAAATAACGATGGTTAGTCCGAACACTAAACCGGCTAGAAATGGGTAATTGTACTGGAGCAACCAATAAACCCACACTGCAAAGACAACGACCAGGCTGTATACAGATTTAAACAACAGTTGTGGCAAATGTTTGGAAAGAAACTCGATAGAGGCATTTTTCTTCATAGGTGTACTGTCAACAGGGGCTTTATTGTTAACAGTATCAATACTGATGGAAGAGGGAACAGGGTCGTGAACAGGCTCCAAATGAATTTCAGGAACACTGGTTGATGATGCTTCTACCTGAATATCATCATCATGATCTAAAGTGTCGGCTTTTTGCAAATCACTAAACGAGAATGAAAGAGACTTGTCACTGCTCGGTTCTAAAGACTGGACCATTTTGCTAGACTCATTTAAATTTGACGTAGTCTGACTTCTCGGTGTTCCCAACACGGGAGGATCTAGTCTGTCAGTAAAACTGAACCTGTCGCTGTCTATGGAATATGTCTCTTCTTTTAGAGTTCTTTTAATTTCTTCAAAACATTCTTCACCTTCTTCGATGCTGTCATTGCCGACTTCGTTCGCGACAACAGACTTCAATTCGCATTCATTTTTCGGGTCCGCATGAAATTCTGAAGGCAAAGTGCTTCTGTCAGAGACAGTGATGACAGGAGGGTGAGGAACAACTTCTTTAGCTGCACTGTCTTCTAACTTTTTTGCTAACTTTTCTTTAAATCCTGAGAAAAGGGTGCGACGTTCAATGTCGGGTGGGTTACCACTGGAGCTGTCCACAGCAGTGGGTTTCTTTGTTAGTTTACTGAGAACGAATCCTCGAATGGCTTCTTTTCTCTGGTGATATAAGGAACTTGTTTTAGGTGAGGTTTGCGCCTTCTGCAAATCAGGGTTCACCTGTGCTGGTGATACTGGTGCAACATCTTTAACAACAGCTTCACTCGGAGGATAGCTGACTTCTACAGATAAAGTATCGTTTTCTAGTATAATAGAATTTGTTGCTGGAGTTTCATTTAGATCAATGGGTGGTCCGTTTTGGCTGGAATTTGCATCAGAAGTGCTGATGACATCATGCTCGACTGACGAAATTTCAGTAACGTCTGAAAAACCATTGACAGGAATTAGATGGTCATGGGTGATTTCTATTTCTGGAAGAGGATCAGACGACATGACTTCAAACGTGACACTCCCATAACCATATACAAGAACTGTTTGATACCTGGATCGAAGTAACGCTTACTATCTGAAATGTAAGAAATAAGATTTAGGCAAGCATCTCATAACCACAATTAGGAAACAAACTCAATATGACAATTGGAAATTTACGATTGCCAACAAAAAAAAGGGAGAGGCCTAGAATCACATGGTTGGAAATTTGCTCAAAATTATGATTATACGTAAGAAATACTGTAATAAAAAAAAAATTATTGTTCTATTCACATGTAAGTAGATGTATTTCTGGTGGAATTATTAAAAACTTTAAAATAAAGGGATAATGGTGAAGACATATCTATTAAACACTATCGTTTGTGTTTCATGATGTAAGAACAATAATAAATGCTACACCAGGACCTGCAGTTTTCACCTAGACAACCGTTGTTTAGGTAATCAACTCCTGGACTGCAGATTCACAGGGAAAAAAGAATGAGTTTGGTACCATCATAAAGATGGTTGGTTTAATTTTTGTAACATAAGGACAGCAAAGGTCACTCTATGCTGCCATCAGGAATCAAACCTGGATTTTTTGCCTGGTAGACAGATGCGTTATTACTACACCATAGCATTAAACACTTTATTCATAATGATTTCATTTCTCTACTGTTTACACATATGAAATTAACTAATGTATTCTTTCACGATTTTATCAGTTCCCTTATTCCATTGTTTTTACTGTTGCCATGGCCCTGCGGATGCACTGTGGCAACACATTCACTTGTTGTGTTATCCAGGTACTATATTGTAATCCAGATTTTCAACTCCTACCAAAAATGGGGAAAGCTTACGAACTACATGCTCACTTTAACCTGGTAGTTGGTTCATGAGACCTCAAAAGATGCAGATTACCCAGAAAAAAACGTAGGTTTACTGAAGTGGTACTTCAACTTTTTGAAGTCCCTGACTTGAAGTCATTATAATGAACTGCTAAAAAGATGGAAAAACGTCTAAAAATATACAAAAATATTTTTTGTCCGGAATAATTATTCCTAACGTATCTAACAAAGCGATATTGATTATGGATTCCTGGAGTGGTCAGACAGGCCAGAAAGAATTTAGGGGTATTTTCCCTAATGCAGATGTATGCAAGCTCCATACACTACCACCAGGCACAACATCACACACATTCAGCCTTGCAATGCTTTTTCCTTCCAACAGTGGGAAGTATTTTGCCAAACAAATATGCCACTTTTCAGTTTTACATTATAGCAATGAGATAAATTTACAGGAAAGAAATAATATCGCAAAATTACATTCCTTCATTCACATTCAATTACCATCGTAAATTTTTACTAACATGATAATATACGCTTGATGAAAATCTACATATCCAATTCCAAGACCTAATAAATTTAAAAAGGTAGAAGAAATATGCTTTAGTAATAAAAGCGGTAATTATTTTGAAGAGAACTGCGAAGAAGCGCCCTTTATTTCTTGCAGCCATTGCTGAAATATAGTTTGTTTTCGGCATTTTTTTATTAATTTTCATACACATTTCTAAAAACAAAATACATGCAATTTTATGTTCTTGCTCATTACCCACTGTGAAGTACACAGAATATGTTTTTACCTTTAATTGATTGCTTTTCAGAGTTCCGTGGAAAGCTTCAATTTTATTTGCATATATTTTTCATTAAAGTAGCCCAGTGGCGAACTTTGTCAACTAACAACACACTGGTCGGGGGTGGTTCGAATCCCCCTTTAACCCACTGTTATTCCTTTACAGACATATAGTGGTTCTGAGGTCGCGTAAAGCCGGCGATCATTTCTTAAATAGCCCACTGTGTAGTTTTGGGACATAAAATTACCAGACCCTTCAATCAGTCAACCCTTAAAGTAGCGTTTACGTCATTGTGTTAACTCCTCAATGTTCAATGTAATATGCGACTTCAAACCTCATTCACAGTCAGCAAAATTATTTTAAGAGTCTATTTGGTTGCAATAATGCAGATAGTATAAAACGTAAATAGACTAACTAGTAAATGTTTATTTTTTTAAGTAATATTATAACACAACTGTTTTTTTTAAATCGGTCGGGAATATAATCGAAAAAGGACACAGCATTAACATGGAAATTTATGGGTGGAAACTTTTTTTTTTGACAATAATGCACAAACTAAAAATACAAATAGTAAGCTTATTTTATTTATAAAGAAGAGTTAGAAACTGGCTTTAAAACAAGATATAAACCAAGTTTGTTATGCACACACATTCATACATGCACACACGTAAAAATCCAGAATGGAAAGAACTGAGAAGGGTGGGGGAGGGACGCCTAATGTTGGCATCTGCAAAAATAGAGGGAAAAAGCCTTCCATCCCGTACTCCACCCTCAGTTTGAGCACTGAATTGAAGACAGACTCCCTCTGTCACAATTAAAAATTAAATTTTCTGCCAAATGTCCTACAGCGATAGTGCGGTCTTGTCTAAATTAAACGATTTGCGCGAAAGAACTCCTGGCCTGACATCAGTTTCAGTGTCGCCAAATGGACGGGTTACAGCCAAATGCTGCTGATTTTACTAATATTCAAGATGTCATATCTTTTGATCTCTTCCGAGATAGAGAAAATTTTTAATGTTTTAGGCAATAGATTTACCATACCTTACTACATGCAAAAAAAATCATCGCATTTGGTAAGCGACAGTTGGTGGAGTTCCCTAGTTAGTGTGGAAGATGAATATCAGTGGCGTTGTAGGAAACGTGGTTTAGATGAACATGATTGTGGCAGGTCTGTTCGAAAGGGTAGGGTTCTTGGTTTACAGAGAGCAAGTTAAGTACGGATGAAGTACTGTGTGTGTGTTACATATTTGTAGGTATACAAGGCAGCATCTGATCTTATTCGAGTGGAACTGAATATAAAGAGTAATCACACTTCGGTTGATTGGAGGCACTTTTTCAGAGAAGTATGTGTGGATATGTGTGTGTTGGAAAAAGAGATGCTAGGAGGCAAAGGAATGACTGTGGAGGTGTATGAAAGCATGTTTGGGAAGTGAAAATATAATAGAGGAAGATAGGTGAAAGGAGAATGGGTGTTGGAGGAGTGGAGAGAAACTCGAATAAGCGGTTTTTTTGTTGTGGTTGAGGACAGAAGTGTGGATGTGTTGATGTGAGAAATTGCTGTGCATGTTTTGCAGGGGACCACGGTACTGTCTGACTGCTGGAAATCATATGGGGGCTTGCCAAAAGTAGGTTACCTACACTATTCAGTAATTCATAGCATTCACTTCAAGGACCCCGAGAGAGGGAAACACACACAGTCGAGGGAGCTTGGAGCAACATTAAACAGGAATTTAAGCGTGAACACCACTGCCATGTTGCCAACGAAATTCTGTTTGATTCATACTTTGCGGAGTACTTGCGGAGGTGGCGGCATAAGGAAGATAAACTGGGGAAACTATTTCCCTGTTTCCTAGCCACAGTAAAAAATATTTATCCTCCACAAACATCTAACTCCGCAGAATAGGGAAGTACTCGTTACACTTTTTTTCAGTTTTAAATTTAAGAGTCAGGAGGAAAGAATGAAAAAGCCACTTAAAAAGCTTTTTTTGGTAATTAAAGTGAGAAAATGGAGGACGAAAATTCCACAAAACTGTAAACAAAGTGGCAGCTGGTCAGAGAAAGAAAAATGCACTTTAAAAATTTTTTTGGGAGTTAAAATGAGAAAAAGGAGGAAGGAGAAGACGAAAATACCAAAAAACGCTATAAACAACTTTTTTTACGATTCAGAGGAAGTACAGGAGAACGAAATATCCAAAAAACTGAAAACGAAATGGCAGCTGGCCAGCTCGAGCCAATTGCCAGTTTTGGGATTTTTGGAAACACGGACCAGATTTAGGGAGGGGAAGGGGTGACGTCTCGTGCAGTAGCGCGTGAAAACTTGTTCATAAAATTTATTTGCATATATACGGTTTAAATTCTATAATAAAACATTCGTTTGGCTTCAAAAATACTTGCATGTATTTTGTGTATGTATAAAATCGCAATTAAGCTGGTTTAGATAACATTAAAAAGATAAGAGAAAATTTGAAGCTTGGTATTTTATGCATGTATGCGAGCTGCATATTCGCGGGTCCGACTGTATATAGTAAAATCTTAACGAACACCTATTTAATGAATACCTTTATTCAACTGATACTTCTCTAATTCCTGGTCCCAATACGAGTTATCCACTAACCCTCCCGAATAGCGGAATCCTACCAATAGCGGACAAACACTCCAAGTCCCGAGGTGTCCACTATTCAGAGGTTTTGCTATATTATTAGGCTTAGGGAGTTTTCTTAAGACATTTAGCGTGAAGAAAACACTTAAAAAACGGATTTATAAACTCAAAATAATACCTTAATGCGGAAATGTCATCAACAAGGAAATACTTTAAACACAGATTTTCCTTAACGTTCCAAATCAAAAGACGTAAACACTTTTTGAACGAGTTGATGCCATTCTCATAATACAAATATTGAAATTTAAATGGCTTGGGATTGTGGATTAAAACTTCCTTAACGGATACTCCCGAATAACTAACACTTCTATTTAACTGGGCATATTTCTAACTCCTAGTCGTAATGTTTATTTTCCCTGTGCCCTATCGAATCGCGGACACTTTCTAATGGCAGACAAATTCTCATGTTCGGAAGTGTCGGCTATAAAGCAGTTTTACTACTTTTCTTTCTCCTCTTCCTTTTTAATGCTTTTTTCTTCATTATATGAAAAATAAGCTAAATTAAATGTAAGGGCATTTATGAACCAATGTATTTTGAATATTACTACAAGTATCTCCTGCATAAACTTTAAAGAAGGGGACAATATTCTTATCATTACATATGGAGCAAATCGTTGATTTGGGTTTTCCTTTTACTAAATTAAATGGCTTCTATTTGTTTCGCTACTCGATTAACAAGAGTACTAAACAGTTAAGTAGCTTATTTTGTCACTATATTATTTTCACACTATAGAATTCTATAATATTTTGTATTATGGTTGCCCTAAACATAGTCCAATGACCACTTTTTTTTAAGCTCTCACTTTTCACTCAGCACGTAGTTGTTCGTACTTTATGAAACTTGTTATTTGAAAATAATAAATACAAGCTTGTGCGTTTGCAATTACTTAAAGGGATATTCATGACACAATTTCTACACTAATTAATACAAAATTTTATAAAAGATTGTCAGTCAGTTAAGCATAAGAGCCTTGTTTACAGTATAGGTTTATGTAGTTTCAAAGGCTGGCTTATGACCTTGATCTTGAAGTTTGTTTACTCATAAGATTTGAATATTTTTTATCATTAAGAAAAAAGCAATCATTGAAGAAAAAATAGCATTAAATTTTTACAAAAAAATTCATTTTTATAATAGTTTTCGCATATTGTTCTTCTGTGAAGAAAACTTAAATTTAGATCATGGCTGACACTTCAGATGGAAAAAACAATGAAGAAAAACCAATCCTTTCTCCAAAAACTGTAGGCTTTCCTTTCTTTACAGAATGTATAATACCCCCGTTTAAACCTCAAATTCAGTTTCTTGGCACATTAAAAATTAATTTATATCATGCGAATTTTGTAATCTAGATCAGATAAAATGAAATAATGCAGCCCATTGTTTGTCTTCTTGTTAGAAATTTCATTATTTTCTGGAATGTATTTAGAAAGTTCGTACAACACTGCTGAACAATCGTTTATCCCAGCCTTATTGTTAATTGATCAAATTTTCTATTACCACAAAAAATTGGTCTATTTGTATTGTAGGCGGCTCATGGTGCTATATTAGTGAGGCAGAACTAGACTAATTCACCAAAATAAGTTGCATTGTGGGCTATACTCACCAAGAAACAGGTTTTACTGCCTGAATAATTATATAATGCAATGTATTTTGGTGAATTGGCTTAACTCCTGCCTCACTAAATTTTTGTCACAAGCCGCCATTGGTAAGCGGAGGATTGAACGAAGTCCAAAAGTCTTGCAGGAAAGCTTAGAAATCCAAAAGAAGTGGATCAGAGGCTCAACTCCCCATGGGGAGTGTGGCTCTTTCTTTAGAGATGCAGTCATAAAATCCAAGTTTGGTTCAGTGCATCAGTGTACCGTTGCAAGCCCATTTCTCAAGATCCACCTACCATGCAAATTAGAAAATACATCATATAAAAAAAAATCCGGAGTTGTCATGCAATGCTCACCCTTAAACCGAAGTATCCGAATGGGCGTGAGCAGTCCAGGTTGTCACTTGGAAGAAAAGTGTAATGGAGACTACAAGAAATGCCTTATGCTGTCGAAAAAATGTAGGCATGCTGGAAATAGTAGACAGCGAGTAGGTCCTGTAGGCTAGGTGGGACCAGGAGGTCAAGTTCCTTGCAAATGGGGAAGTAGTTATTATGGAGGAGATAGTATACTGAGCAGTTCAGTAGGAGATGTTCAGTGATTTCTTCAACTCCATTTGTACACTACTAGAGGATGTTGGCACCTCTTGGAGGAGAAATAACAATTTGTTAGTAAAGAAGATATCCAAATGATAGTGGTGAAAGTGTGTATGGATATATCATGGGAAGGTCCTGTTGGGGAAGGGTAGTCTGTTGTGGATCAGGAACAAAGCTCTGTCGTGACCTACAATGGGAAGGAAGTAAAAGTGTTGCAACTTTTTTCATGTAAGATATTATTACCCTTCTCAGGGATAACACAATTGCCAAATAATGGTCAACACACAAAGCCACCAAGGAAAGTTTTCAGGATGGGGATGGCATGTCTTTTTCTTTTAAAAACAAAAAAGCTCTAGCTTGAGCTACTTACATGTGGGTGGCGAAAATTACTGTATAGCTTTTTTCATAGCCACGGAAGGTTTGGTTTTCTGATGAAGCTGGAGCAGCTGAACATGTGGAAAGGAAAAGGGCTGCAGTTTGAAGTACAATAGAGTCTTGTTAATCCTTTTTTCGAGATCCACCTTACTTAAAACTTTTTTCAGTGGCAGCTGACTGACAAGACGTAAACAAACGGCACAGAGTGTGTTGCCAACAAATTGAAATTTCCCATTTAGGAAGGAAAAAATCTTCCATTGTATGTTATGCCAAAATGCACAAATATCAGACAATTATAGCTTACTGTAAATTCTTAGTAAAGATTCCAGTTAATCCAGAAATTTGTTAATTCAAGCAAGTCTCAATTAATTTGAATTAATGAAGCTTTACTGTACTGCGCAGGGCTTCATGCATAGTAGGTGGATCTTCAGCATTTTCAATGACATTGTTGTTAGTATGCCTGCAGTGTTCCAGGATTCAACAAAACCAGTTTATTGGTTGTAGCACATTGTGAAGCAGTGATAATGATATTCTGTATAGCGAGACAACACACCCACATAGTGGGGTTTGCAAGGAGTCCGAAGAGGAATACTCAGGAATGATAAAAAATGACTACCTCCTCCTTTACAAATTGCAGGATCTGTTGAACCTCTTCATAGAGGCCGTTGATTTCGGCTTCTGTGGAAGGGAAGCAAGTTTCAATGTGGTACTTGAAGAACCTCCTATGTGGAAAGTAAACTGCTGCGAAAGAAGTAACTGCACATCCCTTATTGTTGTCAGAGCCAAACAAATAGTCCATGAATATCCGAAAGGAAGGGAAATTGAGTGTGTTAATTGCCATGAGATAGGGCTTAAATTGGGCGGGAGCCTGGCTCCGGTACTTCTTCATTTTTGGCGATTATTTAAATATCAGCCGGAGCCCCTAAATAGTCGCTGTTGTTGAGCTCCGGAAATCTCCAAAGCCCATAAATAGACGTTTAACGCATGTGTTCAAAAAACGTAATTTTTCCATTGAAGCAATACAGCGAATGCATTATGCAAAAGAGTTCATTTCAATACAAGACCAGCCAAAAGAAACTACAGGATTTTCAAGGAATCTTTTGCCAAAGAAATTAAGACTGCACTGAAGAAACTAATTGCAACAGTTAATTTCATCCCTATATCAAGTACAGAATGTGAAAGAGAATTTTCAATAATGAATTTGATTTGTAATGTTTTTAATTTAAAATTTGGAAATGCCCTCAGTAGAGAGCTGAGCCCATTTGGGGGTTACATTGCAGAATTGGTCCCATCGTAAGTTGGATAGGTAAATCTAGTGTTACCTATTGTAAGGGATTCCTCCAAATAAGGGATGATTACTCTGATCCGTAGTATATCTATATATCAACACTAATACCTCCAAAGTAGGGACACCTCCATTTAAGGGGCAAAATATCTTGTCCCCTATTGGGAGGTAACACTATAATAACAAATTCGCAATGCTACTGCTCGGCAATTTTTTTTATTTTTTAGGAAAAGATTTGGTAAAAGTAAAAAATTTATATATAAAAATCAAATAACATTTTGGCTTTTCTGGGGTCCCTAAAATTGTGAGGCCCAAAGCCCAGACTTTGGACACCCTTGTGGTGATCAAGCCGTGCCTGTAAGTGCTCTGTTATTGCCAGGTTTCCTCTCCAGATCACCAGTCCAAGGTTCAATTCCTTTAAGCAAAACAGTTTGAATTCCCTAAAAAACTAAGTCTAGATTCAACATGATTTTAGCATCCTGCTATAGAATACAGCAACAGTTAATGACCTTTTTCCAAACTAGCCATTGCGTATGCATATCATGATTTCACCATTTTGGAAAAAAAAAATTTTTTTTTTTGTTAATACAGGGATGTTTTAAAACTGTTACGAATTTTTTTTACTGTTACGAGCTTTCTGAATTTAAGAGGTTTTCGTGTTATTATTTGCTGATGTTTTTAGTAAATAGGGAGAGTGTAGGGGAAGGCATTCCTACACAAGGCTTATATTGATTCAGGGCAAGTACTGGGTCATAGAAATATCTAGAAAAAAAAAAATATATATATATATGACAGACTATCGTTACATCCATTGGCACTTTGACACAGTTGCCGTAATTCGTACTGTTACCCAACATCCTTGAACCATAAAATGCACATAAATTTAAAAATCTGAAGATCGGCTAAGGTGCCTATGCTTTGCATAGTTGGTCATGTTAAGCTTTCTGCCTTGCCTTAAATGACTATGAGAATTACCATTCCTCTTCAAAGTGAATGAGTATAAGAACTCATTCATTTAGAAAAATGAGTCTTAATAATACACCCTTTTGAAAGAATTTGAATGGAAGAATATACATTCGTCAGAGTGAGCGGTTTTCCCCATCTCTGTTTTAAGCAGTTCTGAAATATACAACTCATAGAAAACGTTTTGTCTGCGTACAGTAATCTCTCCTATTAATAACTTTCAATGAATGGAGAGAACAAACCATCGTTATAAACAGAAAAAAACTTTAATTGGGATGTGTGTAATTCTGTGAAGCATTTGCCATGACCATAAAATACTGTCGTTAAACGAAAATAATCGTTAATTCGACTGATGTCATTGAGAGAATTTACTGTCAATTAACATTTGTCTGCCAAATTGATGTTTCATGATTTGAAAAGAATGATATGAAGTATTGGTGGTAGTTTGAAATAGAAATTTTTATGAGCGGAGTATGTTTTATTAAGAATTCAAAACTCAGTGAAGTTCCATGTGTATGTTTTTTATTTGTGTCCTAGGACATATATACTAATTTTGACTATGATGCTTTTATTACAGGGTGCTGGCCTGGTCTGTCAGAAACATACTGATATCGTTATTACGGAATTCAAGAACAAGTTCTTTATAATAGCCACACAATTACAAAAGATTGGTATCATTGTAAGTTAATTAAGCCAGTTCTGGAAGTGAAATTATTTTATATATATGTTCAGTGCATCGTTAGCATATTGGGGGTTTGTCAGTTCATACACTGATGATTGACAGTCAATTATTCTGCCTACATGTGAATAAATGGACAGTACGTGGAATTTCAAAAGGTGGCAATTGATAGCGTATAGAATTAATATTTTTTCATTATTAAATTTTTTTTTTTTAGAAACTGATTTACTTTAGGTTATAATTTTTATTTTTTTCAATGGTGCAGGCCATATATCCTGCCACCCCTTATGCTTAACTTTGATACAGAACTATTCACTAATTCAGTTAGTAGGTGATTTTGTACAGCTGTACTCAATCTTGTGCCAGTATAAATGCACTTTTGTGTGTGTGTATTTAGCATTGCTAAATATTTGTGCAGAATAGTGTTTGCTATATTTGATACCACACCATTATGCACTAGGTAGCTAGTGTAAGGTAGTGCTTATACTATCCTTGATGCCTTGTCATGTTGCACATGGTACAAGATGAGACTTACTATACTTGACACCATGCCATCTTGTAATAAGTACTCAGTACTCATTTTTGCACTGAGTACTTATTGCCATCTTGCAACAAGTACTTAGTGCAAAAATGGTGCTTACTATTCTTGACACCATATCATTGTGTACTTAGTATTTCATGCTTAATATCCTTGACACCACTCTGTATTTAACCCTGATGGCACAATGATAATGTGTCTGCCCATGGTAATGCATGCACCTGTCATGTCATTTAACTCAGCTTCGATATCCAATGGTATTGTTGTAAACAGTTTTCCAGTTCAGAACATGATATATCTAGTTCATGTGATAAAAACATTAAACGAGTTTAATTACTCAAAAGTTCGATGTTTTGGTCCATCTTTACGAGCCTTTTTCTGAAGCGTTCTCGGTCAATGGTGATAGCCAACTCATACCAATATATTCTTTGTGGTTACAATACTTTCTGAAAATCGCTGAAACAACTTAAAATGCACCGTGAAAGTCTTCGTGAAACCATCCATGGTCTTGCAAAACGTATGCCATATCTTTGACCTTTGGAATTTGATTCCCTTAGCAGCAGAAGTTTGGATTTCTCAGGAAACTAAGTCCTAACACGGCATAACCTTTGCTGTCCTTATGCCATTACAATGCAAACAAAATTTCTAACAAGTGTTAATAGTTTCCTCCCTGCAAATAATTCTTCTAATAGTCAACATTTTACTTTTTTGAATCATCAACGCACTAATCCATTTGACCAATACATTGAGTATATTGTCTGTACTGCCGAAGTACTTAAACAGTGATGGAAACTTAAAAAGAGTCAATTCAGCTGTGGATTAGGTTAAAATAATGGAAAATAAGATCCCCCTTCAGTGGTAAATTAATGATGATTGACATACATATGCAATGTAGTAATATTATGTGTAATATCTTACAAGCAAGTATGTGTTTGTCATGTCTTTGTCTTAATTAACTTTTTGTGCAAAATGTGTAGATTGAAGTCTTCCGTGTCTCTGTTATCGCCGAACACTCTATGATGCAATATGACTCAAAAGTATTATTTGGTAAAGATGAGGTAAGAAAAGGGCATTGCTTTTTCTGATTTTTGTGGAAACGTTCCATTTAACATAATCGAGAAAAAAATTTATATGAAAAAGTATTTGAAAAATTGATTCAAAATTTGAAAACACATTAGTAAACTTTTACTTTCGAAATGATCCAATTAACTGAATCCCAATCTTCCATTTGGAACATCACGTGACCTCTTATGGTAAGCACAGACACCTTCAACTTACCATTTGTAGCATTATTACACCAAATTATCCAGATCTACAGAATTGCTCCAGATAAATAGAATTATATTGCAATTATGAAGTAGTGGGGCATGTCGTCTTCATCATCATTCATGAAGCCTAGTAATAACACAAACCTTTTTCATTATATTAAATTAAAATTAACTGCTTACTGTAGTCTAGGGTTTGGTTCCCTAGGCCTTACGTGGTTCGGATTCCTCGGGAAACAGAATGTTCCAATGTAGCATGACCATTTTTGAGCCATAAAACCACATACAAATGAACAAAAATTAAAATTGAATCGATCATTTTGAAAAGGGGTTATGTCTTATTGTTTTCCTATTGAGTTGACCCCTTTTCAAAATGACCGATTCAATTATGCTGTGATTATATAGAACCCCAAATGGATGTTGCGGCAATTATCTTTCTGGCCATTGCTTGAAATACCGTACTTTCGATCATGAAAAAAATGCTCAAATAATATACAAATGAATTAGATATATGGTACCCAAAAGTATAGCATCTTACAACCAAAGTGCCTACATCCATTTTATTGAAAAGTTTAGGTAACACTTTCTCATGAATCTATATGACATTGCCGTTGACTAGCAACAATGTCACATAGATAAACAGAAAAAAAAAATTAGTCATATGAAATCTGAACAAAAAAAAAGTATAATTCATTAAGAGATTCCAAAACAGTTTTTCTCACATATTGAAAAATGAAGTGAGCATAGAGATGGGCACTATTGCCATGAGACGCCTCAGTTACGATTGACTAGTGTTAATTTTGTTGAATTTTAAATTTTTTTAAACAAAAGTAAACAGATACTGTTTGAAGTTATAGAGTTATTACATAATTTCAGTTTGTTTAAAGTTTTAGTCGGTAACTTTTAATGAACTAATTGCTATTGCTGTTTGTAATTGTTTGTTTTTTTGTACTTAGCCTGAAGTGCATGCTGTTGCTCGAAGCTTGTCAGAGAGATTGGCATTACCCAAAACAATCCTTTTCGGATTAGGACTAACAGAATATTCTGCCACATCTGTAGCAGATCTTGGCAACCTTTTATCAAGCCTCTTATCGAAACCTTTAACTTGAAGTGAAAAATAGTATACAAATCTGTTTAATTAAGGTACCATTTCAAGCCCTTGTTGAAGCAGATGTCATAACGGTCGCTGATTTTTTGTATAATAAAATTATTAAAAATGCTCTGACTTGTTCAATGTTAAACCTGCTACCAAAATTTATTTTAGAGGTAGTCATAGTCATTCGAACACACTAAACGATTCTTAGAATGGTACTCAGTCTAACCTCAATTTAACGATTTTCACTGGTTCTGTGAATCGCTAAATTGGGGGAACACGTTATCGGAATCAATGATGCACTCACGTGTGGAAGTGACAGATCCCAGACTCTACCTTGGGCTGAAAATTTACATGTAAAATACTTTAAAATTAACAACTATTGCCTTAAAAAAAATAAAACGTATTTTTTATGTTTTCAGCCCTACCCCAAGTAAAAATCATGGATGCACTATTGATCAGAACTGAAATAAATTATGGAAAGGGAAAATCATAAAAATAAGACAAGTATATACATAATTACTACTTCCGAAAAAAATCTTTGATTAACCTTTGTTTTTCTTGGGAATTAGTATTTAACCATGTCCTTATAACATATCAGTAATCAGACATTAGTTGTTTCAGTAGATAGCAGATGAGTCAAGCTTTTGGCTGCGCAGCAAAGCTATCAGAGAGGAGCTTAATCGAACATACAGCAGATACTATAATCAAGGAATACAAATGGGGAAAAACAATAATGTAATGTTTTCCCCATTTGTATTCCTTAATTATATTATCTGCTGTATGTTCGATTCGCTCCATATACATCTGATGAAGGCTGCCCTTTAGCGCAGCCGAAAGCCGGCTCATGTACCAATAATCTAACAAACCGCTCAAAGTTGTCTGATTGCTTTTATTATATTTATGTCAAGCGGTGTTACCTACTCAACAACCATGTTCAAAATGTACCAAACATCATCATTGATGTGAAAAGGCAGTAAATGCTTTACAAACCGCAAACTAACATTCGCTTCAATTGAAGTTGATTTTCTAACTGAAATTCTACTTGCAGCTACAAGTTAATGATGAAGAGTTATCCTTAAATTGAGGAAAGCAAACGTTAAATCAAGAAAAATATGGCACAGTATACAAACCAGACCAATAAAAAAAATCGTTAAATGGAGGATATCATTAAATCGCAGTTGAACTGTATTACTTACACAACATAAACAGCAAAATGTTGCAACAATATTTTAAAAACTTTTTTTTTTCCCAAAGAATAGCACCAAAACAGTTGACAATTAAAAGAACTTTTGTATTATTTTTCATCCTTTCAACCAAATCCGAATTTACCTTGCAAATGCAATCCTTTGTATATCTGAAAAACAAAATTTTTCCTTAAATACAAGTTGAAAAATAACCAAACTTACATTGAAAAGTGAGCTTCTAAAATGTTTCTGTTCTTGTGATTCATTGTTGGGAAAATAATTTTATTTTGGTATATCCAATGTTATATATAGCAGAACCTGCCTAAAGTGACTACCTTTGAGACACAGCTGCAATGGTTACCATAGACAGGTGCTTATACCAACAAACTTTGGTATAAGCATGACTAAGTCCCTACCAGCTCTCTCTTAGAAAAAGTGGTCAACTTACTAGATTCCACTATATTTACTAACCTAGATCTCCACACAAGAATTAAAAATTCTACATTAAGTACATTCAGATAATATTGTGAGTGACTAATTTCAGTCACACATGGAAAGCTTTTTTAAAATTTACGAAATAATATATGATGTCAACTGAACCCACCTTAATTTTCCTATATTTACCCAATTATTTTTACATATCGATGGAGAAAATGCCATACAAATAACCAAATGAGAAATACGTAGGTCAGTCAAAAAGTAAGTTTCACTTTTCAAAAGAAAAAACTGGGTTGAAAATATAGACCATGTTTTGCTTACATCAAAGTACCATTCAAAGGCTACTTTTTAGATGTAATCCCTTCCTTTATTTAAACATTTGTCAAAGCGTGGTACTTGTTTTTCTATGCCTTGTATGGAAAATTTCCATCCAACTTGGGATAACCGCTATTGGGTTGCAGCTTTCACCTCCTGATCGAAATGATAACTTTTGTTTGCAAGTTCTCGTTTCATGGTACCACAGACTTGGAAATCACATGGTGCAAAGTCAGGGCTCTAAGTGGAGTGGTCCTATACTTCCTACTTAGATTTTTTCAGATGGAATGTTCTTCACTAGGGCACTTGAATGTGGTTTCTCGTTGTCATGCAGGAGCATAATGCCTTTGAAAAGTTTACCAGACCGTCAGTCTTCAAGTGATTTTTGCAATCATTTCAGGGTTTCACAATAAAACTCTGCAGTAATTGCAGCCCCCCTCGGCATGAATTCAGTATGCACTGCAGCTTCTCTGTTGTCAGCGTCATCATTAACTTACCTGTAGATGAAACTGTTCAGAACGTTTTACGAGTTGAGGAAGTGGAATGCTTCCACTCCATTTGTATGATCATTCTCGAACATGTGGATCCATTTTCCAATAGCTGGGCGGGTTACTCCCTTATCACCATACACTTCATGTGACTGCCGAAATTTTTCAATGCAATTTGCAACCTGTTGTTCACAAAAAATGAACAACTGTATGCACTTAAAATTTGGACTTCACACCATCTGCCAAGACATGTTTATGACTGTTAGCAATCAAACTAATGCTGATACGTCAACACAACTATTGCACATGCTACAGACAAATGTCTTTTATTGTTGGTGCAAAGTTTCAACGAAATATAACTTTTACTTAGATTTTTACAGAGAACTTTTAGACTGCCTCTTGTAGTTTGACCTTTCAATGTTTACTGTTGATTCTTTCCATTTGGTTCCTGACAAAAAATAAGAACTGAATCTAACAGCTGTTTGAAATAGACTACATTCATTTTAACATCCCATAACACTATAATGTACATCAACTAATGGGAAAACTACTTAAAAATTAAAATCTGTGGATTAAATAATCTACAGATTTTAATTTAAATTATTTTAAATTTGATTAAATTTAATTATAAATTATATTAAATTAATAAAACTATATTGAATTAATAAACATATATTAAATTAATAAAATTATATTAATTTTATTAATTTATTTTAAATTTAAATATTTTTGAGAAATGAAGGATGATGTGAGGGGAATTTAGCCTGAGAGTATGTGTGTGGCACAATTTCTTTTCTCTACCTAAAACACAGATTCCAGTATACACTGAGTGGCCACTTTATTATCACCACATCTCGTTAATATTTCATTGGGCCATCTTTTGCCTTTAATACAGTATTGATTCTTCTTGGCATGGACTCTATGAGATGTTGATAGGTCATTCTTGGAATCTGGGACCATGTTCGATGAATAGCACCTTACAATAGTGTGAGATTGCATGGTTGTGGATCTAGATATCTGATGGCTCTTTCAACTTCATCCTACAAATACTCAACAGGATTGAGATCTGGGGATTATGGGGGCTACCTAAGCAAAGTAAACTCATGTTCCTCAAACCAATCCTGTACAATATCAGTACTATGGCAGGATGCATCATCTTGTTGAAAATAGCCATCGCCATTGGGATAAACCATCAATGTAACAGGATGTACTTGGTCAGCAATAGATATGTATTATTTAGGCATTGATGAACAGTAAAGGCATACCAAGAAAACATTCCCCACATGATCATATTGTTTCCACTAAGTAAAATAATTTGCTTAAAACTGTCCGGTGGTCATAATAAAGTGGCCACTGAGTGTATGCCATCTATAAGAGTAGTGTCAAAACTTGATATTGAATAATTCTTATATCCTGTGCAGCATTAAATGTAATTTCTATGTTTACATCACTGTTGCAGATTGGTTCCCAGCATTGGTTTGTATTACTTCCAAAGAAGTAGCTATTTGGAAAATTACTTTTTCGTATTGATATAGTGGAAATTCGAGGGGAAAGGGGTTCTACTTTAAGGTTTAAGGAGAATAAGAAATCGCTGTGACTTATAGAGTACATCAAGTTATTAAGGATCTACTGTATTTGGAACCACAACTTTTAAATTAGGCATTGCGGTTTCATGATAGAAGCAGCTTTAGCAAAACGAATGGTGCACCATGCTTTCATTATTCTATTGCTTTTTTACATTTCTTGCCTTTATGGGTTCGACTATAAAATCACCCTTTCAGACTTTTATTACTGTTAAACCAGATGTCCACATAAGGTAGCAATTGTAGTTTTATTTCAAAGTCAACAGGGCCATGGACTTCAAAAATTTGAAAATGACGAAATTTTTTTTATATATATATATATATTGTGAATTGCACCATCCTAATATTTTATTTACCCAATCATTATCTTGAGTCTGATGCATAGCACTTTACAGTCTTCCGCTTTTGCACTGCAAAAATAAATTTCTACCCTCTGCTAACATTAAAGTAGTTTTACGCAGCAATAATACTTCACAGTTTATAACTAGTGATGCGACCAAATATTTGCTTAGTCTTGAAGCTGAATACCCAATATTTTGCAACCATCAACTTCCTTTAAAATTCACTAAGTTCAAACAAAATGCATTTGTCATGTTCTTAATTGAAGATAAAATTAACTTTTTTTTTTAAATGTCAAAGAAAGTTGATATTCGGCTATACAGCATTTAAAAAAAAAAAAAATGGATTTAACTTTATTTTCAATTTAAAACATGCAAATACATTTTTGTTTATATTCATAGTGAATTTGAAAGGAAATTAATATTCAGTTGCCGAATGTTCAATCACATTCCCTATTCACAACACATGGCAACTTTTTTTTCACTAATCAACATGGTGGAAACACAAGGGGGGTGGGGGCATCCGCTATGTTGAAAAATTGTGTTCAGGCCCTTTTTTTTTTAAATGTGGGAACTTTTCCCTTTTGCATCTTCCCGATGTTTTCGTATTTCTTTGTGCCAATAGATGACATTCAAGAAACATGGTGCCACAGAAGCCTTGAATCAGTGGTTGTTGAAAAAGTAGTCTTAAATGTTAAAAAAAAAAAAAAACATATTTGGTGCAGAAGCAAGAGAAAAACGGCAGCTGTAGCCTTCTCTAGCTTAACCGATAAAATTTTTTGTATTATTTACAAGGAAATCTTAGAAGTTTATTGTATATGTAATACGTTATTTGCATGTTGTATCAGGAGTTCTACAATTTTTCAGTGGCCCTATCCATGAAAGCAGTCCAGGATTAAAAACATGGAACGTTTCAAAAGCCAACTGCTCCCCTTTGTTTAGTGAAAGCAGAACCATTTGGGTAGTGCTCCTACCCCTTTGCATAAATGCATTGTAAAAATTTCAAATTTATTTTGAAAAATGAAGAAAAAGTTTTCAACATTAATGCTATTTTCATTTTACTTTGATTAAAAAACAAAGTGGCTTTTTATCAGTGTCATTTAGGCATGCTATTTGTATTTTTCTTACAGGTGGTGTTTTCCAAATTGTTGTATTTCTTACAGAATAAATTGAATTTCTTTAATGACTCCTTTCATAAATATAAACATTATACCAAAATAAGTTAAATAACAGAAGAATGAACAACACGCTTTGTTTTCACAATTTTATTTTCAAAAGCACGATCTTCCGATTAATGTCATGTGTCTATGCAATTTATTTTTATCCAATAGAATGGAAAGAAATACTCAGTGTTATGCTATTAAAAAATTTCTGATAAACATATTCCTGGAACAGCTGTACTCGTGTCGACATTTAAAACATTTTAAAATACTGTTTAACGTCACCGTTTATAATATTGAATAGTACTATAGCATGGATATTTTGCAAAGGTAAGCTAGAGGGAGCCACAAACAGTTTTTAATATCATGCTTCGTTGGGTGATACACTTGTGAGAATTTTTTTGTGAACACAATTATGCTTCATCCGATTTCCTTCTTTCTCTCCCACTGCTTGAAAATCGCAAATGTGTGAAAATTAAAATTCACGTCGATGATATTTGTCGGGATCAAAGTATGATGTCACGACGACTCTATTTGCAAATTTCCGTCCTGTCAAGTGTTGTTGAGCCTTTTGGCAGTCAATTACAGAATTGAATTCGACAAATACCTGAAAAATACATGCAAGTTATTATACTTTGTTATAATATACATGCACATAGAAAACAATTCTTAATACTATACTAAATGCACTATCTTAATATAATTATAATGCAGCAAACTTTAACCAGTGGGAGTTGGTGGGGTCAAATAATAAAAAGAAAAAAAAAGTTCACTGAGCTATTATACCTTTCTCAAGCTACTGAAAAATACATCGCGGAATTTTTTTAAAACATCCTTGTTTCAATGATAAAATAAAAACATTATACACTCTGTTGCAATAAAATATATGCACCCAGAAAGAATTGAGCCACAACTACGAAACACGGCATGTGTATAGTGTTCGAGTAGTCGAACAAATGTTCAAAACATCAAAGCAAAACAAAACACCGTTTTATTGACGTGTAGCAGTACAAAGAATGTGCTTTTCAATAGGTGGTAAAACCACTCTTGGCAGCCATACAAGCCGATATTCGGCGGGGCATGGAGTCAATTAAATGGCCAATGTCCAGCTGCGGTAGATCCTGCCACCAATGTAGCAACTGCTGAACGAATTCGGAAGTATTCCGAGACTGCTGAAGTTGCCTACATAACATGTCCCAAACAAGTTCGATAGGCGAAAGGCCACTCGAAGACATTAACACCTCAAAGATATTGTTGTGATAGCCGAGCGGTATGTAACCAAGTGTTGTCCTGCTGGTAAACAGAACCCAGCCAGCCAGATACCATAGGCAATACCAGCGGCTGCAAAATATCGTCGACATACTTGCGAGTGGTGAAAATGCCCCATAGCATGACAAAAGATGACTGTCTGTCCCGGAAGATCGCTCCTTAGACTGTTGCACCTGGTGTCATGACTGTGTGCTGCTCGGTAACGAACGTTGGATTCGACCACTGACCACCTCGTCCCGAATCGTGTACGGCGGTCATCAGTGCCGAGTAAAAAGTGGGATTCGTTACTAAAGATGGCATTCTTCCAATCGGACACTGTCCAGCTCAATTTTGAGCAGCACAATTCCAAACAACGCTGCCTCTGGTGGGATGTAAAAGGCAAGCACCCTAATGGCCATCGAAATCTGAACCCAGCGTCAGCTAGTCGTCGTCAAATGGTGTTCTTTGATATGACTCCTATAAGTTGGCAAATGGCATTGATTTGTTGACAGCATCACTGTTGGTGCAGACGTGGCTGCTCTCTCCTGATTACATGATCCTCGTGCATTAGTGGCCCAGGGACGTCCAGAGCCACTGCGACGGCTGACTGTACCTTCTCTGAGCCACTGGTTTCAACACAGGGCAACTACCATATCACTTCATCCAATACGATGGCCGATCTCTCTGTTCAACCAACCAATCTTTCTGAGGCCCATGATCCACCCCCTCTCAAAATCAGACAACTGTTTGTAATGATGTCGAGTACGTCTGTAAGGTATCTTTTATGTCAATGTGGTGTATCGGAGCTGCCAATCCAGTTGCAAATGCCCATCGGTGAGTGCCCGACCCTTTTAAATTTTACTCGCGTGGCAATTCATACACATGTTGCATGCCTCCACAATGCTCATTGGTGCTGTACGTTTGATCATTGTGTAACTCACTGAACCACACTTGCATGCCAAGTTTCGCAGTTGTGGCTCAATTCTTTCTGGGTGCATATATTTTATTCCAACAGAGTATAATAATAAATTTATATTATAACAAATATTATAATTTATATTATAATAAATATTATAATAAATATTCTAGGTATATATAATAAATATTCATTCTCTTCTCTTATCTTATAATTTATAATATAATTATATTATAACAAATATTCCTGTGTTATATTATAATAATATTACCAATTTATATTATAATAAATATTATAATTTATATTATAATAAATATTATAATTTATATTATAATAAATATTATAATTTATATTATAATAAATATTACTAATTTATATATAATAAATATTATAATTTATATTATAATAATTTTAAAATATATAAAGTGTGATAAAATCTTTTTTTAAAAAATAATAAAATCTTTCGTTAACTAACGGTGCACTATGACAATTTGTGTGACCTTGTTGTGATTTGACAATCGCTGCTCTAACCATATAATCAGCTTAAAAAATTTTAATCGTAATATGTCTTAATTAAAGGTGTTCAATGGGAGTGATTAAAAAGAATATGCTTGTAGGTTTTATAGTATAAGGGACAGCCAAGTTCATGTTGTATAAAAACCTGAAGTTTTCTGAGAAATAGAAATTTTTTCTTTGTAGGAAACCAAACCCTGAACTATAGATCTGTGGAAGGAAAAACATGCAAGTGCCGAGTATCTGTTGGAATTAAACCCATACTATTTGTATGGTAGTTAAATACTATGCGATGGCAGAGTGATATATATACAGTGTAGACTTGCATTTTTACGTATTACTGTTTGGTCCCAAAAAGTGTTCCATAGAGCAAGGATTGGCAACCCATGGCACATGGACAGCCACACCTGGCATGTGGACCCATTTTTAATGGTATGTGAAGTGATTGAAAAATAAAAATTTAATCATGACCATTAAAATTCAAAACAAAATTTTAACAAATCCATTCTTATTTTCACATCTCTTAAAGTGGAATGTTTTTAGACATTGCATAAAACAATCTCTCTCTGCAGTCAGACGAATAGACTTTTTGAATGATTGTTTCCCTTTTCCTTTCAAAACTTCCTTTTCTTTTCCCGTCGCAACACCTCCATTAACACTCATAACTGCTCAATCACATCACAACATGACGTGCCATCATGACGAGGCACTATGGCAGGGTTTATTATTGTGAGTAATTGATGTTGTGGAAAATGTCTGCCATAAAATTGAAAATATATATGTAGTAAAACTCCTCTTAGCAGACACCCCTCATAAAAATTCCTCAAAAAGAAACTTCCTTCACAATAATACCCATCTTTAACATTTGTCCTTCCTTTAAGGACAAATTTTCCTGCCCGGTGAGGGTCTATTAATGAGGAGTTTTATTGTACATATTTTTTCCTTGAACAACAACCATTGGCATGGGTGTCACTAAGAGAATCGGTCGAAGACTAAAATTTGAGCATACCTGGGGTACAAAAGAGGGAAGGGTTGTTAAAAAATTCAACGATCTGGTTAGGTTTTTAAAAATTTCAAAAGGTAGTTTTCCAAAGAGTGGCCATTTTCCATGACCACTGAAATAGAAAATACGAATTCATACAAGTACAAAAATTGATTCGCTTGAACTCTGTATTATAAAACTGTTATAAATGCTAAGCATACAGAGAAATGCTCAAGAAAAGGAATTCTTTTAATGCATAAGGGAACATTAAAAAATTTGCTTAAATTATATTAACATCTTAATAATAAAATATATATCCACAACATGGCGACGTACGAAATGAGACTGCCGTATTACTTTGACACCACACCTCTAAAAGGTTGCCAACTCGTGTCATAGAAGTAATGTTAATTGCCATTTACAAACTATTCGATTTTAAACTTTCCTTTTTTTTCTTCTTTTTTTTAAGGTCTGTATGAGTTAAAAAAAAATAATTCAGTGCCCGCTGTCGTATAATCTACACTAGTTCAAAATGCTGTGTGAATTGCATTTGCTTTGTCATTAGTTCAGGCAATATATATATAGTTTGTCCTTACTTCATACCAAAATACTTACTCATAACAGAGGTAATCCTGAAAACATCAACAACGTGCAAGATCGCACATGATTCCACCATCATGAATTATTTAGAATATTCAGATTAACCAAAAATCATCACATATATTATGTTACTTTCTAATCACTAATTGAAAAAAATAATATAGTGTTTTGCCTGAAAGCAATGGAAACTTAAACGTTACAGAAGTCAACGCATAAAAGATGGGAGCCAAGCTTCAGCCATAATCAAATACCAAGTGACATAAATGAAATTTTTAAAATTTCTGTGGATTTAATTGCTGTTTATTTTTATTAATTATTGTTATTTTACACTTTAGTACCATTTGTGTTTTATACTGCAAGCACAGGCAAGGTCACCACGATTTGCTATTTTACTTTTTGATGTTGTTTCATAGAAATTTATCGCCTACTAGGTTACTGTTTATTCATTACTGCACATAATTAGTTTTGTGGCTGTTAAAAAGGTGATTTATCAAGTCCTCTACCTTTCCACATCCAGGGACATCAACACCTTCAATAGGTCGTGGAATCTCCAAGCTTTTCACTGAACCATATTTGTTACACTCCTCTCGAATGTCTTCCAATATATCTGCAAGAAAAATAATCTATAATCCTATATACCAATATAAATCATCATCGTATAATGATGTTCGTCATCAATCATCATCGATGATCATCAATCGTCATCAATCATCATCAATCGTCATCAATGATCATCGTTTTAATACATACACAAAATATCATCATATAATGACACTGACAATTTACATCACCAGAATATATATCAAAAAGAGAATGCTGAATAGGTTTTATCTTTTATATCCTAAGACTACATAAAGGGTCATTTAAGAGGAGACTGAAGACCTGACCACCAAAGTCACAATATGCTCACGGACAACTAAGTACATTGGGAATCAAACCCAGCAGAGTGAGTATATAGCATGGTTCCGACGCACATTGAAGAAAACAATTCTGATCTGTCTCAAATGACATTTTCAACTGAACTTCAGTTGTGGGGAAAACTCACATTTATGGGAGATTCAGCCGTTCGAAACATAGTTTGAGAAGCCTTCCCCTATTTTTCAAGGTTTAACCAAACAATTTTGTCTTCCCCTGGCCTCTAGGAACAATTTCAAATTCCAAGTGTGTGAGAACTCTGGTATACAGACAGCAGATATACCATTTGAACAAGTTTGCAAATTTAGTAAGTATAATGAAGGTTTGCTTGCATTCCACGGTGTGTTTGTTTTACGGCTCAAAGACTACAGTGGTCATGCTGCGCCGGGACCTACTGTTTTCCGAGGAATCCGAACCTCTTAAGGCCTAGGGAACCAAACCCCGGACTACAGTGAGCAGTGCGATCTTTATGAGATCTCTGAGTAAGCGTTCTTTTTGCACTGCTGGGAGTCGAACCCGGATTAGCGGCGCACTAGGAGAACGCGTTACCACAC
>QLNU02015003.1:127402382-127417421 GCA_006491805.2 Dysdera silvatica | reverse complement strand
TATTTACGGAATTAAATAACATTAGCAAAGCCACGCCTATAGAGGTGTCATGATTAATCACGGTATATCATGGAAACAATGGAGGTTTCCTATCTGGTTGTGTTTAATCTGTGTCCACAAGTTTAGTTAATTCGCCGATCGCTCAGCTAGTGAAGTTAAGGAGTGAGCTACTTTTCTCGCTACTCGTCCAAGTTTCTTTGAAATTGATTGGATGAAATAAACCCACGAAAGAGGTAGGCAGAGTTGAAAGCTAGTTTAGAAAAATCGGCTTTTATAAGCTTTCGGCTGGAATGATTAGAATGGGCCCCTAAAGAATGTGGCCCTTGTATAATCAGCTAATGAATCATAACCTTTTCTTAAAGTTCTTTTTAAAGTTGATTACCTTCAATATTCAGGTTTATTAATAATGAAACATCCTCTGATATTTATGAAATAAGATTAAAATAATGATTAAATTTCGGTAACACCACACCTTTTCAGGACTCCAGGCTTAGGCTTACTTCACCTAAACATAAATCCGAGACTAGTATACACCTACTCATGGAGGATTGGACCTATATCACCAGACTTGCAAACCATCATTTCATGGCTAAGGGGTGCATAGCTTTATCCATGAAATTCATTTTTCCGCGAGCAACATTTAAGGTAAATATGGGAAGGGGGAGGGGGGCAACCAGTTCCAGGGTCAAGATATGTAATCCTTACCATAGGACTCTGTACCAGCTTGTGGAAGCTGCATGTCCAGTTGACTGGACTCTCTGCCTCACTTTAGAACAAGTTGCTATTCATTACCCATGGGGGAGGGGAGGTTTGAGCCTTCCCCTAATTGTTTAAAATTTTAATTTGCCCGATTCTGTTGTGCATTTACTTTCAAAAGTTTTACAGTCACATTTTAAAATAAGGTACTTTTTTAGCTCATTACTAAATGTCAAGAAGGAACAATTATTTGTGTACATTTTAGTATTTTGTACATTCATTAAAATATTTGACAGCCTTGAGAAAGAGGTAATAATTTTTCTCAGACCCCTCCCCTCTAGTAGTATCCATGCTATTACCTGCAACTTGTTGTTCTCACTGTAACTTCAATTGCCCAGGACATTATGATATCGAAGGCAATAACCTCATTGATAATTGGGTATGAATGGCTCAATGTGACATGCAGGAGGGAGGAGGGTAGTTAAAACAACCCATCTACAATAGAACTCCACTTAAACAAAATGGTCTGTTACATTTTCTTTAGAGTAGAGTTTTACCCATTCAGTATTTTTGGCAAAAACGCTCATTTGTTTTCTAGTATATCCTGATCTTAAGAAAGAAATGAACACAAATGCAATTCCAGAAAGTAAGAAAAATATACATGAGAAAAGTTGGATAGTGTTATGTTGTTTTTCGCCCAACATTCCGGCTATGACCACACGTGACCTCGTGGTGTGAAAGTAAAAATTTGGGGATTAAAGGGGCTTTAGCAGCATGTTGTAATATTGCAGCTGACACATAAATTTGAAGTCTCAAGCATATTTTCTGTAAATTCGTTTCCCTAAACTACAATGCCCCCCCTTAATGGTTAGATATTAAAATATTTAATAACTACTACTGAAATAGTTAAATCCAGGGCATCTGGTCCCGGTGCAGGGAAGGGAGAGGGCGAGTGAATCAAGAGGAAAATCATGACATAACCACAGTATGTTTTTGGTTAAATGTTGTTCATTTGTACTTTTACACTGAAAATTATATTATCCAAAATCGGTTTATCCCTCCTTCCTCTCTTTATTTCGATTAATTAGAGTTCTACTGTATTAACCGCAAGTCAAGTCTCACAAAGTTTCTCAACCAGCTCCATACCACCTTCTCCAAAGAAACGATGAGCCTCTTAATACAAAAAGTCATGAGTTTCAGCAGTGTTGTGTGCTACTTTACAGTTTCATTCCTTGATGAGCCCAAACTCGCTTCTACTGTCTTAGGCTCAGCATCCCATCATAAATGTTCAGCTGCACAAAATAAAGACATTCCCTTTTCCTACCCACATGCGATACGCCAAAGGCAAGGATGACAGCCTGGTTAATTAACCTCCTGTTAAGTTTGCCTAGTTTATATTCATCTTTGTAACAACTTCGCAAAAACCTGCTTTGCTTTGGGAAATACTTCTTATCATCTCAAGGAACTTTAGTCTTTTTAGACAGACCACTGCCTTCAGCATTTCCTCCTATTCACTTTGGAAATCTTCTTTGTGGGCACTGGTCATTTCCTCTGACTATTCTTCGTCCCAATTTTCCATAGCTCTGCAATGCCTGTATAGGCTTTACCCCCCCCCCCACAAGTCTGGGAATACTGAACTGTTTTCCAGCGGCCAACACTTTCATAAAATTTTGTGCAAGTCAACGGGGAGCATCTGTTAAGAAATCTGTGGGTAACATATACACATAGTATATAACTTACTTTCGGGTTTTGTCTAGTCAAAACTATCTCCGCTGTTACAACACCTTTTACTTGCAGCTAGATGGTTCAATCTCTAACATATCCAGAGCAACTATTAATACAACCATGATGTACGCAACATCAAGGACAATAGCGAAAATATCTAACATTAAGTTAATACATAAATAGTAAAGGTAATAATGATGCAAATACACATAGTGATTTCAACCTCACACAAAAACTGGTGGCAATAGTTCTGAAGTCCATGACCTTAATTCCATGGGGATGTAAGAAACAAACAGAGCAATAAATATCTACAAATAAGCAGTAAATTATACGCACTTTCCGACAAATTATTGTCCTTTAAGGTGCAAATGTTTAAGCATGAAATAATGACAATTATTTGTTGTTTTTTATACCGCAAGGGTAGCAAAGATGATCTACGTCAAGATGTAGTTTTCTGAGGGATCTGAAGTTAATGTTTAGAGAACCAACCCCACACTACAATATGCAGTCAGTAGGTAATTGAGTTTTTTTCTTTGCATGATTGGGAGGTTAAGACACCGGTTGACGATATTCCATGCAAACAGGTTTCCACTGCACCACCACAGAGCCCAATATTGAAAAGTAATGTATGCAAAATGTACATATATAATCTTTTATTAATGTCAAATGGGAGTATACAGGAGAAAAAGCGATGATAAGACTATTTTAATCACAGAATATTAACAGTAGCAATAATATTGGGATGATGATGGCTTTCGATGACACAAACAAGTAACAACATGGTATTCCGGGATTACAGTGCAAACCACCTATCATTTTGACAACTACGAAACGTGAGGATAAGGAGTCTTAAAAATATAACACCACACAGATTTAAAACCTAGTCGGAAACAGATAAACAAATAAAAACAAATGTGTAGATGATGGCTTACAGATTATAAGGAATCTTTGACAAGTATATGCAAAATACACTTAGTGCTTCCATGTTTCAAGTTATGAGCATGCCAAATTTAAATTCCACTACTTAAAGCGCTAGATTTATTCTGAAAATGAATTTTATATGAGGCAAAATATATAAAATTAAAGTAAAAATACATGAATATAAAAAAGATAATAGAACCCAATATATAAATGGAAATACAGAACAGAAATATTTTGTTAATAACCATGCTTGCACAAAATCCATGTAATGTTATATATAAAAATTCTCACAATATATATACCTAATTTTACGGCAGCATACACATAGTCTACCTAAAGGCAAAAAAGGCAGTAGCAATCAATCTGATAAAAGCAATCATTACATATATCAGCGTTTGAAAAACCAAGGGATCAATCTATGGTTTTGATTAACTATTTTTGTGCTCTCTGAAATGTGGACAGCAATAGTCATGTTATGTTATTTTTATACTATTTCAGAAGAGAGTCTAAACTCACAATTGAATGCCACCCACCACCCCACAACAACCTTTTCATTCAGCATAAGAAAAATTGATTGGTTGTGTTTTACCGTACTAGGACAGCGAACGCCACACTGCAGCAAACAGATTCTTTATGGGAATATTATCTCAGAATAAAAAGGAGCAATTTTCTAAAAATTTTATGTATTCAAGCAATAGCATTACTGATACAAAGAGCCATGTATTGTCAGTTCACATTTTCGAATTACGTGATGGAACAATGGATCATCTCGGTTTAGTAGTGCAGATTCTTAGGGTCCTTCTATTTTAAACTAGGGGCCCAAAACATAAAATGGGGTCCTCAAGAACTTATCTCCCTATGCTATACAATAGTTAAGTCCCTGCCTGGGATGGGATAGATGACTAAAGATGACCTTTGACCCACAATGCTTACACAATAGATACATTTGTTGTGTGTTCATCATTACCTGCACCTCCGGATAAATAAAATTATTACTATGCATACTTCAGTTTCTTAAAAAATTGGAGAAGCAAAGATGTAGAGGTATATGGGCCTGCGGCGCCCGAGCCCTCCCATAACCTTAACTAAATTGCGATTTTACATATGCTGTAATAAACAAACGTACATAAAATGAGCTTGCTCCCCCATAATTTTGAGAACTCTATGGTGATGGGGAAGATTATTTCGGAGTGTAGCATCCTGCCGCTCAAAAGGTGATCTGAAATAACAGTGATAGGTTAAGGTAGAACACTAATCTTCAGATCCTGGTGAATAAAGTGGAACTTCAATACGTTGGATTTCAATGATTGAAAATTTTCTATATGTTAAAATAATATGAAACAATGAGCAAATTGTATTACATACGTTAGGTGTCTCAATAACTCGAATTTTTGATAACTCAAAGTTATATTTACTTCTTCCATTTTCCACTCATTGAGGTCCACTGTATATGGTCTTATCCGAGTTTCAAATCAGAACAAAACTGAATTAATTGAAGTTAGTTAAAAAAAAAAAAGCATTTGTATACTGTCAAATCAACTCACAAAGCATTGATGTTTGTTTATATTTCATACGGCAAAGACAGCTACGGTTATGCCGTCCCAGGACCAGCCATTTTCTGAGGAATCGAAACATCTTTCACACAGGGAATCAAGTAGTTTCCAGATAAATAACAACGTGTGGAAACCACAGCAGAGCTGAAGAGCACAGAATGGCAAATTAATAAACATCTGAAAACGTTACAAAGAAAATGGATGAAAAAATTTTGAAGATTTTATAAACCCATGATGGCATAATTTTACTCAAACATGCTCTGATTATCATTATAATCGAAAATAGTTTCCTTTATATCAATTGGCATCAACATTCTCTTTTGAAAACACAGACTCCATTGCCTATCACTTTGAATGAACCTCTTATGTATGAATGTAAGCAAGGTTATAAACATAGCTATATATGTCTGAATACAGTTTCGTATAAGCATATACTATTATATTATTTCATTTGAGCAAATCAAATAAATGGCAAAGCATGTAACTACATAAGAACAAACATAATGTAAAATCGGTGCAGCATTATGTGAAATATATTGAATATTGGTATAAATGTTACATAGTGTGATTCTGATGTTAGATCGAACACATCAAGTTTTAGACAGACCATGTTGTCCCCGAACGATTGGAGCCAACCCAAACTGAACTGATGCTACAGTTGGAGTTCACTGCAGCTATTTATAATCCAATCCAGCAACATCTGTTCAAAACACATTGATATGTTGCATCCAACATCAAAAACTAAGCTCTGCAACATTACTAATAACATAAATGCACCAGAAATATCTGTATTTTTATGAAAAAAGAAGTCGTATCTCGGAAATAAGTAGTCACTAATGGGTTAAATCAGTGGTTAGCTGAAACTGATTGTTAAAAATAAGCCAAGTATTCGGCTAGCTTCAAGGCCGAATACTCGACAGAATAGTCTGCCTTAAAGCTAGCCAAATACTTAGGTATGTAAAAAAAAAAAAGGATTGAATTTTATATTTTCAATTTAAAACATGACAAGCACATTTTGTTTATATCCATATTGAAATTTAAAGACAAATTGGTATTTGGTTGTGGAACATTTAGTATTCGGCCACACTAGCCAAATATTCGGTTGCATCCCTACTCAAAACTAATTGCCTGTTACTGCACCATTTCCTGTTACTATTCGTCACATTTGCTGTGACTTGTAGTACTTACGTGCTAGTAGTTGTAATTTTCGAGATTTATTACATAACTGCGAATTTATGTAAGTCAGGAGTTACTGTACTTAACTAGTTCAGATAATTAAAATTAATTTTTGTAGACTTAACTAGCCCAGTTAATTGATTGTTCTACTGTATGCAGTTCTTAATTGCATTTTTATGGTTTAAGGTCAGAAATAGTCCCACTCTATACCAACATACGCTTTTTAAATTCTCCTGATGACTTGTCTCTTAAAATCGTGAATGCATACTAAAATGGATAAAAAAAAGGTAACAAAATCAGAAAAATATGTTTATCAGAATCAACGGACTTGTAGAAACTTAACATCCACCAAACAATTAAAAAAGGAGGATAAAACATTAATCACAGAAAAGAAAACTTTGTAACAAAACTGAACGAAATAAAAATCATAGAAAAAATACAATAATTACAGACACAAGGGGAAAAAACCTCATTTCCCCCGGTCATATGTTACAGTTAGATATTGCACCAATATTTATGTAAAAGAATAAACAAAAGAGTGCAAAGAGAAACAATTTATAAATAAAACGACATCTAAGTAGCACAGTTCCACGAGTAACAACCACATAGTGTTCGATAATAGCAATGGTAGAATTGTCCGTGATTGTTCAACTCCGCTTTTTACATCAACTCAAAATGCATGCTCTGAAAAAAATTATTGCATTTGTGTTATTTGTTTCTCGGTGTAAGTTTTTTGACAGAATATCAAAGACAATGCCCAAATTTTCGTACTGCTTTCCATATCCCTTTACCATTTAATGGTAGTGCAAAGCATTTACTAACGGCATCGAACATAAGCTCACTGTTATCTTCTTTTAATTAATGCCAGTTAAAAATTAATATAAAGGATCTCCTAGCAAGCTTGTTGCCTTCTCTTCATTTAACACTGGTGCAGAGTATTCATTCCAACAAATTGAAACAGATTTACAGTTATTTTAAATCTAATACCCATCACAAAGTAACAAAGGCAATTCAAGCCCATAGCTTTCCCTGTATTTAATACTAATGTGCAAAGTATTCATTTAGGCGAATCGAAGCAAGCTCATAGTTCCTCTTCTTAATTAACATCAATTGAAAACTAGCAGGAAGGTAATACTAGTAAGTTTATGGCATTCTCTACATTTGACACTGATACACTGTATTTGCTATGGCAAATGGAAGCGAGCTCACACAGCCACCTGTCCACCTTTAAGATCTGTTAAAAAACATTACAGAGATAATGATAATAAGCCTATGGCCTTCCTTCATTTAACATTAGTGCAAAGCACCTATTAAATAAACATAATGAGGGTAAGCTCAGTCCTCCACTTTATACTGGCGCAAAGTACTCACCAAAAGCAAGTTCACTTCTGTATTGAAAACTGGTGCAACAGAATTATTAAATGTAGCACAAAAACTCCCGTCATCTTTTTTTCAGCAAAGATTACATAAAAGCCTTTACAGAGGTAATAAGCTTATAGCCTTTTCTCCATTAAAGGACTTGGCATTCACCAACGGTGCCGAAGCAAGTTTATGGCTTCCCAACTATTAAACAATAGTCGCAAGCAGTCATTGGAGTAATAATAGGGTACCTACATGTAACTCTTCATCTCCCATGTTTCAGAAAATCTATACAGAAAAGACCACGAGAGACAGTTTTAATTTGTCAAATTTTTGTGACAAGGTCCATTCTAAAGAAAGATTTCATACTAATCAACGTCACTTCAAAAACACCTGCCTTTATAAAAGCCCATGGTTTAGAAGGACTTGAATACAAGTCCAGGATATGTTATTGTCTGCTTTGCATATATTTTATGTCTAAAGACTACATTATAGACCATTTGCAAGAGGTTCAATGACTTAATATAGCCTGCAAAGGATGATGTGTTTATACATGACCAAACTTACTGGGAAGCACATAGCGCCCAGTGAAGTTGAATGTTGGTTAGTTGATTTTTTACGGCAGAACGACATCAAGGGCCATTCTGTACCAAACAAGTCTAATGACGTTAAAGATGGTGATTACAACAATTGCATAATCGGAGAGTCCAGATGTATATGTTTAACACCTTACAGGATATGAATCACATAAAGTGAATCAATTATTGAATCTTTACTCATAGTGTGGGAATATTTTTTCCTTGTTAAATGTTCAGATATAAGAAGCAGTAGGAGAAAATGAGGGCATGCTGGGGAATACACCAAGATCATAGCATAAAGGTGGTTGATGTAATGAGGCGGAGATGAGGTGCCTACATGGACAATACACCGTCCATTAAGTAAACTCTTATTAAATAAGACCACATCATGACAGCGCTATACAAAAGTACAAAAAATCTACACTTGCTCAGCCAATATACATATATATAAAATATACACCCTGTAATAAAGTAAATATTCCCCTGACTTAAGAGACAAACATTGCAAAGTAAAAAAAAAAAAATTATATATATATATATAAAAAAAAATTATGATTACAATACACAGCTGAAATAAAAGTTTCTGCCATCAACGATTTTGAAAGATTCTTCTTTAAGATCTTGACAGCACTGCAATATGAAATAAGAATGTGAAGATGATGATGAAAAACGGTGAAAAAAAAATTACATGAAAAGGAATCAGCGACATAGAATTCAAAAGCAACGTTCAAACTATAGCGGGTTTTGGATGATTTCTCCCCATTCTAGAGTGGCGAGCAATATACCTAGATATTATGGAATCCATTGGAGAAATATAGAGTAAGTTTGGCTTATGAGGAGTTATTAACTGCGATTCTTTATAGTGTTGATATCGATCTATATCTACAGGGAAGCTACAAAATAGACTCTTTATATTTCGTAAAAGCGACATAGATCCCTATGAAGGTGTGCGGTCACACAGTTGTGCTGTATGAGCTATGGCTGTAAGCAACTCTTTGTCCTTCCGGCTCTAAGCTAATATCTTCTGTCGAAGCGAGATTCACTAGGACGCTTCCTTCAAGACTGGATCTGCTGAGGCCATTTTCTGAAGAAGCGGATGGTTCAGTAGTGGCCATAAACGGAAAGTCTCTGTAATCGTCAACTGTGGTTGCCACACTCAGCACGTCTAATGACTTATCTTCTGACCCATAACTCACAGTAAGAGTACATTTGGCACTGTTTATAATGTCCTAGAAGAAATGGAAAAAAAAAAAAGATTAAAAATACCAGTAAAAATTGAGTTAGTTCTATGAGGATGAAGTAACTGACATACTCTAAGGACTTCGCTCCTCAAGCTGTTTAGGGATGTAATAGGTTCCTCGTTTTCTCTGTTGAATATGATGACAGCGATATAAATGGGATGAAGCAGTGGTAACGGAATTTGGAGCTTTTGCGAGTGCAGATTTTGCAACCTCTTGGGTTTTCTCAACTTGAAAAGATTACTCAACCTATGGGGGGGAAAAAATAAGATTTTTCATTCAGCACCCGAGAAATAAAGTCCGGAAAAACATCATACCAAAAAGGTTTAAGTATTTGTTTGTGTTTTTACAGCAGGACAGCTAAGGTCATGCTGAATTCTGACTTACAACCCTCTGAGAAATCAAAACCTCTGTTGCCAAAGGAACCACACCCCGGACTATAACAGACGGCAAAAACGGCATGCATTGTATGCTGCTTCTGGAATCGAACCTAGGCAATCGAACAACATGACAGACAAATGTGTTACTTCTACATCACCATGCTGGCCCTGGGTACCAGCAGGTATGGGCAAGGGAGAGCCATTGCCCCCCCACGCCCATATTTCGAATTTATTTGGAAAAAAAAAAAAAAAAAATAAATAAATAATAAGGTGAGGTAGAAAATTTCCATTTTTTTAAGGCCTTTGCCCTCCCTAGATTTCACTCCGCTGGCGCCGTTGGGCTCAAGCCGATGCTTATCTCTGTACGCATTTAATATATTGTGGGGTGTATTTTGTATTGATTTTGTGCATAATCATATTCAAGGACTTGAGTGATATATTTGTGCATTTCAGTATATATGTTATGCAATAATTCCAAGAACACTTGCACTGTTTCAATAAATTGTTATTTTATACATTTCGAAACATCGCTTATGAGTAGGGTCCAGATTTCTATGCACTTGCATATTTTTGCACATCTTGTAATAATTTGGAGAATATTTGCGTATTATTTGGGCTAAATTTTAGGCATGAAAATCCAGGCCTTAGTCATAAGCAATCAGTTTTAATGAATTAACAGTCAATGTTTTACAGTGCAAGAACATATAAAGTCATGGTGCATCATGGCCCATGGTGTCCCAAGTAATTCGAGTATTTGTTGTCCGAAGAAACACACCTCAAATGATGAGTAGAAAGAGTGGCGTGCATTCAATAGTAACATACAAATGTGAACCAAGGTTAGTCGCATTGTAGACAATTATGACAATACATGTCACCCAATGCTGAGGAATATAAAAAGTTTTTCATGAATGCGGATGTTCGTGCATTGGACAAACAAAAAGAGCCTTAAAACTTAGCTAAAAGAACATCAAAGAAACACTGCACAGATGGAGTTTCAGAAGTCGTCCATAGATGTTCACTGCCGGAAAAATGACCATAAATTCAATTTCATCGTTTCCCAACCAAAATCTCCACTCGAACTCGATTTCATTGAAGCATTCCATACTTTAAAAGCAAATAAATTCAACATTAATTAAAGAGAATTATGATAATAGTACACTGTTTTTTAGCTGGGGCTGGTCCACCCTTCTGTAACCACCTATCACTCATCAACGACAACAGACTCCTCAGTCAGGTAACAATGCTTCCCAGAACTAGCAATATAACTTTTATTTACAATTTCATGAAGACGATCAGCGAAACCTGGTTGAAATGTATATGGTGACTAAATTTCGTTTTTATAAGCAAGTATAACGTTGTAAAAAAAAAAAAGTTCTACTTATTTAATCTTGCACAGTTTCATCATAATACATTCACACAGGCTAGCGGTTCCCAACCTTTTTAAAGCCGCGACTCACTTTTATAGTTGCCAAGTCATCCGTGACCCCCTATTATAGTAACAAAATGTCTGCGACCCCCCCTCATGTCCACCGCCGCCACATTCTCTTAACAAAAGCATTTTTAACTGAGTAAGAAAAAACATATTAAATATAAAATTATCTTATATTAGCTAAATAATTTACATTAATTATGTAAATTATATTAATTATATATATTAATGTATATTATAGATATAAAGTTAACAACGATTAGTAGAATATTGCAATGTGTGTAGCCATGTTGAAATATAAAAGTGTTGGAAACATTTGTTATGAAGTACCTTATAAAAATTATTGCAACTCAACATAGTTACGGCGACCCCCAGAAATCTGTTCGCGACCCCTAGGTTGAGAACCACTGACATAGACAAAAGTATTACCTTTATGTCACCAAATAAATATTATGTAAATAATTAATTATTATTGATATATAATTAATAATTATTTTTATTATTATTTATTATTATTATTTATTATTAAATATTATTATTATTTATGTTTATTATTAATTATTATTATTATTTATTATTATTAATTATTATTATTTATTTATTATTATATATTATTATTTATAATTAATATATAATTAATAATTAAATATTATGTCAATAAATGGAAAGATGAAAATGAGGTTCTTACCATTTCGTTTTAGCCTCTTTCTGAACCGTATTTGGAGTTGTGTAATACAAGTTAAAAATGGAGGGATCCAAATGAGGAAAATGAACATTAATATTACCTGAAAGAAAACAAAGCAAAAAATACAACAAATGTCTGATAAATGGAGCCGATGCACTGATCTTTTTTTTTTTTGAAACCATTTCCTTCTTTAAAATTATTTCCACCACAAATTGCACATGGGACAATGTTAAGATAGGGTCAGTTTTAATGCCTTAATTTATATATAGGGTGTTGCAGAACTCCACATCCAAAATTTAATGGTAGGTAGGGGACACCAAATAAGGCATATTGGCCGTTATCTCCATGTCCATCTAGGTGCAGGTTCGGCAGTATAGTGAATATAGTGTTTGTATCCACAGTGTTACTACGTAACCACTTACATAAATAAAAATTTGACACCAAATTAAAGTTATCGATCTAATAATACAGCACAGACCAAAAAATCGGTAATTCCGTTACTTAGTTGTAAGCAGTGGTACCATTTAGTGAAAGTAAGCATAAAACTGCCTTTTTTTGCACACTAGTTGTGAACTGCCAAGTATGTGCAATAGGTAAAGGACATCAAAACAAACAATTTTTGTTCAGTGATTTCTTTTCTTAAAATTAGCCATTTGGGAACTTAAGTGGATTTAGTGTTTAGGTCCACTGCCTTCAAGGTTTACACATATGGCGACAATGCGCCATTTCAAGAATTTTTACAATTATTTTATGCCAACACACATCTGGATCTCTGTATTTGGCAACTTTGTAAAATGTTAGATTAACAGGAACTGTAAAGCATAAGGTGCAGTAAAGCTTGGCAAGGAGGTACCTTAGACAGGGCCAGCGTTAGTGTATGTGAGGGGGACCGAGACAAGCTGTATGTAAGGGCCGTTAAAAAATAATTTCTCAATATGCGCACTACAATTTTTAGCCACCCCGGGCTTGTCTTGGTCCCCCCCCACTAACGACGGCCTTGCCTAAGGTACCTCCTTGCCAAGCTTTACTGTGCTTGACACTTTGCAATTACTGTTAATTTAACTGATTTTACAAAGTCGCCAAATACAGAGATCCAGACCTCTGTTGGCATAAAATAAGTGCAAAAATTCTTGAAATGGCACATTGTCGCCATATGTGTAAACTTTGAAGGCAGTGTACCTGAACACTAAATTCACTGTAGTTCCTGAACTGCTAATTTTAAGAAAAAAAAAAAAGTCACTGAACAAAAAACGTTTATTTTGATGTTTTTCACCTGTTACACATACTTGGCAGTTCCCAACTCTTTTCCAGTGTGCCAAAACAGGCAGTTTTAGGCTTATTTTCACTATATAGTAACACTGCTCACGACCAAGAAATGGAATTACCTATTTTTTGGTCTGTGCTGCATTATTAGATCGATAACTTTAATTTGGTGTCAAATTTTTATTTTTATTTATGTAAGTGGTTACCTAGTAATGCTGTGGATGCAAACACTATATTCACTATACCGACGAACTTACACCTAGATGGACATGGAAATAACGGCAAAATATGCCTTATTTGGTGTCCCCTACCTCCCATTAAATTTTGGATGTGGAGTTCCGAAACACCCTGTATATATCATCAACAATCACCACCACTTTCAATCCATTGCAGGATGGAGGTCTCTCTGTTATCATATACACATAGTCTGGTAGACGAAATGCAGAGGAATCAGCCTTAAATTCACAACGCTGGTCAGACGCATTGGCAAGCTGGACCAACAGTTTAACGAGGATTCCAAGCTGAATTGGTCACCACAGCTGAAGTTCTGTTTTACAGCAGGACTCATTGTGTCACCTTTCCAGGGAGTGATTGCTGTTCGGCTGCTTCAAATTCGGTGCTCTGCCAAGACCTGGTATTTTTGGCAGAGGATGGCTGTGAAACCATACATATATATCATCATATTAAACAACTTATGGCCTGTAAGTTTCGTCGGATTTTTCTCACAGACAATGTGATATCGATCTCAAAATTTGTTTATTGCCTTGGGAAACGACTATTAAGTTATAATCCCGGGATAGCGTTAACAAGTGTGTGTTACACAGACAAAATATTTGCCTTCGTTAGCGGCTCCTTCGTGAAAACGTTCCTTTTGGAGACGTTCCCCTCAGTGAGAAGAACATCGCCAAAAGGAACGTTTCCACGAACTGGGGGTCACCCCTCCAATTCCCATAAGGTGGCCTCGTTGCTATGTTGAACACTGTATAGCTTAGGAAATAAGTCTCTTTGTGTTTTCCTATCCTCTCAAAATCTACCCGCCCCCTGAAAACTGAATTTTTTTGAAAGGATTGAAATCATCCATTTTCTAATAATCGCTCAAATTTACTTGGCAAAACCTTTTTATTTTTGAATATGGAAGTATTTTTATTTACGCATTTATTTCTATTACTTTTTTTTTTAAAAACATTAAATGATAAAAGAGGGGAGTGTGATATAAAATTACAACTAACCAGAGAAGGAGGGGGGAGGCCTTCCCTAAATCCACACTGTCAGTATGTTCTTTTATTAATACACACAACTTGATCTCCTTGTTCAACTTAAGAAGTCATCATCGGCATTTATATGCTGACTGCAGAGAGCAAACCCCAGATTATCATGTAACAAGGTTTTTACCTTATGTGTCATAGTTTCATTTTAACCTATCTGTCTGTGATATCTCTGTATGTTTATGAATATGCAATCACATACATATCAAAGTACGTGAGGTAGAAAATCAGCGATTCAATCGCCCTTTCAATCAGGTTCCACTTCATGAAAATCAGGAGTTTTAAGGACTGTTGAAGAAAAATCATGCATTTTACGTGGCCCTAAAAATTAAAATCAAAGCAAGGGTCCTTAAAAACTTTTAAGGATCTGTAGAACCCTGTAGATAGTTTTGAAAGCTTTCCACCTATTAAATTGTAGCAGCCCTCAATTTTCAGTGGACAAATTAACTACTTTTCGTGCTACCCAGGAACCAACATGGACATAGTAGTTGTCTAATGTTCCCCGATTACAGAGCCATCTGTCACAAAAAAAAAAAATTAATAATTCTAATGAAAGTTACGATAAAATGGAAATCCCATTTAAAATTTCAATGTTTGCCCTACCTCATCCACTGGGGGAAGGTCGATTTTAGGATCATTAGCTAGCCCCCTTTGAGATGAATAAATCTGATTTGTACTTTTCTTGGTCCGGTGTGCAGTACTCAAGATATTTCGGTTTGTTAAGTTAAATTGGACACCCTGTGTGTGTATATATATATATATATATACACA
>QLNU02015003.1:127375721-127402282 GCA_006491805.2 Dysdera silvatica | reverse complement strand
AATTGTTCTCCAACTTTGGAGATATATAAAACGTGCTTAAACAAGTTTTGGTGACTTGTGCATTTAGGGGACCACCCACACATTAACAAAGTGAAAAAATATTTGATCACCCTGTGTCGTAAAAAGCTGGAAATTATTTGTAACTTTTAGAAAATATTTAACCAGCTATGCTTAATGCCTGTGTGCATTTTCGTAAAACTAACCTGTATATTCATAAAGATAGAAACGTTTTTTTGAGAAATCCCAAATTTTGTCACATATTTTTTGCTTATAGTATCCACAATTTTCAAATTCCTCAAAACTTACAGAACATTTGTCAACGTACAAGAAAAGTATACTTAAATTAGAAATTAATATATTTAATACACGATGAGATATGAACATTTGAAGAAAATGATTTTTTTCTGCGCGTGCGCGAAAGATATGAATAACTTTCTTTCATAATTTTGTAGTCAATAGTATAGGGCAACTTCAAAAAATACCAGCGGGATATCTTGAAAATTCAGAAAGTTATCGACGATATAGTAAGCCGTATTTCTCTAATTCTCTGCAAGCAGTTAACAGAATCCACCACGTAGAGAGATGTCCGGATACTTTTGATCCTTATTTGCATAAATCTGGAATATTTCATTTTCAGAACAGGGGTGTTTGGTAATTTGGAATATGACAATTTGTGGAAAAAACCCTTATCATCTAGCTACTTTCAGAGAATTAGAGAAATACGGCTCACTATATCGTCGATAACTTTCTGAATTTTCAAGATATCCCACTGGTATTTTTTTTAAGTTGACCTATACTATTGACTACAAAATTATGAAAGAAAGTTATTCATATCTTTCGCGCATGCGCAGTAAAAAATTATTTTCTTCAAATGCTCATATCTCATCGTGTATTCAATATATTAATTTCTAATTTAAGTATAATATTTTTCTTGTACGTTGACAAATGTTCTGTAAGTTTCGTGAAATTTGACTGAAAATTGTGGATATTATAAGCAAAAAAATTGTGACAAAATTTGGGTTTTCTTAAAGAAACGTTTCTATCTTCATGAATATACATGTTTGTTTTACGAAAATGCACACAGGCATTAAGCATAGCTGGTTAAATATTTTCTGAAAGTTACAAATAATTTCCAGCTTTTTATGATACAGGGTGATCAAATATATTTTTTCACTTTGTCAATATGTGGGTGGTCCCCTAAATGCACAAGTCACCGAAACTTTATTGGAAAGTGTGCATACAAGCATGTTCTATATATCTTCAAAGTTAGAGAACAATTGGCCGAGTAGTTTTTTAGAAATTCGAAAAAAATTAAAAAATCCAAATTGTCTGGATACTTTTGGGCATATAGTGTACTATACTCACAAAGTAAGTACTATACTCACAAAGTAAGTACTATACTCACAAAGTAAGATGAAAAATGATCCTATGGGACATAAAATGAATGCAACTATGAGAGCAACTGCGGGCTGAATGATTCCCAAGATTAGAATATGCCAAACAAAGGCTTCCAGAACAATACAAATCTTGTTTTGCGGAAGACCTAAAACAAAGTGAGTAGTACATAATGATGTATACATAATTGACATTAAATATCTCATGATTATATTTAAAAGAACGGATGATTAAAAAAATTTGTATTTATGAGGACAGAAATGAAACTACATTGTGCAGAGATGTTGAAATGGCAACGTTTGCTGTTGTCAAAATGGCGATGTTCGGGACCATCCAATGGACCGAGGTGAACACTATCTGAGTAACAACGGCCAGGGCTGTCGAAATCATAAGCTAACACCATCAGTATATGGAAAATCAATGTTGAGCAGGGAACCCTGAAATAATAGTAAATACAATTTATATAAACTTTGCATCTGGATATTTGTATTTATGACTTTTTATCTGTACAGCGAATATAAAACGCAAATGCTTTGTATCATATATTTTTAGTTTTACAAATGGTATGATACAAATTATCTCCAAACTGGTTGTATACTTTCCTTTTTATCCTGAGTTTTTGATCTGTTACTTAATTTATTGAAATTAGTATGCACATATACATTGAAGTGTCAAAAATCATGGGATAGCAGTATGTAAATTTATAAAAGCGGCAGTCGCATCACGTTAAAAGAATATAAAGAATTGAATGGTTGTCAGTATTGTTTGTTGGACTCTTGAATGTCCTGTGAAACATTGAACAACATGATGATGACTACCCAATGAGAATTAACAGTTTGAATGTGGAATGATCGTTGGAGTTCGATGCATAACGCATGGCATTCCAAAAGTTGTTACAACTTTTAAGAGTTCTCGCTAGACAGTGTCAAGGGTGTATCATGGGTGTCTCTTGGAAGACATTACCTCTCACAGGGGGTAATGCAGTGGCCATCCACATCTGCTGAATGATCGAGACCAGCAACGTCTGAGCAGAAGCATCCATACTAACAGATGAATGACACTGTGAACTGACTGCCACATTCGAGGCGAGGTGTAATAGAGACGTGTCTCTGAGGTCCATGCAGAGGAATTTGGCGTTAATGGGATATAGCAGAAAATCGATTTGAGTGCCTTCACTCATAGCAGATGGCGTCAGTGCTCTCGTGGGCTTGAGATCACAAGTATTGAGCCCTAGAGGACTGGAAAAGGGTATCAGGGATCGATTTTCCAGTCTTAATCGCCTTGTGCAAAAAATTTTCCTCCTTAATATAAACACCCACTTGGTGGTGAAGTGTTGGAAGATTTAATAGCCACTTTCCTACCGAAACAGTTATACCCAAAGCATCTGGCCTTGGTGGTGGTGGGGTTTAATAAAAGTAATCATACACACGAGAAAATTTGCATCACATTTCTAGTTGCTATGAACTGATAGTCGAATTCGGGTGTGGCACAAACCCCATTAAGCCATAGATCCAATTCGTAACGATGGCACTGTGCAAGCTGGGTGGTTCAATAATGGTGTGGGGAGTGTATTATTGGAATGGATTGGGTCTTTTGGTCAAAGTGAACCAGTCGTTGATAGGGAACCACTAGGTCAAGCTTCTTGGTGACCGTTTGAAGCTATTTATGGATTTCATCTTCCCAAATGATGATGGATGGTTCCAGTATGATAATGTGTGCCATCGAACCCATATTGTTCGTTCCTGGTTTGAGGAGCATTCTGGACAGTTCCAGTACATGACTTGACCTCCTCAATCGCCAGACATGAACCCTGTGGTATGATTGAAAAGACTACATCTGGGATGTGATGGAAAGAGCAATCAGTGTCTAAGATCCAGCACCTACCACAACAATGAAATTATGGGAGGTTATCAAGACAACATGGTTGACCATCTTTCCTGATGACTTCCGTTGACTAGTTGCATCCATTCCATGCTGAGTTGCTGACCTTCACCAAGCTTGAGGAGGCTCCACACAATATCAGAGAGGTACCTCATGACTTTTAGCACTTCAGTGTATATATGTGTAAATAGTTGTAGTTTATGAAAGACAGGTAGCAATTACGAAGAAGACACAGATATGGCCACACCCATAGATATATAAAGCTCCTTGTCACTTCGTACTATTTGAATTTTTAATTTTATTTTTATGAAAAAATTAAAAGTTTTGTTTTGGAAATAAGCCCCTCTCCTTTTTTTAAAAAATTATATGAGCATCCAAGAACCCAAATGACAAATGTTAGTGAATATATGCGTACTTCATCGGGTAGAGTTACGAACAATTTTTGTGAAATAGATACTTTATATTTGAATTACAAGTACACAAACGACAGAATGGGCTAAATATTATATTATCCAGTTTCACAAACATAGTTGAAACACAGCCAGTATCTCCAATATGTTTATTTACGTTAAAATTTAGTCCAGCAACTTAAAATTTCATTTCCATCTACAACCCTTTCACTTACAAAAATGTTTGAAATCTTACTCGCAAAACAGTTTCACTCACCAGAGTGGCGCAGACAATGCAGCACAGACAGACAAACATGACACCACAATACATGTGACAGGAAAAAATATTGCAAACAACATAGTGCCAAGGACACCTTTCACGAAGTAGTTCCATAACTGATTTAGGCGGCGATTGAAACCAGTTCCGATAAAACCTGTTTAATAAAGACAATATCTACATTAAAAGTTCAATAATAACATAAAAAGATAACACTAAAGAAAATTAATGAGCAAAGAAGCAACATCGTTTTACGTTATGTCCTAAAATTGAAATCGTTTTGCGTTATGTCCTAAAATTGAATGGAAAAAAACTTCTGTACAGCCACAATGTTTTTCATGGTCAACGGAACTAGGAAATGTGACCAATAATGCAATCTTTGAGCAGTAATGGATTTTCCTTTGGGTGATGGACTAAAAATCAGGTGAAAAGAAACTGTTGCTTATGAATTCTATTACACTGATAGTATATAAACTCGTAACCCAGGTGCATTTTTAATGGCATTGGGATGGATGAAAACCAAATTTTTTTCCTATACAAAAACAGATAAATATAATTGACCCAATGCTTTCCATCAACACGTGCATGGTTGTGTCAGACTCATTTTACAATATATATCATAAACAACCATCATCAACCTATCAACCAACTGCAGAACAGAGGTTTTTCTGTCATCACACATATAAATAGTATGATGAAAGACTCGCAGAGTATTTGGCTTTAAGCATGCTATGCTAGCCAGACATATAAAGCAAGTTGGACCTACAGGTTAATGATGAATTCGAACTTCAGCCTCACAGCTAACATGGTAACTCAGGGTTCTCACTCACAGGTAAGTGTAAACTGATCTTTGGTTGTGTGTGTGTGTGGGGGGGAATAGCTTCCCATTCATAGAAGTTTTAGTAACTCAAAACAGAAGTTAAAAGGGTTCCCTGACTTCCCTAGGTTTGACCAAAAAACCTTGTTTTTCCCCCTGAATTTTCGTTGAGAATTATAGGTTTTCCAGATTGTGTGGGAACTCTGTAACTAAGCTATAATGGGACTCATTGTGCACTCTCCCAGCAAACAACGCTTCTCATGGTTGCTCCAACTTCAGGACCACACAGGAATCAGCATTTTCAGAAGAAGGCATATGCGGGAATAGTAGAATTTCGTGAATCCGAATCATGCTAATCCAAAACTTTTCTTTTTAGTTGGCTACTATTACAACTGACTAACAAGACATAAACAAACAGTGCAATATGTGTTGCCAACTAATTGAAATTGCCCATAAAGAAATGGGAACTTTTCCGTTGCTCACCCAACATCTGTTACATGTGCACACCAAGACACACACACACACACACACACAACTAATTGTAGCTTACAGTAAATTCTGTAATAAAGGTTCAAGTTAATTTACAAAATTTGTTAATCTGAACAGGTCTCAGTCCCAATTAGTTCAGACCAACAAGACTTTACTGTATATATATATATATATATGGGACTTGACAAATAGTGATAAACTATACACACCTACCTTAATAAGAAAATGTAGCAACCTAGTAGGAAAAGGCAATTTACTAATTCTTTCTCACCAAATGCAAAATTTAGTTGCCATGGCGACCCGATTTATCTAACCCTGTATTTTTACTGTAGTTTAAGGGAAGAAGAAAAAACGTCATTAAACAGAAAAAAAATACTAATCAGAATGTGTGTAATTCTATGAAGAATTTATCAGGACCTTGAAATCCTTTCGTTGAATGGAAATAATCGTTAATTAAAATGCTGTTACTGAAAAAAATTACTGTATATATATATATATATATTCGAAACACTGTTTTTTAAGGTAACTTATTCAAACCCACCCACAAAATTTTTTTGGCCCCTTAACCCAAAAAAAGTTGAAAAAAAGAAAACGGCCACATGTCTAATGATGGTCTCGATCTATATAATAACCTCTAGATTTATATTCTAGCGTTTTTCAGAACCTCAGAGTCATGGTTAATTTGGCCCTATCATCATACTTACGTTAATTTTTAATCCATGCATTAAAATGGAGGTTTTCAGATAAATTAATTAAAATACAGTAGTTTATATATTCATGTTTTTTTTTTTTTTAGCTAAAGGTTTATGATAGTTGATTTTTTGCGGCCACTTCATAGGCTGGTTTTGAATCAACGACTTCCATGTTTGTACCTTAGCATTGTGCCTACCAGATGTGACTTTCTTTTTCTTCTCTTTTCCAACTTTTATGTGTCGATTTATCATAAATAATTCTTCTGTTAAAAGTGACAATAAGGAAATGCACCACAAAATTTGTGAATTTAAAAAATACATTTCCATTGTTCTTAAGAAATTTCCTATTTTTATTTTGCTTGTGTTTTACAATGTGAGGACAATAAGGGTAATGTTGCTCCAATACCTACAATTTTCTGCGGAAATGGACTCTCTTAACGCCCAGTGAACCAGCCAATCATCCATCAAACTACAGTTTGGTACAGCTGGTAAGTGTTCTGTTTTCTTTATGCACCATTGGGAGTCCAGCTGAGATGAACACCACACCAAGCAAATGCGTTACTACAAGACCACCACAGGGCCCTGTCACAGTTTGTGATGACCCTTAATAAGGTACTGTTGTCAAAGTGTATTTTGTTTGTCTATATTTTAGGATGCACGGACAGTTTGGATCATGTTGCACCAGATCCTACAGTTTTCGAAGTGATCCAAACCTCTATTACCTAGGAAAAATGTGAACTGGGAGGTGGGGAGGAGAAAAAACAACAGTATGCTCGTGAATTCAGAATATTAGATTGATTCAAATGAATGGTTTAATTAATAAATATAGTGGTTTAAATAAATAAATTAATAATGGTTGACATCACCTCTATATCACAAAAACAACACCTAAACTAACCACTGATGTGTTTAGTTTAGGTGTTGTTTTTGTTATTTTTATGGTGTTTAACATTTCTTTGTCTGTAATTTACATTCCTTGCACTAGTGTAATACCTCATAGATGGTGACCAGTGGTACCATTACTAGTGTATCAGTAACCACTGGAAACACAGGTAAAATATATTATTCTCACCAGTCTCTGGTCTTGATTCAAACTCTGTTCTTGATTTTGATATGTGCCGCCATAGGAGACTGAGCCATGAGCACAGAGTATGCGTAGTCGATGAACTAGAAGGATAAAGGATCCCCTATGTTGAAGAAAATAGTGCCATGTTAGTAATGTGCAAATAAATGATCACCTTACATAAATTCCTTGTCCATCGTTCTAACAGTCATATGAGCACTAATGATATTGTCTAATAGTTTTTTTCTTGGTATGTAGATATATCCTATATAATATGGTCAGTTATTCCATGTCTGGAATTACATGCTCTAATATAAGGCTATGTACAAGGGGAGTAAGGAACTTAACCCTCCCCCATTTGAATTCCAAATTCCTTATGCGAGAATAGAAATTTTCTATCAACCCTCTACCCCTTTTTTTAGAAATCCTGTGTATGGTGCTATGCACTCACAATGGCTTAAATTTGTTTTTTGGAATAATCAATTCATCCACACTATTTATATTTCAGGGGCAGTCAAACATGCTTAACATAAGGGCATCATACAATAAACTTCAGACGCTAAAAAGCCATAATAGACATGAACAAATATTACACACACGTCTTTTATTGCTACCTACATATTTCGTGATCAAAACGGTATATAAATATTAAGAAATAACACATATGTAATATATTTATTTGATGTTTTCAAATATGGAAGTTAATTTGTGTTTTTGTTTGTGGTTTTATGGCTCAAGGTCTACAGTGGCCATGCTGCAATGGGGCCTACTGTTTTCAAAGGAATCTAAACCTCTTAAGGCCTAAGGAAGCAAACCTAGATTTGCGTTTTTATGGCATAAGGATATCAGAAGTCATGCTGCACTGGGACCTACAGTTTTTTGAGCAATCTGAGCCTCTTAAGGCCTAGGGAACCAACCAACCCTGGGCTACAGTGAGCAGTTAGATGGTAAGCATTACATATTTGGTGAAATGACCAAAAATTTTGAGATGAAAAAGTTATGGTGGAAGTAAAAAACTGGTGATAAAGAATTGAAATATTATAATGGATAATTAATAGAAGTTGTGGGCTTCCACAATATACATGTTCACTTTACGGGCTTCCTTTATTGTTGCACTAAGGATTCCAAGAAACAAATCATTTATTTTTTTTGTGATGTTTTCTAAATATACATTATTTCACTTTATGCATCTGGCAAAATATATTGTATAATTATAATTCTATTTTTTATATTTGGCAACAGTGTGTGTAATTGTCATCCGAATTCTAAAACCAAATCAGACTTCTGTTTACCATCGAAGTGTGCACACGTCATTTTCGGAGGCTCCGCCAAAAATGCGTACTAAATTCTTTTAACGATGTATTTAATTATTTATCTTTCTGTCAGCTTAATTAACAATTCCAAACATTTAAATCTGTTAATAAATATTATTTTACCTGGATGAATTATGTTAATACTTATATTTGCAAGGCTTTCCCATTTAAGCAATAGACATAAATTTGAAAGACAACTAAAAGAAAAAGTCGAAAAATGAATATTCATGGATGGTCGTATATGTAATGTGTTTTGCATGCTGGGGAGGGGTGGACACACTTTATCAACAGGTTTGCGGTCCACGGTATAAGGACCGCTAAGATCATGCTATGCCAGGAGCTACAGTTCCCTACAGGACCCAAATCTGTCGTCTAGAGCAGCGCTTCTTTAACTTCCCTAGACCATAGACCCACTTTTAGAGATCACACATCCTCTTTTTTTGGTCCATGTTCTTAAGCCAACAATTCATTATCTTTTTTATTTTTTTTTTAAACCTCAAAGCCTCTTCTACAGGACATTTCCCCCCCTAGTGCAAATGACAGTATTTTGCACTTCATATTTTTCACGATGGAGTATTTCTGCATTCACTATATATCCACAATATGCCAACACTCCTTTCGAAGTATTATATTGATAATATTTCTTAAACTGTATTTGCTCAGGATTTTTTTTTCATTGTATACGTTTCTTATTCATAAAAACAAGTCAGATATAACATTTCAGAATTAAGGATCTAAGATGAAGGAAATTTTATGTGCAAAATCACGCAGTGTAATAATTATCAAGGCTCAATAAATCTAGTGCCCACTTGTGACCAGATTCCTATAGACAGCAAGTAGAAAAAACCTTTCTAACGCTAGGTTTTAAGATTTCCATTTTAAGGTGGCTGAGTACATTTTCAGTGATTCATTGAGCTTGATTATTATGAGATTAACACATGTTTAATATATATTATTATTCCACATAGAATAATTATTAGTTTTAAAAAAATAATGTTCTTCTGATGGATCAGATATAATGAAAGGCTGACACATACATCCTTGTCGTTAAGCTCCAGATTGGGTTTGAATGGGTGAACAGAATAGAGGGCTCGGATACTGACTGGGCTGCACCAAGGAACCACAATCTAAAACACAAATACATGACAGTGTAAAATCTTTTATGGGACAACAAATATAATAAAGTACTTAAGGAAGTGAAACAACCAACAGATTCTTAAGTAATTAAGGATAAGATGGAGGAACACATCAGTATGATAAGTCTGACATTCCATTTTTAATGCTGAAGTCTATTTCCTTGATCATAACAGCCAGAGTAAATGCTCTGACCAACGATCCTCAGATTACCATTCCAATGTCTTGACTGCCAACCTACTGGGAGTCTAATTATATAATTAAAATGAGAGTGGAGGGCTTCTTCGTGTGATATAAAAAAAGAAAAAAAACCCCACAGCCGTAAAGGGGAAGAAAGCGGGTTAGTGATTAAATTATCATAATAATCTATGGATGTAAGATATTATTACCCTTCACAGGGATAACACAATTGCCAAATAATGGTCAACACACAAAGCCACCGGGGCGAGTTTTTCAGGGGGGGAGTTTTTATTACTTTTATTAAGAGAGACACCGTCCTCATCCTGGATTCGAACCAGGGTCTGCGTCGAACGGTGTCTTTTTTTTTTCCTAAACAAAAATAGCTCTAGTTTGAGCTAATAATACGTGGGTGTCAAATTTATTTGTAATCCATGGATCGCTGGTTTGAACTTAGCCTCAGTGCAAAAAAACGTTATTTTCTCTCAGGTTACTATGAACTGTGAAATACGTTCCAGTATAAATTTTAAAAGACAAGGTATCTTTCTCTTTCTTTTTGGTTTTACGGCTCAAAGACTACAGTGGTCATGCTGCGCCGGGACCTACTGTTTTCCGAGGAATCCGAACCTCTTAAGGCCTGGGGAACCAAACCCCGGACTACAGTGAGCAGTGCGATCTTTTATGAGATCTCTGAGTAAGCGTTCTTTTTGCACTGCTGGGAGTCGAACCCGGATTAGCCGCGCAATAGGAGAACGCGTTACCACACTGCGCCACCGCAGGGCCAAAAGACAAGGTATCAGATGCATTATGAAAAATAATAAATGCAATATGTATCCAATTTATTCTTGAAATTTAAACATGTGACTTTTCGGGAGAGAATAAAGTGAAAAAATTCATAACTTCTAGACCAGCTCTTTTCATTTTTTTTTAATTATTATTCTGGAGGAACCCCTTGAAACAATTCCTGGGTCTTCAAAAACCCTTAAAGCAATTGCAGGGGCTTCAGAAAAACCCATGAAACAAATCCAACACCATCAGAAATTCTTGTAACAATCTTTGGCCTAAAGGAACCCTTGAAACGATTTCGATGACTTGGGGAACCTCAAAACTATTTCTGGGATTTTAGAAACCCTTGATATAATTTATGGGAGCTTCAGGAACCCTTAAAATAGTTCATGGGTTTTGGGAAACCCTTGAAATAATCTCCAGGACTTATAGGGAACCCTTGAAGTAATCTCCAGGACTTATGGAACCCTTTGCATATAAAAATTATCATAACAATAGTTCATGGAATTTCAATACAATCAGGAAACTTTTTATCCCCATTTCATGCAGCACTCAGTTAAATTTAACCCAACATGTGCCAAAACTTCACCATATAGCTATTTTGTAATAAGATTTCACCCCACTCTGAATAAAAATAGCTATATTCTGCAACGAAGTAAAATTTTAAAATATTTCCTTAACTAGGGGCAAAAATTTCTGTCCTATTTTTAGCTTTTATAGTCTCTTAAGTGTTTTCCTTTTTTCTCGGTGTTCAACTATTCTTTTAAAACAAAAAGAATTTGGTATACTTTCTGCAACGACTTTGATTGTTTAAGTTTTATGGTTCAAGGACAGCTAAAGCCCTCCTGTGCCAAAACCTACAGTGTACAGAGGAATCGGAACCTCTTGCCTAAGAAATTGAACACCAGACAACGAGGTTGATAGAAATACTATCAAGTGTTTGGTATCTTTATCATTTAAACAAGGATTTTTTGCATAGTACACAAACATACTATTCTTACCACTGTAAGACATACATATCTGAGAAAACGCGTTATAAAAGCAAGACATACCCCCAAAAAGAAGATAGCATTCCATGTCCAACAATATGTTCGATAGCAATAGTTTATCCATCGCCAAAAGAATGACCTTGTCGTTGTAGTATACACAACGCTCTTCTGAACAAAGAAATACGGCTGAAATGAAGCAAAAGATAATTTGACAAATTGTTTACAATATTGGAAAAAAAAAGTCAACAATTATGAATTTTCAAGAACTCTTAATTTTCATTTAGCCAGAAAAATAAGAGAATAGTCAGTCCTTACTTGTTTCGAGTCTGACCATGGATCAGAGGACGACTGAACTAGAGACGAAATTGTTTTGCTGATGACGGTCGGAACAACTTCTAGTTGTTGTTGGTGTAATTTTGACACTTTCCAATGATGTGGGCACCAAATTTTCCTATTCCACGTGAAGCTGCGATTGCATACCTTGTCCTTACTGAGTTCTTGCTTCAGAACAGCCTCCCTCTATACAAAACATGATCATTTCTTTATTTAGTTCACATCACGCAACTTCCTTTTTACAAATTTTTTGTTTATGTCATAGGGGCTACTGAAATTATTTCCACATCTCGGGACACCTCATATAAAAAATATTGAATGTACAGCTGAAGGTATATTAGCTTAATCAATAATATTTTTCCATAGTCCCAATGCGCCCTAGAACTTCTAATAAAGCCCTCGACAAAACATCATAGCTATTAAAAGCCTACAAAGTGGGATCATTATCACTGAACTTGAACCTTGCTTGTGTTTCACGGTAAAAGAATGATTACGTTTCAGAAAAGTTTTCTGAAGGATTTAAGCCCCTGTTGTCTAGGGAATTCAACCCTGGAATATAGATTGGTTAAAAAAAATAACAAGCGCTTGATAGCAGTGAAATTCAAATCCAGATCATCCATGAAATAAAAAAAACAAGTTATCTTCAGACCATTCAGCTGAACTGGGAATAGATCTACATCGTGAACAATAATGATGATGTGCGGAAACCAGATGAACCAACGAGTTATTTTCCCACTATTTCTTTGGGTTCACTCGGTTTGTAAGCTTCCTACTTATGATATAAATTCTGTACTTGGATCGAGCATGAAGAAACCATATAAATAGGGAAAGAAACGGCATTGCATAAGGGAGGTGGCCTCCTCCTCGGTCTCTCCAGTTAGTGTGATAAGTATAGGGACAATATTAAGATATTTAGAAAGCTCCACTCTCACCAGCACACAGATAACTCATAAATAAAATGATAAATTTATAAAAAAATAAAAATTCTGATTGTCCTAAAAGGTTCCAATATAAAAGGTTCTCATTGTGCTAAAAGGATCGGGCAGTTTAATGTATGTTTGTGGTTTTGCAGTTCAAGGACCACAATGGTCATGCTGCATCGGGACCTACTGTTTTTCGAAGAATCCGAACCTCTGGACCTACAAATTTCTGAGGAATCCAAACCTCTTAAGGCCCAGGGAACCAAACCCCAGACTACAGTGAGCAGTATCGGGCAGTTTGGGAGAAACGTTTGCACTGCAATGGGCAAACTGATTTTACATCATACTTTTATTTCTTTCATAAATAATTTTTTTTTGCTTTTTATAACTAGCTCATTGAGAAATAGTCAGCAACTAGTTCTTTATTTTTAAAAACATTTTCATAACCAGTTCTCATGAACCTGCTTTACAAATCGCTTATCTTGCAATGAAGTTTACCACTATTAGTTATATATGTATACATGCAGAGTTACCTACCGTAAGGTCTCTCTTATGGATCAGGAGACATGGAGTCTAACAGTTGGAGCAATACCTAAAAGTTACAGACAAAGCAAAGGAGGTTTTTTGAGAGGTACATGCTTTGGAATAACTAGAAGAGATCGGAAAAGAAACAAGAGAGAGCAAACTAGGTAGAGGATATTATTGTCAAAGTAAAAGACTGAAATGGCGTATGGGCTGCATATTGCAAGAAGAACTGATCAATCCATGGACAACGAAATTCTCAACTGGATTCTAAGAGACCACCAAAGACCTAGAAAACATCCTCCAACTAGGTGGGTGGATGAAATAAGAAAACAGGTTGGGGTGACATGGAAACTAATTGCTCAGGATAGACTTGTGTGGAAAGCATGTGGAGATACCGTCATCCAGCAATGGATAGATGATGATGATATGATCACATGAATATACACTAACACAAAAGAATATATCGTGTTGCTTTACCTCACGCATAAAGGTTAAATCCCTTTGTAAGAAGTATGCTATTTGTTCGAGGCCATATTGACGACACAGAGCTAAAGATTCTTCATGGGCATCCCACTGATGGTCCAGCATAAAGTCAGACTAAAATGAAATATTACATTTATATAGCATGATAATTATTTTCTATTTTATTCTTAAATTAAGGCATATCATCATTTTGCATCTATAATTTTGATTACACGATTGTTTCAACCTGAGGTTTAAATTTTCACTATTAGTTAACTCATTTGGGTGCACTGTGAGGCAAAAATCGGGCTAATACGATTTAACATGAAAATACTGATTTGTTTTTTATTCCAACATTGATTTTCATGTGAACTATTAAGATATAATTTACACGCATAATTTATAATTACTGAAATTTTTACAGATAAAAGTTATATATAAAACATTATAATTTCAGCCTAATTAATACATCACATTTACCCTGCTATATAGTGAATTTGCATTGGTAGAATAAATATTGATATGAAACTGGGAGTGTACAAAATTAATGAACAATACAAGTATCATTCACACAAGCCTCTGTGCATATACTTTCGAGAAAAAATTTCACTCAAGAATACAATAGTACTCTGCACACATGGCAGGTTAGTTTTCTATGCCTCAATCAGAAAGTGGAAATGTCTGTTTTATTTGCTAATGCATATCAAATGCAGATGACATACTATCATATATTAAATACATCATAAGACTGAGGTTTAAAAGAAAAGACATAAACATAAAAATGAGCATGTACACATTAACCACGTTAAAAGCAGAGCATTATAATTGAAAACGATGGAAGAATTAGTGAAAAACCGAGTGTTAAAAAATAAGCAATCATGCATTTATATAAGCATTATATATGGAATGGATTATTACTATAATTTATTATCGTTATTAATTCTTAAAAAAAAAAAAAACAGCTTCCATAACCCAAGCACATTATGTTTATAAAACAGTTTCTCATGAGGTGCATTTAAGTGCACAAAAAATTCGTATACACACCAGTGTTCTCACTCACTCACACTTGTGTATTTTGTATTCACAGTGCTCAGGCACTTCGCATAATCATGTGTACTAATAATTTTGCACATTTAGGGATGAATCAAAAGTAGTTTCCAACAAGTTGTAAAAATCAAAGTATAAAATTATGTCAGTGTAAAAAATCAACGTAGCACTATGTAAAACAGATCATATATATACTAACGTTTGTCTAAATTGTGTCTATCTGCTTCAACCAACATAAACCATGCTCTACAACATTGATACTAATAATTAATAATAAAATTATACGCTTGAATAGCAGCAATTTTTTTTTCAATGCATATTGAACATTCAAATACATACCCCAGCAGCTCTCAGTCTATTTTCAACCCAGGAACCAATGAGGGACAATATAGGATATGATTCCCTTAGGCAAGCTTCAAGCTGAACAATGGATTATGAATAAAATAAAAAACAATGTAAAATGGCCATATTAGTTTAATAACACACAAATAAAAATATTCCCAGAAAGTACCACATTCCATCACAAAAGAATTTGAAAATAATTAACAAACTTATAATTGCATTGAAAGGCATTTACATGATGGATTTCACAACCTTTTTTTTTTTTTTTTTTTTCAAAGAAAGGTATACTGACATGTACTGAACGTGGATAAACCATGTATAAGGATATGGTGATGAGTATTTAAAACTTGTAAAAGTGATAACATTTTAGCATAATAATAGATTCCTTTGTTACCTGTGAAAGTCTTTGGGATAATCTCCTGTGCATGTTGTCGACAGCACGATGCATTAAGACCACAGCTTGTGCATGCTCAACAAGAAGAGCACCTTAAGATAGAAGAACAGGCATTGCAATTTTGTTGCACTACAAAGCTATTTAAATATATTGTACTGTAAACTAATTATACAAAATAGCAAAAAAATTAACACACCCAGAACAAAATGTATTGATTCTAAAAGAAATTAATGCGTCGATTTCAGAAATATTACTAAAGTTAGTCTGTTATGTCAACCGTAAGAAAGATATGTCCAAATATTTTGATTAATAAATTGCGAATTATGGTAAACAATTGAGATGCAAGTAATTTCTTTTCTTTTTTCGTCATCGTTTTGGAAGTCTACGAAGAAAACATGTTCCAAATTATATAATGCTAGTAAAAAAAAAATCATGCTGGATAATGAATATCTGTTGTCGTATTTTATATTTTAGTTTATTTCATTGTACTTATAGTTATGCTCACTATTGCATTTAAGTATATTATCTAATTATTTTATTGTCTAATGAAAATTTTAGTGGCAACAGATACATTTTCAATTTTTATTATGTAATTGTATTTTCCATACAATTTAGTCACAACAGATGCACTTTCCCTTTTATTTAGAATGGAACAAATGTCAGTTATATTTTCCTAACATTTTAGTGGCAACAAATGTATTTTCTTATAATAATAATGCTTTAATGTGTCTTGGAACACCATACGAGAAAGATGTTTCTTCCTGTATGTTGTTTTTTAGTTTTTTTTAGAATTTTAATAAATGATGTTCCTCATTGGAATTAAGGTTAACTTATTAGATACAGGACTTTAAGGCGTTATTGGATATGCAACACTCATTACATAGTGGCAGTGATGGGAGTCCCTGATCTTGATTGTGTTTTTAAATGATAAAACTATGATTAGAGTGTTTAAGGGAATTAAAGGAGATAACTGTTGATTAAATGTCCAGTTTTCAAGAAAACCGAAACTAAGAAAATTATTTAATGAACATTTACTCCTAAAATATTTTGGGACTTTATAGGGCTTTGCTCTATTGGAAGTCTAAATTCCTTAACTTTAACTATAATGCTGCAAAAGGAAAAATGTAATCTCCAATAATTTTACTAGTGTCGGCCCGTGGCGAGATTTAAGGGAAGTTGATTGAAGGAAATTCACCAAAACCCAAAGTTACTGTCAATTTCTTTCTTATTTACTGAATGAGGTAAAAGCCGGTTTCTTTGTGAGTATAGACTGTAAATTAATGTGTTTCGGTGCATTAATTTCACATACTTCCCTTAAATCTACCCATGGGATTTTACTACTGTGTCTATAGATGAAATAAAACTACATTCAGGCTAATGTTACAGTTTAGTCACTTGGACGATATTACATTTGGGTGTGTTAATGTAATGAATAAAAACGCATTAATTTGTGAAAAAGTGCCAATATGAAAATTTGCAAAATATATTAATTTGAAAATGTGCAAATAAATTAAGTGTAGAGAATTACCTATGCCAGTTCCCATTTCTTGTATGTCAGGGTGAGCGAGAATCGAGTTAAAAATTCGCTTCATGTACTCATCAAGGACGAGAATATTGGCTTGCTATAAAAAAATAGTAAACGAAGACAAACGGTAAGTGTGGTATTTTACAGGGTTCGTACACGTTTCCTTACACGAAATTTAAGGACTTTGAAGGACCTTTAAGGGCCAGAAATAAAAAAAAATTAAAGGCCTATCAGCAAATGGGAATCGAATTAATCAGAGATAATCCATGCAACTAACTTCATAGTCACAATACTGTTTTAAGAATAAAATAAAAAGTAGGATGCATTATATAATTAAACGTAATCTATTAACGATTATGAAACAAGATGAGTTGAGGATGGAAAGCGATTCACCAAAAATTGATCAAGTAGTTAGCTTTAAACAAGATAACATAAAAATCAAGTAAGATTAGTAATTAATGTTACTGGGTTTTAGATTCATAATAAATTCTAATTTAATATATAGTATTTGTAGCAAAAATTTCTGTTGATCGACAAAATCGAATGTTGCAGACATACAATCCCGATGGTAAAATTTGAGGTGGACCGTCTTTTAAAATAAAAAAGTTTGGTTTAATTCTGTAATGGTACTGTTAATTATTTTTCGTTAGCTGCATGGACAGAGAGGTGACATACACCCGACATTTTCTGATAGGCTGATGTGGCTGGCAGCCATGTTTTTCCTTTCCAGGTCAATTTAACATGGCGGTTATACGTTGCTGATTGTGATTTTAGAAGTTTCGTTTGCTTGGATACACTTGTAATTTACATAATTTTAAATGTAAGAACGCTTTTCTGTAATAAAACAATGAAAAGTAATGATTATATCAACTTTTATTATCCAAATGAAAAGTTGGAACAAAAAATGGGCATATGACTAGTTTCAATTTTAATGAGAAGTAATTATTAAAAAAGGTGATACTGAAGTAGAAGGTGTGTGATGAACTATGGTAGCCACACATGCTACATACATAATGATTTCCCATACTTTCGATAAGGGTATTGATGAGTTGTGTGCTCGAAGAATTCCAAATCTCACAGAGTTTTTTTCGATTCTGGAATGGTGCTTGGTGGGTGCTGAAGGGCTGTAAGTAGTCTTCAGAGTATAATCCCACACATGCTCTTTAGCATTAAGGTAAGAAGAGTTTGAAAGCCATTGTATGCACTGAATATCTTCAATTTAAAAGAAGTCGTCAACCATGGCCACATGGGAAGGAAGCGCATCATCATCCATGGATATGAATCGAAGACTGACAGTACCTCGAAACAGGCAAGCGGAAGGCTCAAGGACTTAGTCTTTACGTCTTTGAGCAGTAACAGGCCCTGTCTCAGAGACGAGGTCTGTATGCCCGTCCGGCCATACCACGAAAGAATATGATGTCTTTCCATGACATTTCTTAGTTGAAAATGAGTTCCACCTTCTTTTTATATCATTGTACAATGAGAATCAGTTTGCAGAGTAAATCTGGACTCATCACAGAACATGACATTGCCCCACCGTTCCCAACTCCACTGTAAGCGCGCACATTTTTGTGCAGACATAAGAGCAATGCAAACTACTGTTTGTTTGGCATAGAGACCAACATGTCCGAGTCTCTTGTAAACAGTTTGTCTTGAAACTCTTACTCCTGTGGCGGCTGTCAGCATTGAACCCAGTTGTCTGGCAGATCGGTTCCTCAGACATTGTGCAATTCTGTCAAATATCCATCTTACTGAGTGGTTGTTACTCTTGGACGACATGGTACTGTTTATTAAGTAACATCTCCAGTACTTTGAAACCTCTGCCACAGTTTCGAGATCACACACTGAGGTATATTCAGAATTTGAGATGATTAGGTTTGAGATTGTCCGAATTCTAGCATTCCTCCCTTTCAGAAACACATCCAATTGACGCCTTTGGGACATAATTCTTCTTTTTGACAGTTAACAACTATCAATATCCCAACAATTGCAAAATATCTGCTTAAACTGGTTATGCTGCTTGAGGCAGTTTTGTAATCATTCTAACGTGAACAGGTGCTTTATGCATGTCGACGTCAAATGAAATGTTTTGCATATGCACAATATTTTACCTTAGCCACATGATTCTCCACAAGTGGTTTTGAAGAATTTTATCAATATTTACTCAGATTTTTCCGTATTATATGAACTATGCTTAACCTTTAGACACAAGTGTATATGTTATGATGTAATTTAGCAGAGATATAACACCAGGATTAAAAAATAAATGCTACAAATAATGGAGAAAGAGGTGGGGAGGAGGGTAATAAAAAAAAAGTAACTTACCCTTTCAAGATCTTCATCAGGCATTTTTTTAGCTACGAAAATTTTTAAAAGCATTTCATTATTTGGCACAAGAATACAATTTAAAATATATTTCGTACATACACAAATACACGGTTCCTACTCACATTGGAGAAAAAATTTAACTTTCCTAAGTTTTTCCTAACCTTTTTGGTGAAATTCGTTAACCGATTTGGGGGACACCATTGAAAAACCCAGTTGGGAGTGGGGGGGATGACTTTACATTCACTACTCAAAACAGACGTTACGATGATTTTCCAAGTTTGATCATTAAATCTCATTTTCTCTGACTTTTTAGGATGATTTCGATATCTCTGACAATTTCAGGTGTGTGAATAACGATCCTGAAATATTACATACTCATTTTTTTCCGAAGGTAGTGACTGTTTTCGGGTATTGTCAACCGAGGTGACTGTCTCATTTCTTATTTATTTTTGTCTTTAAAACCCCAAAACTGTGTAAAATTTCTATTTTAAAAAAAATATATACTACTTCTCCCATATTCTTAAGTGATTAATAGACAATTTTATACACACTTCGAAAATTTTAGAAATGTGGAAGTGCAATTTTTTTTTTACAGTGGGACAAAGTCACGCCAGCTTGGGGTGACATTGTCTCATGCCTCAATTAATCATTCATTAAGCCATCATAGAAGGCCTGGCTACTCTACTACTACCATTTCATTACTATACTACTATATATACATTTATATTACTCACATATTACTATATATACATTTATACTACTATATTACTATATATACATTTATACTACTATATACACATTTATATTACTATATATACATTTATACTACTATATATACATTTATAGTACTATTTCATTCTATATTCATGGCTCGGGAGTATCATGGGCCCCTAAGCAGTTTGGCAAATTCAGTAAAAATATTACTTACCACCTTTTTATTTATACAATGTAAGTTTTTCAAAGAAGTTGATCACAAGCAAATTTCAAAAAACAAAGAATAGAAAGTAACAACTGCAGTGACGCCACCTTCAGTAATTAAAATTTTAAAATTAAGCATTTCATATTCAAGGCAATACTTCTACCTACCGGATTCAGGTTTTATTAAAATATTTCAGTGAAGCAGACAGGAGTTATCATTACTTTTATCTTTCCTCATTTGGTGGGACAAAGTCACCCTGCTTGACGGTATTGATTTAGATACATTAATATATTTTTGAAACGATGTTGAATGCACTGCACAAACATCATTACTATTATACAGAAGTCGGGATAGACAACGTTACTTCTGAAATACCCATATATTCAAGCTTAAGAGTGGTATTTGAACCAAGTAAGCTCAAAACATAGCAAACTTTAGTTCAAAATTATTTGCTAGAAATTCCTGTTTGCACTTTTTTAATATGCAAAGCCTCATTAGTAATCCTAACGACGAAATGTATTAATCTTACCAATGTGACAATACTTATAAACCACTTTGTGATAAATTAAGGTAACAGGCTATTTCAATTCTATTTAATTTTGATCGTGGGAAATTTTTATTTCCAGAAGCAAAATTTCTTTCTACATTGAAAAACTTTTCATAAATTTCATTTTAATTTTTTACGATTTCAAAAACATTTAAATTAATTATGAATCACACAATATGCATGTAGAAACATCATGGATTTCAATGTCCAGGAATTTAAATATAAAATATAATCTCTCACCCTTTAATTCTGCTATGACCTTTTCTTTGAAGGGGATGAACCAGCCATTGGATTCTTTTATCAAAACAACGGAGATAATACGGAATGCTTCCCGTGTTATTTCTAAAGGATTAAACATGGCAATACTTCAATACTATTCGGAACAGAAAACACGTTACACAGAACTTACTTGCACACATTAATAGCTTACATTTATGCTATATTCCAACACAAGTTAATAGCTTGCGCCTAATGTAAAGTTTGATTGTGTTTTTTAAGGTGGTTGGTTCATTTTTACCATGTAGCATCCGATAGCACATAACTGTTTTTGCACAGTTATTCACACTTAAAGGTTTTTTAGCTTAAAGTATGTAAATCCAAAGTTTAAAAATACTCTTTCAATTAAACCTGAGATTAAACCTAAGATGAGAGCAAAATCATGGCTAATTCTGCAAGTTTAGATGCAGGCTCAGTTAAAAACCATTGTGTGTATTACACAAATTCTGAAAAATGCATCGAACAATTTAAGAGCCTTAGATAAGAGATAAGAAATTAAAAATCTTTTTTCAAAACGTATTTTGTTAGATAAAGAGTGCAGCAGATATTTTACCATATTGTTTAAAATAATAACCTGTATTTATTATATAATATATATATATTATTAATTATATATTAATATATAATATAACAAACTGAAATATTATATTAGATATTTACTACTCATACACTATTGACACTGTCAAATACTACCAACATTTTACACATGACACGTAATGTAGGTTATTTAGACAAGGGATTTTTATATTGAAATGGCATATTTAAGGTTTTTGACAGGACAGTTTAAAGCATCATTAAAACTGTCAAAAACCTGTTAATCCTGGTTCTGTGGTGTAAGAATTCCTGATGCAGTATCAGGAAATGATTTTAAAAAAAAAATTAATCCATCAAAAACCATAATTATGCTAGCAAACCTCTTTCTTTTCCTATCTCCATATAAAATTATGTATTAATAATGGGACACTGGCAATTAATGGATTAAAGGAGCATCACAGTACCCTTGGAGATAATAAACACGACCAGTTCTTTATGTGTTTGCATAAGTACATTCCAAAGACATGAAAAACCATACATTGACTGCTGAATTAGAGATTTTGCACAACTCTTAAATACTTGTGATAAATCTTCGAAGAAAATGTTGCTTGTATTAACCAGTTTTCAATCTACTCAGAAACAACCTTTTGTGGGACTTGCTTCTAAAAATGTTTACAGAAGCAAGTATCTGAAAAACAGACCTTCTAAGTAGATGTAAAAATTGATGGAAAAGGATAGAAGAAAACATTTAAAAACAGTGTGCCAAAACCTCTCGTGTGATAAAAATTAGAGATACTCACCTTTGCAAAAGTGCCTCATATCTATATTAAGGCCGGTTGGAGTACGATACAAGCAGGGTGCGTTCGGTATGTTCTTCTGTAAAATTAAATTAATACAATCACCAATTAATACAATTCATCGACATGCAAGTTAGAAATAAAATACAGGGTACCAGGGAGGAAATTACATAAAAAGGTTAAACACTGGTAAAATAGCAATGAAAAAGATCACTCAAGCTTTCGGACGCATCAGCAGCAGTCCTTCATCAGGAGTAATGATTACTCCTGATGAAGGACTGCTGCTGATGCGTCCGAAAGCTTGAGTGATCTTTTTCATTGCTATTTTACCAGTGTTTAACCTTTTTATGTGACATGCAAGTTGTGTCAGCTGGAAAATCCAAAAATAAAAATAGAAAAGGAAGTAACTGAAATGCAGCAATGAAAAGATTGTTTAATGGCCTTGCTGTTGGGGACATGCCTGTTTGCATTTTAAAGCCTGCAGGAAAGAAAACTTGAAATGGGTTTATTGCACAAGAACAGCAAACGTCATGCTGCACTGGAAGCTACAGTTTTCCTCAAGAAATCCAAACTTGTTTAATGCTTAGGGAACCAACACTAAACTAAAATAGGCCAAATTGCTTAAAGTGAACCCTTAACCATGCTCATAAGCATCCAAACTTATCAGGGTTAGAAGATTAGGCCAGCAAACTTAAACGAAAATGGTTGCGGTCATGATCCCTCAACACAAAGTTTAAGAGTTAAACATGTTTTGATTGCACTTGAGTCTTATCCGAAGAAACAGAACAGAACTTACAATTTTTTTCCTTCTGTAATGTCGATCGTTTTTTTCTAATTGGTATTTGATGAACTGGCACAGATTATCGAGATCATCTTCCAAGTTTTGCTATAAAGCAAAACACGTAGTAAGTCACAAACTGAATGATCAGAAAAACGGTCTAAAAAGTCATAAATTAAATGGTTTATATCAGATGCACTTAAAATTATGGGACACATAGTAATAAAAATGACATTTCGCCACTCGAAAAAAAAAAAGTTTAGTTTTTTTTACTGTGTTTCAAAAGGTCCAGATCTGTTGTCTGGGAAATTAATCCTCAGAATACGGAGCAGTAGATAAACAATCCTTTGGTACCACTAACATTCAAACCCATGTTTTCATATATGAATAAATCTATCAAAGTAATTTATGTATTAAAGTTTTACAAGCGTGGATTTGAATCTGACGGAGAGCAAGGATGCTGAATGCAGAAAAAAAGCAATTCTCAAGCATTATGGAACTGAAAAATAAATTTATTAATGTTGGTATAAATTACTACCAGAATTTTCCAAAACTTAATTTCTGGAATGCTAGATTGTACCTTTAAGATTATTAGAGTTGGTGGTAAGAGAATCGAGTATTAATTTTGAAAAGTGCATCTGTTTTCTAATTATTATATAAATCTAATTCGAATATGTGCAGAGCAATTTCTTTTTGTTTTTTCAGACATTAACTTTATAGAGAAGTCAAGTGTTTTTTCATTGGTGTTTAAAGGCATATATACACATACATAACAAAATTTTTTTACAAGCTTTTTGCAATTTATCATTTTGAGATATATATAGTGCTATATAATATATATTGTTCTTCTTGTACCCTGTCCACTCAGTGAATGTTAGTAATCTTGTTGATGATCTTTGTTTTGTCTAACGCTGGCACATTAAAAACAAAACCTGGTTTTTGAGTAGTTAAAATGGATTTTGCAAAAATTCTGAGGAACATCGATTTTATTTTCAAGGGAAAAATTCGAAATTATTGTGAAATAATTTGTTTACTTGCAAAAGAAACTTCTAGCATGTAAATAAAACCATTTGTAGAACAAGTGAGACCCAACAAGACGTCGTGGCAACACGGCCCATTGAAAATGGAAGAAGAGGGCTTGCTTATGTGAAGACTGTTTAAATTTTGAAATGTTAATGTGCAAATTGACTGAGAAAATTCAAAAGAAGCTTGGAAAACTCAATTTTCTGACTTTTGACTAATTCCTTTCAAATTTCCCCCGAGTTTTCCACAAAATTGGTAATTTTCCCTGACTTTACCTGACGCTATGAACCCAGTACCTGGTACTCTATCTGATGAATCAAGCTTGGATTTCCTACACACAGCAGAAAAATATCTTATTTTCTTCTGCCACGGTGGCAGATATTACATTAACTGATAACTACACACAAATTAAAGAACACTGTTTAATGGGTTTCAAGCTATGAACTTACTCTGACGGTAAGCTCTGCGACTAAATACTTGCTCCTTTCTTCTTGTATTCTGTCACTTAGTTTTCTGACATACAGGGCAGGTATCCCAATAAACGCATCTAAAAGGAACAGAGAATTATGAAACAAAGGTGCATTATATAATGCAAATTTTTACAGATTATCTCAGTGGAAAATATTTTGTTTTATATAATTAAAAGCTATTAGCATTTAGTAAAAATGGCATTTTCTTAATATTCATGAAGGGTGGGATGTTCCAAGGCCTATTACAAATAGTAAAAATCCACAAATAATTTATGCTTGCTTCCTGATTATTTCCACTATGAAAACTTCTTAAAAAAGCAAATATTTACCCGACTGTTAATGTTCGATGAACGCTCAGGGCGTTGTTATTTATTTTACATAATTTTGATAGGAGAGATTTTCCTATATGGATGAAGTTTGTTAATGTATGAAGTTCGTTAATACAATGAAAAAAAAAAGAGAAATACCACTTAAATAATTTATTAATAAATTTATGTTTTCATGGCACAAGGACAGCAACGGTCATACTGCACTAGAACCTATAGTTTTCCAAGGAACCTGAACCTCTTCGGCCTAGGGAACTATACCATGGGTCACAGTGGGCAGAAACAAGGTACCCATTCTCCGACACCGCTGGGAATCAAACCTAGACATAATAGATTCATGCATAAGCACCATAGGGCAATGAACCTACACTTTTCCACACCTCTGAAAGTCCAGGAAACCAACCTATGGACCAAAATAAGCAGTTGGGTCAGCTTTTGGCACCGTTGGGAGGCAAACCAGGATTAATGGCTTGCTAGATTATTAAGTTCATCAATACATTTAAATTAAATCTAAAAAAAAAAAATAATTATTCTACGTATCAATCATCATCGACAACCAACCATTTTCAATCCATTGAAGGATAGAGGTCTTTCTGTTATAACACATGCATGTAGTATGGTGAAAGAAATACAGAGGAAGTGGCCTTAAGCTCACCACGTTGGCCAGACGGGTTGGCAAGCTGGACCTACAGTTAAACGAAGATTCCAAACTTCGGTCACCACAGCCAAAGTTCAAAGGCAAAACTCGTTGTATCACCCTACTACAGAGTGACCACTGCCATAGGCCTAGCCAGGTGATAGTTTTGGTTGTAACCCTCTCATTGCAATGAAATTTTGTATATTTAACATAGGAATATATGAGTTGTAGCTCTGTAACCCCCCTCCCCTATAAACTTTCTGCCTACGCATATGACCACTACCAGGGCTGCTTCGAAGCGGCACTTTTAACAAGCGCCAGTATTCTTGGCAGTGGGACTATCCCAAGTATATGAACATACATATCTTAATAGTTAACATTAAAGAAAAAGTACAAAGCTATTTTATGAAAAGGTGTTAGAGACTTTTTTTTATTTATTATTTTGTTTTCATTTCGTCATATATCTCAGTGGTCAGTGCAAAAGCCTACTTTAAATCTTAACCAATTTTCATACAAAGATCAAGTTCACAGATGTTGTGCTTTAAATCTTGAAAGATCTACAAAAGCCCGACAACATACATTAGCTCGAGTTAATAATTTTGATTGTGGTTAATTCATTAATAAATAATTCGATCCTGGTTCAACTCCAAGCTGGGGACGATGTCTCTTTTTCTCCTGTGCCTAAAAAGCTTTAGTTTGAGCTCAAACATGGGTGTTGAATCAAACAACAATATAAATCAACGTCTATTGGCGTAGTGATACTAGAGCCGATGTTATGGCGTGATTAGATGGTGAAACGTTCGAAAGAAAATAAATATTTCTGCGTTCGGTGGGACCTGAACCCACGACCTTCCACTTGCGGGGCGGAGTCTCTACCATCTGAGCTACGAACGACATCTAATCTCTTACGAACGTATATAAAGACTATTTACTGAAGCTGAAAACTGTTTACTGATTTATATTGTTGTTTGATTTA
>QLNU02015003.1:127331822-127368351 GCA_006491805.2 Dysdera silvatica | reverse complement strand
AAATTAAAAACATAGAGGAGCGGTTGCATATTTTTGAGTTTTGCTCTTAAGAAAAAACTTGAAAATTGAATTTTTTTTTAAAAATCCAGGGGGAAGGGCAAGTGCACACCTTTGCCCTATGCTACCGACGCCCATGGTGACTGTAATGTCTATAAGAATACTGACTAAATGTGAAAATAGGGATTTGAAATGGAACCCTTATAGGGAGGAGAACTTTCAGATAGTATAATGAATGATAGGCTAACTATCGATATGTAAATATACAGATATACAAACTTTCGGGCCCAAATTTAAGATTGAAAACACGATTAAAAAATAAAGATTAAAAAACTTAAACAATACCAGGTCTCTGCGGTTCCCCAAAAGCGAGGGAGCCCTATGCCCGGGACTACTTGGCCCATGCGTAAATCCGGCATTGCAGCTAGCAAACGTGTAGTCCCCATATTTTTTTGCTTCTAAGGCGTTTCTTAGTTACTGCAGAAATTTTGCTTTCTTCTTGTAACGAAGGATATCTTTTATGATGCCAAAAAAGAGTTATGAAATAAAAGAAAAGGAAAAAAAATTTGCATGTCGGCATCAAATTCAAGACCCTATGCATATCGAAGGGAAACTTTTATCATTAATTACTAGTTGCTGGTCAGCAGCCAGCTATTAAGCATTTCATTCCCTTATTTTAGTGTTTCTTATGACTTTCTCCGTTGTGATCTATTTAAAAAACAAAATCAAGTAAACAACTTTTTATTGGTATGACTACAAACACAATCAGTCTTGGTTGATTAGTTATATTTTTATGGCGCAAGAACAGCAAAGGTCATTCTGCGCCAAATAAGGTGAGAACGTGCACGCAGTGCACGTGGGGTTCTACAGTGCATGCGTGTGATTGTATCTATAATATATGGACTAAATATGAAAGCAGGAGCCCAAACGCTGTAAATCGCGAATTTTATTGGGCAGTGTATTTTTCAGATGGGTACAACGATTCATTCAACTATGGATATACAAATATATGAAAGTTTCGGACCCGAAATTAATATTAAAATAACGACTGAATCACAATATTTAAGAAAAAGTGATTAAATGAATAAAGCCAGGTTCTCGCCGAACCTTAGGTCAAGTCTACTTGATCTATACGTAAATCCGGCATTACATGTAGTCGATATGGAAGTGTTTCCTTTTTTTTCCATGTGGATTAGCGTTTAGTTTTATAAGCCTTCCCCGTGTTACGGTGCACCTGGGATTACAGCGTCGCCTTCAGAAGCCACCTGTCCCTCCCGTATTACGCTTCAGGATTTGAGCCAAAGTGCGTTTGGGTATATAAGTGAATTCTAAAGATATCCTGCTAAGCACAGATGGTTAACTGAATACACACACACACACACACACACACACACACACAGGACGTGCATTTTAAAGACAGTAATCAGCTATCTTTGTCATAAATTAAAATAAATTATATTACGAATTTTACGATTGAAATAGGAAATTATATATCCATGGTTTTATTGGAATATAAGAAACATAATAGCAAATTTGCTATACTGTACCTAAAACCGCTTTTTTTTTAATTATTACTAAAGGGCCGTGTCAAAATGTTTTTTTTTTTATCTGAGGCAAAACTATAAAATGTTGCCCCCATCAGAAAGCATTCGTTTGTACCATTTTGGTAATTAAAATTATTAATTGTACACATATTTTAATAAAAATTGTAGCCCCGACTTGGCTACAGGCCTGGTTAATTAATTAATTGTTGAGTACGAAATGGAAAATAAATTGCGAATGAGGAATGGGATGATCTTACCTCTATGCGTAGCTTTACGTATAAGTGATTGGACAACGGAGTCATCTGTGTAAATTCCTAGTCCTTCAAGCATCTCCTTCATCTCCTGAATTTCTACTCGCCCATCGTGGTTTTTGTCCAGCATAGAAAAAGCTGCTCTCAGTTCTATGTAAAAGAAAGAACAAAGTCATAAAAATTTATTTCTACCCACTTTCTAAGTTAAGATGACCATAGTCTAATTCTGGATGTTTGATTTCTGCATTACATATTATTATCATTGCCATATTAGTTATGGACACTGGCGCAACCTGGGGGGTGGTCTAAGGGTGAGTTCTCCTCCCCTCCCGCCGAAAAATGAAAATTACAAGTTATTGTACTGTATATTGGGATGACTGTCACAAACAGCACCACGTAGGTTACGGGCGTTGCTACAGCCTGTCCTATAGACTTTGGATTATTATGTCAATGGTTATTATTAATTGCTATATGCTAACTTTAAAGTTAAAGTGACAATGATTGCTTTTCTTCTGTATGAACAAGAGTGTAATATATACTATAATAAAAATCCAAAAACCCAGACTGCTCGGGGATACGGTTAATCAGGATTTCAGGGCAGTGCGTTTGAACTTTAAATTTAAGCAATAATAAAGAAGAGATGAGCAGGCAAATTTTGTTAGTTTGTTCTTTAATACATGCAGAATACTTCATTTACTAAATACATAAATTGTGATAATTGTAAATATGAATTGCTTCAAATTTTTATCTGTGTTGCCATTTTACTTCTGTAAAGGCAACATACAAGTATGTAGTTCGTTTACGAAAAGTAGTCCGATGGTACCGTTAGAATTAAGGGGAGCTGACGTCACAAAGGGCATAGCCGATTCCAGCAGAGGGAAGGGTGTCATTTCAGAACTGTTTTTTAGCGAACGTTTGTCTGCGCCAAAAACCAGTTCTGAAATGACGTCCTCCCCTCTGCTGTAATCGGCTAGGCCGTTTGTGACTTCAGCTCCCGGGAATTCTAACGGTACCATCGGACTACTTTTCGTGAACGAAATATACACTCACATTCACAGAAGCCCAAAAATTTTAAAAAGTTTTAGTTTGTGAGAGGTTGCAATTTTTACATTGTGCAGATTCTGGTATCCGCAGATTCAGACTTGAATTTCATCGTTTACATTACTTTGCGCCATCTTTTCCTCAACCACATTCTGTAAATGATAACTTTTGTTGGGATTTCTGTTAAGTATATAAATAATTTGCTTAATTTTGATTTAAAATAGTTGGGTATTCTTTATTTGAATAGAAGATCTAGGGGTGTGTGGGAGGGAACCATTTCAAACGAAAAAGCACTGATAAGCAAAAGTCCACATTTTTTAGGCTTCAATTTTTTTTAAATTAAAAAATTCTGAGAAATAAGCAATAACTTGTGACAGAGATGTAGTATCATTGGTGTACTCCGGGGGTATTTATGGGGATTGTAACCCCCATCGCAATGAAATTTTGTATATTTAACATAGGAATATATGAGTTGTAGCTCTGTAATCCCCCCCATTGAGCCTATAACCCCCTTATATAAACTTTCTGCATACGCTTATGTGTTACTTCTTTCAATCCCCATCTTTTATTACATCCAAGATGGGGCTTGTTTGCTCTACGGCGCAAGGATAGTAAAAGTCATGTTGCGCCAAGACCTATAATTTTATGAAGAATAAGAACTTTGGCGCAGTTGGTGCGGAACTCGGATTAACGGGACGCAAAGCGAACGCGTTACCACTACACCGCCCCAGGACCCTAAAAGAAAAAGGAGGAGGTTGTAATAATCGAAAGGGGAAAATGCATAGCAGCCGCGGAGGTGGTGTTGAAGGGATCCATGCCCATAGGCTCACATTTTAGGGAAAGATGCGAAAGTTTATGTACGAACTACAGTGGACTCTCGATTTTACGAACTTGTACGAACCCTAAATATATTCGTAAATGAAAACGTTAGTTCTACAAAATACATTTCGGAAGTAATGCTGTGAGCTTCCACAATAGAAACACCATGTTCACTTCGCAGGCTTTCTTAACTGTTGCCACTTAGAAATGCAAGGAAAGGAAACTTAAGTTTAATTTCTAAAATTGGCAAAATGCCAAAATGTCTCCTTTTACATGTATTTTCCAATGTACGTAATTTCACTTTCCGCATCTGGCAACATATATTTTGTATAATTATAATTTCACTTTTTATATTTGGCAACAGTACGTGTAATTGTTTTCCGAATTCTAAAATCAAATCAGTCTTCAATTTACCATCCCCATGTGCACACGTACTACGAAGGCTCCACCAAAAAGGCGTACTCCCATTCTTTTAACGACGTATTCAAATTAATTATTTATCGACGTGTATTATTTAATTAACTTAAACAGCTAGAGTATTAATAAATATTATTTCAACAGAATAAAATTACTGCATTTCTTCAAACTTATTTCTTATTCAATGCGATCCATCCATCCATACATCTGCAGGTAAGGTGTTGGGAAGGTTTGTCGCAGAAGGCGACGCTGTATTCCCGTGAGGGATGGACAGGGGATCCGATTGCTGGATGGCGATAGGGAGCATTAAGATTGATTCAATGGAAGTAACTCGATAGTTCGTAAAATAAAAAAAAGTGCAGTTCGTAAATTACATTGGCGTAAAAACGCGAGTCCATTGTAGTTCGAAGCCTGGATTGTGTAATTGTTCAGTCATTTTTGATGAATTGAGTTTTTAATTTACCACCACCACCACCATAAAGATTGTAAAGCTACAAAAAATAATCCCGCTAGAACTACTGCTGTGAAAAACGTCATTTTGCTACAGATTTAGTACACAGAAACGAGCAATTTTCTGAAGCCCAGAGGACACTAAGCGCTATGCCAAAAATGACTGAAGAAAAACAGTTAAAAATAACTCCCTGGAGCAAGTTTTGTTACTTAAAGTGTGTTTTTCATGGAATGTTTGTTTATTGTTGATTTCTATTTCTGCTTCCTTTGGCACCATGGGATCAAAATCCAGGGATGTAACGGAACCCTATTCAGGCAGAACCCTCTATCATGTTGGTTACGTGAACAAGATGATATTCTTCGACGACGACAATTGCATTAATCATGACAAGAAATACAGAAGACATAAAAGCACTCGTAGTGACCTTTAGTGCGAATGTCGAACCATCCAAGATCCATCTCTGACCTGTCATACACTTTAAACACGTGCCAATAAAATCAGAAATTTGGCAACTGTGAGAACAAGCGAGTTCTCAAAAGTAGTTGGCCAATTTCCCTGTGTTAAAAATGGAAGATGGGGGACAGGCAACCACCAACACCAACTATTTGTAGCACGCTTCACAATTAATTGCGCAAACTAAGGAATTATGAAACCTCAAATATAGATGGTACAGGTCGAGTATTTCTTATCCGAAATTCTTGAGACCAGAAGCATTTCGGATGTTTTCGGAATTTTGGACTACTTGCACATTCAAAATGAGGTATTTGGTGGACGAAACCCAAATATAAAGACATTCGTGTATGGTTCCTGTTCACCTTATGAACATAGCCTGAAGACAGTTTTATATAATACTATATTTTTAATAATTTTGTGAATGAAGCAAAGTTCATGTGCATTGTACCACCGGAAACAAAGATCACTTATTCGCGCGCAGTGGCGTGTGAAAGGGAGGGATTGGGGGGTTTGAGCCCTTTGATAATGTGAGCCCCATATTAGATAAAGTTCCTTTAATGGCGAACCACTTGTCTTTTGTAAAATTGCTCGATTCTCCTCCCTCCATAATGTTTGAATTACTACTACCCTGTCTACAGGTAATTACTCATACTTGGCAATAAAAAATATGATATACTATAAATGAAGAGAAAAAGTAATGTATGATATACTATTGATGTAGAACCGTAGCCAGACGCTTTTAACGGGGGGGGGGGCGGAAAGTCACAGGAGCGTCTTATAATTTATTAATGTTTCAATGTACTTTATTAATATATTTAATAAATTAGAGACGCTAATAGACGTAAGTTTAGTTTAGTTAGTTAGTAAGTTAGTTAGTTAGTAAGTAAGTTTAGTTTAGTTAGTCTATTATAACAGAAAAATGAAAAATGGAGAATGGGTGGCAAGAACATTGTTAATTTATTTATCATCTTCCAACTCCATCTTCTGTTTTTGTTGTAAGCTCTTTACTTCTGCAAATATCATTAGCCTCGATAAAAGGTGTGATGATTGGTATGGGGGCAGGGGGGGGGGCTCAAGCCCCCTAGCCGTTTAAAAATTTTATTTGCCCGAACCTGCTATGCATTTACTTTCAAAAGTTTTACAGTCACATTTTAAAATAAGGTACTTTTTAGCTCATTACTAATTGTCAAGCAGTATCAATTATTTTTGTAGCGTTTTGGCATCTTGTACATTCACTAAAATTCTCGACAGCTTTGAGAAGGAGGTAATAATTTTTCTCAGGGCCCCCTAGAAGTACACGTATGGGCGACCATGATGATTGGGGAAACATATCCAAAACTTAACACAGGCACGAAACCAGTATGAGTCAAGTAAAATATTTCTTAAATGGGAAGGAACTTCGAAAGGATATGAAAAACAGATCAACTATTGACCTTCAAACTCGTACGAAATGGAGAACAAGAATTGGTCAAATGTTTTAGAAAAATTACTTGAAATAGTCAAATTTTATGGAGAACAATATATGGCGTTTCGAGGATCATCAGATATATCGTATTCAAAAGAAAAACTTTCTAAAACTAGTGGAACATTTTCGTAAGTTTGACTGAGTCATGGAAATTCACGTGGAAAGCGCTCTGCATCATAAAGGTTACATTCACTATTTAAGTGAAATCGGTTAAAATGAAATTCTTCAAATATTAGACAACGTAATAAGGATAAAATTTTATCAATTCGAAAGGCAAAATACTATTCAACGATCTTCAACTGCACACCTGATGCAAGTAAAACAGAACAGATAAGTATTACGTTACCTTTTGTTTGCTTTAACGATGGAAACGCCGAGATCAGGGAACACGTCTTAGGTTTTGTGGAAATAGATAATTCAATAGGACATGGTTTATATGAAACAATAATTAAACTCTTATAAAAATAGAACATTCCCATTGACAATATGCGAAGTCAGGGGTGCGATAGTGGAATGAATATGAAAGGGGAAAAAGAATGGGATTCAAAGTTAGCTCTTAAACGAAACTCGTTCTTATACTTTTTGCATTCCATATGCAGCTCATGCTCCAACTTTGGCGATAAACGACGCAGTTAAAGTCAATTGGGACACTATAATTTTTTTTATTACTGTGCAGGAATTTTATTTTTTCTTTTTGTTTTCCCAAAAACGGTATAATATTCTTTTAAAAAACATTTCAAATTTAACATTAAAACAACCTTATGACGCCTGGTGGGAAAGTAAAATCGAAGCAATCCGTCCTCTATGATATAAGCTGGGAGAAATTGATGATAGGCTCTATGAAATTATGAATAATGACAATTTCAATGAAGAAACCAAACAAGAAGCAAAAACATTGTACGTTAAAATAAGATATTACACTTTTATTTGCACCTTGATCATTTGTCATGATCTACTTAATAAAATAAATTCCCTCTTGGCAAATAACTGCAAGAGGAAAATCATGAATATTTTACTTGTCTTACAGTCTATTACTAATTTAAAAACCTTCACATTAGAGTATCGAACAATATCATAAGAATGTTCTTACTAAGTGAAGATGTGGATGGAGAATAACAATTTAAAATGTCAGTTGAAGTTCTTAGACGGCTTAGTTCTTAATACGAATATCCTGACGAATAGCTGTAAACGCCAGAAGAAATTTAGAGTCTACTTTTTTTTTTTTTCGCGCGATTTGGATACAGCCCGTTGGATGAACGTTTTGGACAAATGAAAAAAGTCAGAGATCATTTCTTTCTTTTTTTTTTTTAAATAATTTATCAAATGTTTATAATTCAATCCTACAAAGAAATTGATATGGTTTAGAAAGAAATCCTTTTAATATGTGATGACAATAAAGATAAATGGTATTGAGTTTTACGATGCGATATATGCTTTTAAGGACATTTTCAATGAAGATAAAGTAAAATTTGAAAACTCTCTGAACATTCTGCAGTTTGCTGCATCTAATAAATAGTTCATCGTTTCCTAATTTAACAATTGTATAAATATATACACAATTGTTATAATATTCATAATATTCTAAAGAATATTATTGGCCACTCCTGTAACTGTAGCAAGTAGTGAAAGTTCATTTTCAAAACCGAAATTAGTTAAGATATATTTAAGAGCGAGCATTCCAGAGGAGCTACTTGTAAATCTTGCATTATTATCAATAGAAAATAACGTATGTGCTAAAATCGATGGTAAGAGTGTTATTTCCGATTTTGCAAATATGAAACCAAGAAAGGTAATTTTGTAAACAAATCTGTAATCCAATAAGTTCTCATTCATTCTGATTATTTCCGTATTGCACTAAAATGGGCCAGTATAATTTTTCACGATTTTTATTTTTCGGGTGGATAGGGGGGTGCGCTCAAATCTACCCCGCAGGCGAGCGCCAGCGCTGTGTGTGTATATTATGTTAAACAGCGTTATTATTAATATTAAAATAAATTAGTTTTATATAGGTTGCTTACAACGCTATATAAACTTTTTGATCTTACCTTTATTAAACGTAATATTGTCTACCATTAACACACTTTAATACTTTTATTTTATATTATTTTTTTTCTCTCTCTCTCTCTCTCTCACACACACACACACACACACACACACAGTTTCTAGGAAAGTTCGAATGCGGCCAATGACTTTTGAACCAAGATAGATTTTGCAGTGAAAGTTAGATAGTGTATAGTAAAATGACTATGCACTATCAGATGAGATGAACAGCAGCGCCCCTGGTGGCGAATCGATGAAGTTAGAAATGTTATCTCGAAAAATATTGAAGATAGGGAAATGTTTCCAATTAAGAAGTTGTAAAGTGTTCTTCAGTTAGTAATAAAAGACATACGGATCATATGCAATATGTATACGTATGGCCAAAAAGTGAGGTGTTCCGAAAGTTTCAATGCATCACTCTCAGTTAATGGTTTTCTGGTGTTTTAGAAATTGAAGTTCTTATAGGAGGGAGACCATGTTTTTTTCCCTGTAAGAACTTCAACTATATCCTATCTATATAAACAATATATTTAAAAAAATACATTACCGTTAACTTGGGATTCTGTTAAGCCTTTACACGCTTCCTGTAAGAATGAAAAAATATTTTACAGATAATAATTAAAAATAGAAAGGAAAATACTAAAATTTCGTATAGCAATTTATTTCAGGATAATTGAGAAACAAACGCTAGCATTTCTAGATAACAAACACCAGCATTTCTAGATAACAAACGCTAGCATTTCTAGATAACAAACGCTAGCATTTCTAGATAACAAACGCTAGCATTTCTAGATAACAAACACTAGCATTTCTAGATAACAAACACTAGCATTTCTAGATAACAAACACTAGCATTTCTAGATAACAAACACTAGCATTTCTAGATAACAAACACTAGCATTTCTAGATAACAAATACTAAATACCGATAGAATGAACTAATTCCGTAACCCTCTCACTGTTTAATGAGGACTGTATAATGATCCCCCTTCCCAAGAACGTAAGTACAAGAATGGGATGGATAAGGATTTCCTCTTGGTATCATGGTGGTCAGATCTTTGAGACAGTACTCCAAAAGTTGTTGGTTTGAATCCAGTTCGGATTGCGGTTACCTTTTTTGGTATGTGATTCAATGTAAGAAAACTGGAGTTCTTACCCAAAGACACACCGAAACAATTATTTCACTATATCGTTCATATCCTAACCGACTAGATGTTCTGATAATGTTCACTATATTCCGGAGGTTGGTTCTGCAGGCCTTAAGAGGTTCAGATTCGTCAGAAAAACACAGGTTCAGACGCAGCACGGCCCTTGTTTTCCTTGAATCATATAAACACAAGCTTTTAAGCCTAACTTAAGTCATGAACACAAAAGTAAAATATAAGCAAGCTAGACGGGCGATGGCCGTAAATTTTACTAATTCCATCAGCCAAAAAGAAGATCGGGAGTTGTTAGCATAACTGAGTTTATTAGTATTTATGCAGTTCTAACAACTAGGCTATATAATTATGAACAATTTTTGGATTGTTGTATCATATTTTTGGATAGTCAATAAATTAAAACTAAAGGTGTTCTTACCTCGAAAGTAGTCTCTAAGAAAAAATGAGAAAGAGAGAGCAATAGGGGCAATTTACAGAGGCCCCGAGGTTCACATTGACCCCCCCCCCCATGACCCCCTTTCCTGGGCAGTCGCATAGATATTTTTCTTTTTAGGGGGAGGGGGATTTGTACCCTCAAATGAACAAAAAGCACGAAATAAAAACGCATTTGTTTTGTACTTACTACTTATTTTACAAGATCACTGCTGAAAAAAGAAACTAACGAAAGCTGCTATTATTTTTTTATTAATAATCGAGTCAGGCTAATGAAGAATAATTATAAAACTGTACATTAAAAATGTACAAAATCTTATTAATCTGGATTTAGAGAACAATTTTTCTGGCCTTCAGACTAGCAGGAGAGGGGAGGACCGAGCCCCCCCAGCATAGGTATTTGCGCAGCGCGGGCCCCTAGACTTCATCCGGACCCCCGCGCTGCAGCCCCTGTTACTCCCTCCCCATCGTCCGCCCTGGCAGTTTAAGTTTATTATATAAACTGTACAGAGTATATTTTTTAATCAGGTTACCTTTTATTTATTTACATACACAGGGTTCGACAAACTGCAGTGGATCATACCCTTCCCAGGGAGGGGCTCGGGGCTAAAGCACCCCCTATTGATTATCAAAACACACATTTCCTCTACGACCGCATCACATACTCTTCTTTAAAGCCACGTAAGCGCCCCCCATATGAGCTTTGAATTGCTACTGTCGCCAAGTAAGAATGGAACATTTCAGCTTCGATAGAAAAATCTAGTAACACACTGTCCGTTCGAACAGACTTGACGTCTGATCCCGTTAGTAGACAGGTTGTTTTATTGCAGTAGATGGTAGAACGTCTTGCAGAACTCGTTTTACCCGCGCGAAAAACGAAGACGCTCTACCCTCTACTGCAATGAAACAATCCATCTATTAACGCGATCGGACGCCAACTCTACGCGAACGGACAATAGTAGAGGAAAGATTTCCTACTCGACCAACTGCAAAGACTTAGTCGCTAGTGGCGAGCTTCCGCATAGCAACCTGGGCCCCTCCTGTGAGTTTTGAATTGCTACATTACTAGCACAGTAGACAATCGCTCAGTGACGAATGGTTGACGATCAGTGACGAAGTAACTAGAAAATTAGTAAAATCAATGTCCAAGAAATTTAAATTCAAATTGCAGCAAAAGGCATACATGTTGAATACTAATGACATTCTTTAATTTTATAAAATTCCGGCTTGTTATAATTTTTTTGGCGTGGAAAAAATGTGTTTTTACTTTTTTATAAATATACGTTTTGCGAGTATTAAGAAATAAACACGGGATGAATGTTTATTGCGAAAATAGCCTAAGGACTAAAAATATTTCTTTACATTTACTTTCTACTTCTATTTATGCAACATGATGCACGTGCTCAAACACTTTTTTTGCTCACTATATATCTGTGAATACAGGGAATAACTGGTTAACTCGCGAGCAGGCGCGCGGATTAGAGGAAAGCGCGCGCGGGGTGCTTTGCACCCCATCTGATTATATAGCATTATTTCATTAAAAACGTCCAATTTTACAGGGAACAATAAGTGGAATTTTCTCTTTGTCACCCTACCCCAAAAGATTGTGACTTTGAAGGCAACAGGAAAGAGTTTGGCCAGTTTCAGAAGCAAGGGTGGACGTTTTTTTTTCACAAATTGTAAGTTGTGGGGTGTGAAACACACCGCGCGCCTGCTCGCGGGTTAAGTATAAAATCGCGATTTTTCAGAGCAGCACTTTTTCTACCTTACAACTTTTTCTGTATATACATTATTTGAAAAAAAATTTAGTTGACATCAATGTGATTCAAATAACGTTCTAAATTTAATAGTTTGAAGAATTATTAGTTTGCTGAAACCCTGTGCACTGAAATCACAGCGTATTTATTTTTGCTATTTTTTGACTTAACCACTTATTTCCTGTGACCACAGATATAACCGCTTAACTTTATTTTTGTGAATTGAATATGTTATATGCCTTAGTTTTAACAACTAATAATAGTAATATCGGATAAAATTATTCGCAGCCCATTTTAACATTTAATACACATTCAATTACCAAGGAACAAAAAAGTACTACATGCTATCCACAGGCGTAGCTATAGAATTTGGGCCCCAATGCTATAGAATGTTGGTAGAGGGGCCCCCCCCACCCTATACCAGGATCCCACAATTATACTATCTAAAGAGCCTCGACTTCCAAATCTCCCCCCAAAAGCAAAGGCCCCCAATGAAACTGCATTGTCATCACTACACCACTGACGCCATCTCAAAACCATTGGAAAGCGTAGGCTTGCAATAGACCTATATTCGTTGACTTTCAGCTGTGATTAGTTTTTAGATGCACCCTCCTTATTGCTGATTTATGTGTTTACCGTTTTTTAAACAAACTCTTTTCTTTCCGTAAGTCAGCTGCAGTTAGTTACTGTCCTAAGTTTTCAGACTTTTTTAGAACTTTTGCAAAACGTCTACAAGATTTTGAAGGAAATTGTTATCGATGTGTGTATGTAGTCCGTTCACGGAAAGTTGTTCACCAGTTCCGTTAGAATCTGAGGGAGGGGAAGTAACGGACGGGTTTTTTCATTGCAGTAGAGGGAAGGCTGTCTTTCGTAACTGGTTTTTCGCGCGCATTACTTCCGTTCCCTTGAATTCTAACGAAACTAATAGACAACTTTCCGCGAACGGACTATATACATTGTGTGTATCACATATGTACTGGCGGATCCAAGGGTGAGCGATGAGACCGTCGCTTCCCCTCCAGGGCCGCCCTTAAGCATGGGAGAGCGGTGCCCCCGCGAAGCATAATTCCGAAATTTTTATTTTTGTAATATTGAAAATTTCCCCAAAAATGTTTGCTTCGAATCTTGCATTTCATGCCATCTGGTCGTCACACGTTATTTCATTTTTTTGTTGTTTTCTTACTCGTATATGTATGGGCCCCCGAAATATGTTTTGCCTCGGGCCCCGCATTAGCTAAGGACGCCCCCCCCCCCACTCCCCTCAGAGCCGGGATTATATCCTGAAAAATGAAATGAAAAGTACCAGACATTTTAAAGATTTCTGTATCCGCCATTGCGTATAGGTACATTGTATGTGATTACCTTACACATACATTGTATGTACAAGATGATCGTAACCACAGGCGTAACTTTGGGGGAGGGTTAAATATAGCGTAAACGGGGAGGGAGCAAAAAAGCAAAAACCCAAAATTGTATGGAAAAAAGTACGATTATTATCTTTTCTAAAAAGAAAAAGAAATTGGGGGCGCAAGTGCTCCCTCTTGCCCCCTTCAGATTATGCCTATGATCACAACCTTTTTTTCATAATCATTTCTTTCATAACCAAAGTCTAGGGATGATGGTACATATCAAAGCGAACAATATTTGCAACGGAACGTAGAGTGCATTACACTCATAATGCCAGAAAAGAGTGAGAAAATGTCCAGCATGTACAAGGATTTACAGCACATGACAAGTATAAGCTAAAAATCAGGTCAGTTGATCAAATACGTGGACCAGGGTTCGGAAACCTTCAGCGGGCGGGCTAATTTTTACTGGCACGCGTAGCGATTAAAAAATAATCCAAGTGTAAAAGTTAAAATTAAAAAAATGAGGAGTATTTTATTTGTTTTCGAATAAAATTCTGTTTTCGCACTTATTAAAGAGGGATGCTGTTGGGTTTGTTGGGATGTTGTTGGGATGTTTGCGGGGGGAAGCGCATAAAACCGTAAATTTGCAGTTAGACTGACATCTCGAATGATCCTTAATTCTATTCCATCCAAAACTATTTTCTCCACGTCCCAACCTTTCTGCACTATCACTCACTGGTCATGAGTGTTACGAATATTTAGTATTGTCAGACCGTCTGCTATCAAAATGCAAACAAAATCGGCGTTTGTTATTATCAAAATCCTCGACTAGAAAATACGGTTTCATAGAGAAAAGGAATGACACAGTTTGTGCTGTGTATTGTTGAAATGTTGCAAACCCATACGTCAAATATATAAGGACATTTTCACGAAAATACCCTTTTTTTGGCGAAAAATGCCTCTGTCCTTGCGCCATGGAAGTCCAACCATCCATTTTCAAGGAAAGTAATAACTTTTAATGAATTCGGAATACGTCAAAAGATCCATTTAAATTGTATTAATAAGTACAAGATAATATAAACAGTCATAACTTGAGAGGTTCCGCTGTCCCGCGGCATGACTGACGTATTATTTTGGCACAGTACACAAAGTTTCCAATCCCTGGCGTATACGATGAGGACATCGCACCTTGCGCTCCTCATGCAGTAGCTGTACGTATTTTTTGCATGCTAAACACTTTTCAAACTCTTTTCTGGCACTGTGAGTGGACTGCGGCTCTTGGTAGGAAACCACTCGAGGTGCGAGTTCTCGATTTGGTCAAGAGTGGTGTCGATAGAAAGCTCTATCATGGGGGAACAAAAATCAAACTGAGGTACCCAACCAAATCCAACCAGTTAGAAGGTACAGGCCGATTTGTTTTATGTGCAGAAAGAATCCATCCAGCACTACAATGTTCCACCAATAAACAAATACTTAACATTCTTTAATGTATAACATTTACATACGTTTATTATTTATGCTGACGAGGTGTTTTTTATAGCCAATCAAGAACTAACTCTTCGCCTGGTTCTACGGGACGAACAGAAGACATGAATGTGGCCTAAGGTGTGGTTCCTTCAGGCGTCTAATCATGAATATCAGTTTTATCAGTACCTATGGCTTGGGTGCCAAGCATATCGGTTCAAGAGAGATGGCATGCACCCTTGTAATATGCGAAGTCGGGCCCAGTTTTGAGTGTTTCGTCGGTGAGCCCTCATACTGTAAGGCTATCGCCGACAAAACTATGTTCTCCAAACACGTTGTTAGTCAACTTCTAGTCCACTTTGGTGAACCCGAGGCAAGGGATCCAACGCCTCAAGAGCAAATCATCAGTAAACGCTTGTTCAACACAGTCGTTATATTAATCGAAAGCGAGTGTTTTGGATCTTTGGATATTGTCTTTGAAAGTACTGTCGACGAATACGAATTGCAACATGCCCCAAATTTTGAACCTGGTGAGCTCTCGTTAACGCAAGCAAAAGCAATTGAGGAAGTATCTATAGAAATAATGAAGTCACTGCATGCCTATAACAAGATGACAAAAAATAAAGGCTGCACGGCATGTTTTCCAGAAGGCAAGGCACCCCACGATGATCGAACGTTGGAAAAAAATACTTGGAACAAGGCGGGAAAATGCAAGACAAGACAGAGGAAGTTAAGGAACATATGTGGTCACAATTTTTCCGTCACCGCATAGAGTTGAAAGTCACTGCTTACGACCGGGACCTGAAAATGTGGGCCATGGGCAAAGCAATGGAGCTTGCAATTCCAAGGAAGTCCAAACTTCATCCTAGAGTTCAAATACAAAAGTAAAATAACAAGCTGCAAGGCGACACACATCATGATAAAAAGACCTATTTCCCGAATTATCTCTCTAGCCTGTGATCAACAACTTCCGACAAAACGTAAATAAAATGATTGAACAGCACAATTACAACCTAACCTCCATCTTTAACACTGATCAAAGCGTCTTTCATTATGACAACGTGTCCGAATTCTAGATATAGAGGGTTTCATAAATGTCAACAGCGGTCGTCAGTAAGAATAAAAGCACTCACACTTACACCATCCGCATGGCCATCAGCGCTACTGGAAAGTTCGTTGGTCCTTTGCTAATCGCGATCCAAGAATATCAAGGGGAGTTCAGCCCCAAGTGAGGCAGAAGTTGCAAAAACTGATTGTCATAAGGTGCTCATCCCGTTCTCCAAATCTGGAAAAAGTACAAAACAATTGATTGGAGAGTATTTTGAAAAGATCAAGGAGTCCATTGGCGATGACAAGACTGTCCTGGTACTGGGCTTGTGGTCTGGCCAAACAGAGACAAAACTGAGCAGGCATAAAATGGGAAATAATGTCGAGCTCATGGTTATTCCTCTGGATACGACAAAGCACCTCCAGCCATTAGATGCATGCTTATTCCAGGAATATAAGCACCTGGTAAAAGAAATTGTTGAGTACTTGAAGACTCATCATGCAGATGTGGATATTGGTAATAAGGAGACCATAATAAAGCTACATCACTTGGCTTACAGCCAGTCTTCCTCTACCTTTGACGTCATGCGCAGTCAATGCCATCACGCCTTTCAAAAAGCTTTGATTCAAAATACAAACACCACCTTCCGGTCAGTCAAACAGATGTGCTTCAACCTGACCAACTACACTTGCATGGACTGCACAACACTAACGTTTCTTGTGTGCGCTTGATGCTGGAAACACTAATGCCTCGAACACTTTTATTCGAAAACGCACCATCGTGGGTAAAACTTGGTTCCAGCTCTTTCAAGGAGCTAACACTTTTCATACCTATCGTAGTCCAGGGTTTATATCCATAAGCAATGACGATTCTGACTCCTCCATAAAACTAAATCCCGGAGCGCATGATCTCGGATTATCCATGCGCCTTAAAACATAAATAGAATGAAATACATTTGCTCCTTGATAAATGAAACTATGTATAATAAATAATACAATAGTTTGATAAATCAAACTATTGTATTATTTTATCATACAGGGCATGCCTGTATCCAGTGGGGGGGAGCCCCCCGAAATTTTTTTAATGGGACAACTGCTGATCTTGCATATTTGCCAGTGCATATTAACGACGGTAATATATTTGAACCCCGAAATTATATCCTGGTTACGTCCTTGATACAGGGTTAGCACAAATGAATGACCGGACTTTTAAAAATTTACATTTTCAAAACTATTACACGTGATAGATGAAAATAAAGAAATGCATTCCAAGTTGCTTTTCCTAACATCGCTCAACTAATTGCAGCTCGTCCTTAGAATGCAGCGATTGGAATTAAAAATGGCGACAACGACAGAGAAGAGATTTTGTGTATTAGAGTATGCAATGCTTTTTTCTTTTATTTCTGCGCAGCGTGCATTTCAAACCACATAACCACTGTGCAACACGCATTATCAATTACCATTGCCAAAAACACCCAATGAACTTGAAGAACGCATCAGTGCAGCATTAACAACTGTTGACAGTGAAAAACTGCAAAATGTCTTAAACGAATTTAATTACAGATTATTTATTTATTATTTTATTTTCATGCATAACTGATTGCATTATGTATAGTAGTTTTGAAAACAAATTTTTAAAACTTGGTCATCCATTTATGCTAAACTTTATACATAATTGTTATATATATTGATTGCCTCGTTTTATGGCGCATTTTTCCGAGAAATTCGCCTAGGGAAACAAACCCCGAACTAGGGATCTGTAGCAAAAGCGGCGAGCACTGCTGGAATCGAACCCGGATGATTCGATAGTAACCGAACGTTTTATCACTGAGCCACTGCAGGGCTACGTTCTTATGAAAGCACAGTTCTCAGACTACAACAAACGAATAGCGAGAGGGGAAACTGGTCTGTATGTTATACCTTTACGTATTATTTGAGTTTTAAGGCGCAAGGCTAGCAAGGGCCCTATTGCGCCGAGACCTACAATTTCCCAGAGGAATCCGAACCTCTTAAGATCCCAGGGAACCGATCCCCGGACCACGACGGGTAGTTACAGCCGTTCCTTTTTGGCACATTTGGGAGTCGAACTCAGGAGATAACCGCGTGCCAGGTAAACGCCTTTCCATGGTGCCACTGCAGAGCCACGTATTATTTGTTTGCTTGTTCGTGTTTTATGGGGCAACTAAGGTCATACTGCTCCAAGATCCCCAATTTTTCGAGGAATACGAATCTCTGCGTTCTAAGGAATCAAACCCAAGAATACGAATCGATAGACAAAACGGCGAGCACTCAACGACAGTGGGATTCAACCCTGGATTTTACCCACGGTGGGTAAACTCGTTATATATTAGATGCAGGTTGCCTAATTTTGTTTAGCGTTTCATGGCGCATGGACAGCGACGGCCGTGCTTCTCCAAGCAATATAATATCAAGTTTTTCTAGCTCGATTTTAATTTAAAACACCATTTAAACCCATTCCCCCTCACTTCTGCAAAATCGTTGACTTTTTTTCAGTTAGCATACAAACTCACTCTCTCAATGCAATCAGTATCCTCTTGATGCTGAAGAAAAATAAAAAAAACTTTCTTCAAAACTTTTGTTTGCACTTTTAAACGTAATGGGGGATGCTAAAAAAATGTTTTTATATTAATTTATTTTTTTGTTATTATTTAACCCATAATTCGAGGTAGAATAATCTCTACATTGGGTAATGACTTTTCCTTCTAGTAGCGGCTGAACGGATGTAGAGCCCCCTCTACGCGGGGTATCAGGAGGGTATAACGATATTCTACGCATCGGGAAAGACATTGTTATAGACGAGGCTGAACTTGATCCGCTCTACATCTGTAGGAACTGCGAAAGATTTCGTTATCGAAATATAATTGCAATATATCATACCCCCCCGTTTCAGAAGCGACAACTCAAATACTCACAAATTCCAGATGAAAACGTCATTGAGATAATGACGTCATGTTTATCTTCAGAAAGAAACCGCACATCTAACCTTTCAATAGTTTTCGCGAGGAACGTAGGTTGTTTCACGGTAGGTTATTCACATTGACGAACGAGTTGGGTGTTAATTTGTTTGTTTGTTTTGTGGTTTTACGGCTCAAAGACTACAATGGTCATGCTGCGCCGGGACCTACTGTTTTCCGAGGAATCCGAACCTCTTAAGGCCTAGGGAACCAAACCCCGGACTACAGTGAGCAGTGCGATCTTTATGAGATCTCTGAGTAAGCGTTCTTTGCACTGCTGGGAGTCGAACCCGGATTAGCGGCGCACTAGGAGAACGCGTTACCACACTGCGCCACCACAGAGCCGGGGGTGTTGATTGGAGTTGTAACGCCCCATTGTAATGAGAAATTTTGTATATTTAACATAGGAATATGTGAGTTGTAGCTTTGTAACAACCCCCACACCATTGAGCCTACCCCTTATGATCTTTCTGCGCACGCCTATGGTTATTCAGGGTTCCGTAATTTAAAATTATTCAAAATGCGAATCGACAATTTTTGCGTTGTGTCACTTGCAAAGCGAAGGTGCGATATACCATTAAGAAAGTCATCAAGATGATAGTAGGATTCGAAAATACAGTGAAAATCGGTTATAACGACCTCCAAGGGACCGTGCAAATTCGGTCGTTATAACCGATAGTCGTTATAAAGGATGTCTTTTTAAAATCATAGTAGCCTATAGCAATGCCCTCTAGAGTTTTATATATTATTTTGACAGTAAAAAGTATTAAACTTTTTGGTTTCAAAATTAAATAAACATATACTTAATCATAATGAATTTAATTTCCATTTATATTATGTTATAGCTATACTAAGTACATAGTACTTCCTCAGATTTTTAAATTGAAAAAATTGTAGAAAATACTACTAAAGTATATAATGTAGAAAACAAATCTAATGAATAATATTTATTATATTATACTAATGACTTCAGAACAGTGCCGGTTTAAGAGTTTTGTGGGCTCTACGCTGAAAAAATAGAATGGGCCCCTTAAGAATATGACCCTCGTGATATTCAATTAATAAATCACTTTTTAAGTTTATTATCTTTAATATTCAGGTTTAGCAGTAATAAAAATTTCTCAGACATTTGTAAATAAACAAGATTAGAATAACGCTTAAATTTTGATAACTAATTTTAAATTTTAATAACTAACCTACGTGGTTCTGCTTTATGACTGTCAAGTCGCGTCGTTATATCCGATACGAATTTCCCTACTTAGAATCTACGTAGACTACAAAATCGCCGTCGTTATATACGATGTCGTTATAACCGATATATTTAGTATGGAGTAGAATAGCAAACCAAACTACTTGTAAAAATTCCGTCGTTATATGCGATTGGTCGTTATAAACGATTTTCACTGTATATATTTATCCGCACCCATAGATAGCTATATTTTATCAGCATTATCTGCCCTGCGGTGGCGCAGTGTGGTAGCGCGTTCTCCTATTGCGCCGCTAATCCGGGTTCGACTCCCAGCAGTGCAAAAAGAACGCTTACTCAGAGATCTCATAAAGATCGCACTGCTCACTGTAGTCCGGGGTTTGGTTCCCTAGGCCTTAAGAGGTTCGGATTCCTCGGAAAACAGTAGGTCCCGGCGCAGCATGACCACTGTAGTCTTTGAGCCGTAAAACCAAAAATAATCATCATCAATCATTTTCAATCCATTGCAGGATGGAGGCCTGTCTGTTAATTCCACATACGCGTAGTATGATGAAAGAAATACATTGGAAGTCGTCTTGAGCTCACCACGTTGGCTAGACGTGTTGGCAAGCTGGACCTACAGTTTAGAAAGGGTGCCCAACCTCGGTATATTTTATGATGTCCAATTATATATGTAATATTACCGTATTCGAGTGTTTAAATTCATCCTATTTCATGTATAATTTTAAACTTACATCAGCAGTTTTAAATGGAGTTTTGGACTTAAGAATATTTAATGCTCTTCAAAATTATTGAGAGCCCAGAGTGCTTTGATTTTTTAACAGAGAAAAACAATTGTAGTCTCAGTAGTACTGAAAATAGTGTTGAATAGTATCGGACTAGATGACAAATTACTCGTAAAGAAAAGAATGATTTCTCGGAGATTGGTGAGAACCGAACCCACAATTGTTTGATGGCCGGCCAGGTGCTCTTCCATTGAACTACAGGCGACGATTAACCTCCCCTCTGCGAGAGAATGTAAAGTTTCACTTTAATAAATATCAACGCTAACTTCGCCCTTCGGACGTCTGGTGTCTAACTTGTCGCTTTGGTTAAAAGCTTTTGTTTGTGGTTTTACGGCTCAAGGACTACAAAGGCCATGCGGTGCCAAGAGCTACTGTTTTCCGAGGAATCTGAACCTCTTAAGGCCTAGGGAACTAAACTTGACTACAAACAAACTTGACAAAACTAAACTGGACTACAGTGAGCAGTGTGATCTTTATGAGATCTCTGAGTAAGCATTCTTTGCACCGTTGGGAGTCGAACCCGAGTTAACGGCGCACTAGGCGAACGCATTACCACACTGCACCACCGCAGGGCCCATTTTAAAAAAGTAGTCCAAGTACTGCCCGATTAATTGCGAACTTGTCTATAGTGAAGCTTTATAGCCGCTTTTTTATAGTGGAGTTTTTACCGCCGCCTGTAGCTCAATAAGAGCACTTGATCGGCTATCAAGGGTTGTGGATTCGGTTCCCGAGAGAAACCGTTCTTGTCTTCTCGAGTAAATTATCATCTAACATTATCATTTACCATCGGCTATGATAAGAATTGTTGACTTTAATTATACCAGACTTTCAGGTATCGTTAGACCAAATTAAAAAAAAAAAAATCGTTGGAATTGGGAGCTTTTCGGCGAATTCCTCAGCAGTTCTTCTAGCTGGATTTTGGTTAACGTCGCTTTTCGCCGAAAAGACAAACGACAGGTTAATCCTTGAACTGAAATTTGACAAATCTGAAAGTTTTTTTATTTTCTTAATTTTTTATATAATTAAGAAAATAAAACAACTTTCCGATTTGGAAAATTTCAGTTCAGGACATATTTAGCCTGTCGCTAGCCTTTTCGCCGAAAGGCGATGTTAACCAAACTTCGACTAGAAAAACTGCTGCGCAATTCGCCGAAAAACTCCAAATAAAATTGGAAAGGTGATGGATATTCGTAATAGACTCTGTGTTACAATGTAAGCCATTTGATGAATATATCAATCAATAGACCAGAGAGGAAGGAATTCGATTTTAGGGCTGCATATAATGCATGGTATTCGCAGGGGCGGGGGGCCAGCGGCCCACCGGACCCTGGGTCGGTGCGCCTGCACAGGCGATAGGACTCGCCCCTCCGAAATTTTAAAGTATGCGCCCGTTAAGAGGACCCAGTCTGCCCCTGCGCATACGCACCGGCAACGGAGAATCCAGTCAAATATAAAAATAATTAAATGAATTTGCTGTTTCTGACGAGAATTTCTTGTAAACTTAAAAACAACCTTTCTGATTCGGCTACAGTTTTTTTAATTCGGCTAAATCTTTTGGGTGAAAGTTAGCCAAAAAGCTACAAAAATCTCTTTGGCAGCTTACTCCGTGTTTCAGTTATGTACATAAATTATTATTTAGTTTGTCTTGTACAGTACAAGAACGGACACTATCATGTTGCGTTGGAACTTTCAGTTTTCCACCAGTACGACCATCTCTTGCCCAGGCAGCCCAATCTCAGATTATTGTAGACAGGTAAAGAACAAACTCTCTACTACATCAGAATCGAACTGTGGTTAACGGTGTAATGGTCTAACACGTAATCACTGCACCATAATTGGGCTGCTCATAAGCGAATAGTAACTATAGATAAAATTGAAATACTTTTACAAAACTAAGCTCTCACTCTATAAAACATATAGGGTGCATAATAATTTTAGAGTGAAGGTGCATAATAATGTTATAAGAGGTATAACGAACAATTTCATCTAGTAAAAATATTGAGGACGATCCAGTTTAATGTCGGCATCGATCTATAGGTGGTCGTAAGAGCGAAGAACGTAAGCTTACCTTTCGCGCTGGACTTATTGGTCGTTGTTCTTCTTGAGAGACTTCAATGACTTCTGCCTTCACAGTGATACCACACGGCTTTGATGTGCTGCCCATGTTTTGTTCCTCTTATTTCCGAAACAATTCAGTCTGTGTTCGAAAGTACACGTGTATCGTTTGTCCTCAAATAAGTTTTAGCTGGGCTATTAAGAGAACCATGGGACATTACACCAGAGAGAGTGTCCTCTGCTTACAACAACTATCAATGGGCCAGGACTTTGCAAATTACAAAACAACGATTTTCTTGCTCCACTCCAACTTGACGGCACAACATAAAATTGTTGCAAATTAATGCCGATTCTTGTAGATTTTCCAACAATGAATGAATGAAGGATGGTTTCTGCACCTTTTCAGAACCAAAATAACGTGGGTGCTTGCCTAAACACTCCTCAAGCAAATGGATTCTTCGCTTCTAGATGAAGTTACGGTGGTAAAAATTCCGCCGACGTTACACCCCGAGAAGTTTTGGCAAACGGCAGTGCCAGCTGAACATTCAAAAATCGTTTGCGACGAAGATGAAGACGAAATTACAAGATAAAACTGGATGGCTGATGAGAAATAAAATTATAAGTGGCATCCATGCCATTCACAAGAACATTTGTAATCTTCGTGAAGATCATATCACCATCTGATGTTATGCTCAATATCCGTAATTGTGTAATAAGATTAGATGGAAAATGGCTTCGACATGTAAACGAAACAGTTTCTTCTTCGCTGCTTAATTCCCGAAGAAATAAACCATTTTCTTCTTTATACTGTACATTAGTGATTCTCAATAGGCGGCCCGCGGGCTAGCTCAGGCCCTCGAATAATAAAAATTGGCCTAGCTACAAAAGATAAGAAACCTGGGGAAAGAAACCGTGCCAAAAATAAAATGAATAGTAAGATGTCGATGTTACGAGCGGAGATTTGACACGATTATAGCTCCTTTGCGGATATCCCAGATGCGTACATGTCAAAAACTTTCCCATTTGCGTACAAAGGTAAGGGGGAAGAAAAGCATCATGGGAATGAAGGAACTTTGTTTTAAGAGAATCGGAGACTGGCGACTTAACGCCCGTTTTACTTATTAGTGAAATATATCTCTATTTTAAGTGCTTATTTGAACTATATTCAACAAAACTTAAAAGCCAAGAATCTGTTGCATAACATAATTGTGATTCAGAATAATTTTTGATATTTTTTTAAACGTTACAATTTAAAAAAAAAATAAAAAAAAATGCGGAAACTGTTTCCTAACTTTTAGCTTAAGTTTCATATAACTTTCAGTAAGTTCTGACATATTCGATATTCCTTTTGGCGATTTCAATAAAATTGGTTCTTTAATTTACTTTGAAAATTTTCCTTATAAACGTATAGTATACTATATACTGTTTATGTAAAGTTTAAAATTAATTAAAATATAATTTAATATTCACTATATAAAATTTGAAAGAAAAGAAGACAAAGACTTTTAAACACGCAAGTAATAAGCTGTCAGTCAAAAACCTGGGTAAAACTGTGACAGAAAATAATTGTGAAAATTTACATTTATACAAAAATTTATACAGTATAGAAATAAGGGATTATATTTGTATGCCGCCAAATTACCGCCAAATAGCAGTAACCATAACTATGAGCTCATTCTCACACCCTGTACGCATTTGGGATGTATGCAAATGGGACGACACCATTTGACACATGTGTAATCAAGTATAAAATCGCCAATATATCGTATATTTTTCTCATCTTTTTTTAAACGTAATTTGACTACGTAAAATTCACTTTTAAAAAAAAAAAAATCGTTTGCAGTATTTATTATATGTGCAATATTTGATATCCATTGGGAGAATAAAAGATCGCACTGCTCACTGTAGTCCGGGGTTTGGTTCCCCAGGCCTTAAGAGGTTCGGATTCCTCGGAAAACTGTAGGTCCCGGCGCAGCATGACCACTGTAGTCTTTGAGCCGTAAAACCAAAAAACAAACAAACAAACCATTGGGAGGCGTTTCGGCCCCCTTTTCATAAGCCACTGGTTTTATGAATATTCCAGTTCTCATCTATACCTACTGGCGTAATAAGCCTCACAGTTTAAGGGCGCTAATCTTTTCCTAGGGGGCTAATTTTTTTTTTCTAGAGGGGCTAAAGCTCTTACCTCAATGCTATTTCATTGAATCAGAAAATTTCTGGGAGGGGGTAAACCTCCCTAGATACGCCAATGTCTATATGGCATGAAAGATAATTTCATTTTCATACTTTCTTGATCGCCGACCGAAAAAAGATCCAAAATGGCCAGCGATGAAAAATAATTGAGAAACACTGTTGTATATCATCGTCGAGAAGACGACAACTCCTTCTCAAAGATAAACATTGGTGTGTCTTAAAGGAAAAGATAGTTGACGATATAATTCTGTCTTTATTTGACAATCTGTGATCAGATAAATTGTGAAATAAGTTTCAAAAAACCGCCACCAGAGGGAGCTAGGATCGTTGAGAAAGGTGGATTGTACCCATCAAATATGTATATATATGATAACCAATAGAAACATCACTTGAAACAAAAATATTTTACAAAAGTTTCAAAATCCCCCGCCAGAGAAAGCTACAATCACTAACAAATGGGACACGTGACCAACATATAGGTATATACAACGGTCAAGAGGAATATCCCTGAAAACAAAATATTTTCAAAAAGTTCCGACATTTACCACAAGGGGAGCTACGATCGCTAAAAAGGAGGGCATGTAACCATCAGATAAGCATATACAACGATCATGAGAAATATCCCTGAAAACAAAATATTTACAAAAAAAAATAGAAATAATTCTAAAATCCCCCGCTAGGGGGAGCTAGGATTGCTGAGAAAGGTGGCATGTAGTCATCAAATGTGTATATATAATAATCAATAGAAACATCCCTTGAAACAAAAATATTTTACAAAAGTTTCAAAATCCCCCGCCACAAGGAACTACAATCATTAAAAAAGGGACACGTGACTAACAGATAGGTATATACAACGGTCAAGAGGAATATCCCTGAAAACAAAATATTTTCAAAAAGTACCAAAATTGGCCGCTAGGGAGAGCTAGGATCACCCAGAAGTGAATCACGTGATCCTCATATAGGTATATACAGCGAGCAAGAAAAATATCCCTTGAAACAAAATATTTACAAAAAATATCAAAATTTTTCGCTAAGGGAGCTAGGATCGCCCAGAAGGGGGAACACATGGCCCTCATATACCTATGTACGACGAACAAGAGAAATATCCCTTGAAACAATAGAAATCGAATAAATCCGAAAAAGTTCTAAATTTTTCCTGATCTAGAATTTATTTTTTATCTATTTTTTCTATTGTTATTTATTTATATTATCTATTTTTTTCTAGGATCTCTGAAAAAGGGGACACGTGACCATCATATATGTATATTACAACGATCAAGAGAAATGTCCTTCCAAACAACAGAAATCGAAAGAAATTCCAAAACCAGCCGCTAGTAGTCCCCACACCCGTGCAATCGCATTCGGGCAACCCACCTGGCTAAGGCTGGCTAGGCTGACTAAGAGACTGGCTTAGCCAGTGCCACAGAACTCTCCTTTTTCCCCCTTATTCAGGTGCGGGGCGCTTTTTGCACCCCAGCCAGGAACGGCCTTGCGCGTATCATAAATAATATTGTCCGCAAAAGCACATAACCTACACACCGTCGCAACCTACATCATCGCGTTTCTCACATGCGAGGTAAACACGATAACTGATAACTATATTCAATATATATGCTGATAAATATAGTCCAAAAAACCATCTATTTAAAAGTTTTGAAGCAGAAGATATGGGGAAATCAAATCCAAGGCCATCCATTTGTGGATAATCTCTTGAAGGCTCGGAACATTCAAATATAAAAAGGTTCTTAGAGAGGTCTGCCATGAAAAGTGACAGGCTGGGGAGCAAGTATACAAAAAACGCTTTTGATGATCAGTGAAGAACTCCCTTCTCCCCAAAACAGATTTTAAAACTCCCTGATTAAAATGTGTTTACCAAGGCAGGGCTGGCTTTAAGCCCATTGAATTGAAATGATTTAATTGGGGGCCCCAGGATTTGTGGAAAGGTAACCTTTGTTTTATATATTTATAAATGCGGAACTCATATATGAGAAATATATATTCTTATATGAGGGAGACTCGCATCAACTTGTACCTGTACAGAAGTTTTTCCTTATTATGATTCTGGGTCGTTATGAAAATGTCTGTAATGACGAAGTAGGTTATATGTACTCGATGAAAAATAGTTGGACCAAGAAAAATATTACTACAGATAGAATAATATATTTAAATTCAAGGAGTATAAATAATAAAATAGAAGAAATAGAAATATTATTAAACGACGACGAATTGCAGATGGATTTTCTGATGGTGGCGGAAACTTGGATGAAAGAACATGACTTGAATCATTTCGAGGGATTCTATAGTTACCATAGGTTCAGGAATAACAAAAGAGGAGGTGGTGTATCAATTTATATTAGTGATAAAATGGAGGGATATTTGCTATGGGAAGAAGTAATCAATATGAGTGATAACTACGAAATAATAGGAATAAAAAACAAAATGAAATATCAATAGTTTTAGTATATAGACACCCGAAAGTTATTTGAATGGAACTATTAAATTGGCTAAATAAGGCTCTAGAAGAAAGTACTATTAAAAAATATTTATAATTGGCGATTTCAATACCAACATAGAAAAAGAGAGTAGTAATAGTAATCTATTAATAAATAACATGAAATCAATGGGTTTGAAAAATTTAGTAAAAGAAAACACTCGTATTGCATCACAATCTTCAACTTTAATCGACTTGTGCTTCACAAATACTAATGAGGTGGTTATTGAAGTTAATGACTATCAATTAAGTGATCACAAAATGATAATAGTTGACTTTGAGAGGGAAGAGAGAAAGGAAGTATGAAAAAAGATAAGAATTAGAAATTAATGCACAAGAAACATGAGCGAATTTAAAAATAAATTAAAATTGATTAAAGTAAAGATAAAAAGAAATATTACATTTTTATAACATTGATACAGAAAATAATAAATGAAATATTTCCATGGATAGAAATTAAAGAAAAATGTTACAATAAGGGTTGGACACAAAAAAAAATGTTAAACGAAATAAAAAGAAGCAGCAGGTTATATTCCAGATTTATTAGAACGAAGAAACTTGTTTATTTGAGTAAATATAGAGAAATGAGAAACAAAATAAATAAGTTAATACTAACAAGGAAACAGGAATACTACAAAAACTGTTATAGGGATATAGATGCTAAGAATAAATGAAAAATATTAAATAAATTAATAGGAAAATCAAAGGCAAGAAAAGAAAATTTAGAAGGACTAACGAATGAGGGTATCCTAATAACGGACGATCGTCAAATGGCGAATTTATCGAATGAATATTATGTGCATATTTTTGATACTGAAATAGATACTAAATTAGATAAAAATAAAACTAACGAACTTGATTACAGACATTATTTAAAAAGAGAAAATAACCAGACCATGTATGTCAGAGAAATAAATGAATCAGAATTACTGAGAATTTTACGAACTTTAAACATAAATAAGGGAGCAGGTGAAAAATAAAACCAAATGATAATTTTATTTTTAATGATAATAAATTTGATAAAACCAAAACTAGTCAAATAAAATGCAAACATTTTTCTAAAACCATTATTGATAATTTATAATGACATTATTGAACAGGAAAAGATACCAGATGGAATGAAAATTACAAAAATTGTTCCGATTTATAAAAAAGGTGACAAAATATTAAAACAAATTACAGACCCATCTCAATTTTATCAGTATTTGCTAAAATATTTGAGCGTTCATTAAATAACAGATTAATTGATGTCACAAATAGATTTAGAATTTTGGATAGAAGCCAACACGGTTTCTTGAAAGGCAGATCCACATAAACTGCCTTGATAAATGTAATAACAAAAATACAAAAATCTCTGGAAAATGGCTTTATTAGTATGGGGATTTTTTTCGATTTAAGCAAGGGGTTTGACGTAATTAATATGAACATATTATTAGACACATTATCACATTATGGTATGAGAGGCAAAATTAACAATATTCTAAATGCCTATCTTCAAGAAAGGCAGCAAATAGTACATATTAATTATATAATATATGTTTCACTTAAAAATAAATATGTTGTTCCCCAGGGGTTCATTCTTGGTCCCCTCCTGTTTTTATTGTATATAAATGATATAGAGCAAATATCTAACAATGGCTATTTAACATTATATGCAGATGATACAAGTGTGTTTATTCAGGGTAAAGACAAATATGAGTTAACTAGAACTGGTCATGAAGTAATTAAAAAATTTGAACTTTGGTTTAAAATAAATAAAATGAAAATAAATGAATCTAAAACAAAAATATTAATTTTTAGTACAAAAAATAAGAAAATTGATAGAATAAAAGATTCAGAAAAAATTTATTTAAATGAGAAAGAAATTGAAATTGTTAAGGAAATTGATTTTTTGGGGGGTGGTATTGGCAAAGGACTTGAATTGGAATACGCAGATAGAAAGAGTAGAAAAGGAGGTGAGTTTGGGAATAGGGATTTTGAGAAAATTGTCGCGAACAGTCCCCGGAGATATATTACTGGGTCTATATTATCCATTTATATACAGTCACTTGACCTATTGTAATAGCATTTGGGAAAATCTAAATAAGAAAAATACCAGACTAATTAAATCGCTACAGATTAAATTTATAAAAATAATTGAAAAAACTAAAAGTTTAAATCAAATTATATTGTTTAGCAAATATGGTATTCTACCAATAGATAAGATATATGATTATAGTATATTAAAAATAATGTTCAAAAGAATAAAAGAAAATAAATATACAGAGAATATTGAATTAATAGACTATGAAAACAATCGAGCTTACAGAAGAAGAGATCAATATAGACTACCAAAAATCAGAACGGAATTTTATAACAAGGACATTGAATATTCGGGCTTAAGGAGTTGGAATAAAATACCAAACACTCTTAACGACATAAATAATATTAATCTATTTAGAAAAAAAAATATTAGATTATTTGCTAAGAGGTGATTTTGCGCCATTACATTGTTAGGGTCCTCAGCCTGTTAAATCGTATGATTTTTACTGGTGACTCGTCACGATGGATTGTGGTTATTTGTGTTTTTTTGTTTGTTTTTTTTGAATTGCAGTGTTATTGTATATGTATTTTCTAAGTGAAATGGAAAGTTACTACAACCATTGTGACAAATAAATAAAAATTGTTTGTTTGTTTTGTTTGTTATTTCTAATACTATACTTACCTTTTTACTGATTTCTTTTTAAGGTGATTTTATTCTGTTTCATTGCTTATTTTTATGATTTTATACTAATTTATTGCTCAATTTTATGGCTTCATGATAATGTATTGCATATTTTTATGTACAGGCAGTGATAAATAGTAGCCCTTTAAGTTTCCACTATTATTATAGAAGGGGTTCCGCGGCTAAACATACGATGAGAAAAGGGTTCCATAAGATAAAAAAAACAAACTTGAGAACCATTCAGTGGCGTAGGCAGAAAGTTCATAAGGGGGGGTTACAGAACTACAACTCATATATTCCTATGTTAACTATCGCCCCTCTAAATCCGCGCCTACTTAACCATGAAACGAAATATAACAAATACTCTAATAAAAACGGAGTAGGAAGTGTCACAAAACAACAAAAATAAACGACGCTAAGAAAACATCTGCGTTGCTGAGGCTTTCGTAACATTAGTTTTACGGACAGTAAGGTGGGACAGAATTGGTGGTTGGACGACTAACTTTGCTAAAAAAGATTTCGTCTATTTTTAAGATGACAGCCCTCTTCTGTGGGCGGGTGAATGAGTGGGGGTATAGCTAAAGGAAACGTCGATAGACAGAGATTTGGTTGTTTATATTGGAGTGGGGTTCCGACGGGGCCACGGTAAAAATGGAACCAATGTGATTTTACTTTCATGCCATGCAACAGCGATTGCATAATACGCTTTCTAACACGATTAGCGTGAACAAATGCCCCATTATTTGAAAGTATATTTCGAGGTTTAGATAGTTTCGTGGTTTATAATGCGAAACAAAGTTAATTTGAAAAGACCTCCGCCTTCCTCATTCACTCCAAATTGTTGTGGGGGGGGAGAGGTTCTTGACTTTTTATGGACCTTTGGTACATAGAACTTGCTTTTTTTTTGCATTCTGGGGTAGTGTTTTTGAAATGTGATCACTAGCAATGGTGGCTTGTCTGTTGGACTGTGGTAGTACTGCAAAGGAATTGTATATATTAAATTAAATTTAATTTTTAACAAAACATACAACAATATAGAAAAATTTAAAAATGATTAAATATTCCATTTATTTGTGTGTACAACAGATATTCTTCACTCAGCAAACATTTCGTATACTTGTAAAAAATAGATTTTCGAGTGACGACTGTGTAAAAGTAATTGTAGTAAGTAATATAATTGTAGTAAAAAATATAAACAGAGTTTAATTTCTCAAACAACTTGACGTTTCGGTTCGCCTTTTGCGAACCTCTTCAGAAGTGGTCCCAGTCGTTGATGGAAGTCAACTGATGACAAACGTAATTCTCGCGGTAACAATATTTTGGCAAAGGTTTGTAAAAGACGAAGCGAAACGTCAATTTTTTTGAGTAATTAAATTCTGCTTGTATTTTTTATACAATTATCACTCGAAAATCTGGGGTTTTTTTTACAATTTAAAATGCGCTGTAAAAGTCGTCGTGAAATCGTACTGAGTTTTATCCCATATCTTGTGAAATTAAACCACTGAATCAATCTCACCTCCACACCAAAGTCTTTAGTTACGTCCGTGTTTCCAACAATATAAAATATTATAGCACTATTTAAAATAAGATCAATACAAATTTTCCTTCTATTTTTCCTGCCTTCCTGAAGTTAAGGTAATAGCTATGATACCAAAAGATGGCGTATTCGAAAAGCTTTAAAATTAAACAATGACGAAATTTTGTGTTTCTTAGATGCAGTAGATTTTCGCTGTAACGAACTCCATGGGACCGCTAAATTTTTTCGTTGTAAAGAGAATTTTGTTACAAAGGAATTTATATTTACTTATTAATATGACGTAGTATAATTCACCCAAGTTTGACATGTAAAGCATTTCTCACCGTAACCGGATATGATTTTGATGGAAAATCTCATACCTCAAAACTCCAAGATTATATCCCAATTTTAAATTTTAAAACGGTGGGGAGTTTACCCTATTTTTTGCGAACGCAGCTTACCTTACATTGGCCAGGCAGAAAATGACTTGCGGAATAGATTGAAGGAACACGGTATATACGTAGACAAGGTAGAGTTTCACAAGCGTGCCATCACCGTTCACAGCTACACACATAATCATAAATCGAAATTCAACCAACCTAGAATTATCTGCCAACGAAGATCAATATAAGAATTGGATTTTTTGAAAGCGTTTCATTTCGATAAGAATTCTTTTACCATAGTCAACGAACAAACATCTACTTCCAGTTGCAGCCAAGCTTCAAAGTACTATTAAATTAAAATTTTCAGATTAATTAGTCTCCCACGAATAGCAACACAATAGTCACGCAATAACATTATCTTAAATATTTTAATAATCCTTTTTTACATTCCTGACGAAAAACGGGCCAAATCCGCCTAAAATATACATACGTCGAAAGCAATGTGGTGATATTTTTATTTAGGCAAGCTATTTAGTTTATTTTTGATTTACATTTCGCATTGATGCTACTAGATGGCAGCATAATCATTGACTCCTAAGCGCTTCATGTAATTGCTTCTCAAATTAAAATTATTCCGCGCTTACGCGGCTTAAAAAATTAAAATAATCAGTATTTATAAATTTGAATAACGTTTAATTTAACGAACTAACAGATTTCAAGTAGAAAACACGATTATATAAAAAATTAAAATATGATAACAATAAAATGCTTACATAGATTGTGCCCATAAACATAGGCGTATGCAGAAAGTTCATAAGTGGTGGGTTATAGGTTTAATAGGGAAGTTACAGATCTACAACTCATATATTCCTATGTTAAACATATAAAATTTCATTACAATAGGGATAACAACTACCACAACCCCTGGTACGCCAGTGTCCATAAGTAGCATTCTTACGTGAAACACATCCCAAATTGCTTCTGATTTGACGTCACAAGTTCATCCCCTTTGGCGCCATCAAGTGACAAAACTCGGCGAAGATCACTCTGATCCCACTGACAAATTTTCAGTTACAAAAACCTAGTTTCTGCTGAGCCTTCATAATTAAGGAAAAAATGCAAATACGTTTTAAGTTTTTTTTCAAATTGATATTAGGCAAGCAATGCTTACATTGCTTCTATGGACCGCACGCCACTAGTCGAAACTAATTTTTCATCTTTACGCTTATAATGTCGACTCCAGCGTGGAAATTATATTTATACAAATTAAATTTCCAAGCCGGATTAATAATTTTACATATTTTTCGAGCCGTATAAGTGACACGTGAAATCATCATATATTTATTGTGATAACCAGAGATAAATAAAGGATACATGTAAGCCTTCAAAGCACTTTCTTTAAAAGAAATTAGATTTTTTTTTTACTTTCACTTAAAAAAAATACCACAACCATAACAAAACACATGTAAAAAAAAACACTTATAAGCGTTTCCAATGAATATTTCTATACAATCGATCAGGGGCGGATTAGGTACTCCCAAAGGGCGCATTACTTGGATTTTTGGAGGGCGCAAGTCCTTGCCCATGAGGGCGTACAGTCCCCCGAGGGCTCGGCCCGCCCCTGCATCGATTATTCTTTTCGCTTTCAGAAAAAAACTAAACACGTAGAGTAACAAATTAAAGTTTGCGGACAGAACGTTTTCGATGCATTATGAATATTTTCTGCAAAAGCGTAATACAAAAAAGTATCGTAAAATAGCCCTATACCCATGCTACTAAATACCTTTCAAGGCATAACAAATTAAATGTACTTTTTCCACATCTCACTACAGAAGATAACAAAATACAATAGAACTTCTATTATCTGACACTCTTTTATTCGGAACTTCTATTATCCGACACTCTTTTATTCCGAACTTCCATTATCCGATACTCTTTTATTCCGAACTTCCATTATCCGATACTCTTTTATTCGGAACTTCCGTTATCCGACACTCTTTTATTCGGAACTTCCACGCTTAATCGAAGATTGTGTTTATGTAACGATTATTTTTTTTAGTATTGGTCCTCCGTCCAAATTGCGTCAAGCAAGACTTCGTTTGAAGCCATTGTGAGATACTTTAAATAAATAATTTTAAAGTTAAAATGCAGGATACTGCATTTATTTTTGAAATAACAATATTTCGTTCCTGTTATATATAACCATTATAAACCATTTTCTTCTAATTAGCACCACAACTAGTGACGGAACACTGAACTGAGATGTATTTCTGATTATCCAGAAGTTTCGATTTACCGACGCAGGCTTGGTCAATACATTTCGGATAATAGAGGTTCTTTGCAACTATGAACTCTTATCAACACTCCTTTCACTAAAAATAACTTTATTTTAATTCAACATAAATTTGAAAATAAATGAACATATAAAATAATAATATATTTACCTCCATGTCGCAAGAGATTGCTAGAAATCAAATATCGTTTGGGACAAATAAACTTAATTGGATTTTTATGAGCCAAGGACAATGCAGGTCATATCGCTAAACGAGATGTTAGAAAATAAACAAAGTTTACAATACGTGATAGTCTTGAATGCTATCGCCATTTATTTCACAAACTGGTAACTGATAGTATCGCAGGTAAAATCTGAATACAACTCATTATTTATCAGCTTGGCTTTACCGTTATAATGGAGGAGCAGAGGCCTTGGCCATGAGCATTGCTGATAACCAAGCTCTTGAAGCCTCCTTGACACAAGGATCTAACAACTTGAAAGATTGCACCGACCAATATCGTCAAGTAAATTGTTGTAACCATAGGCGTAGGAAGAAAGTTCATAAGTGAAGTGGGGTTACAGAGCTACAACTCATATATTCCTATGTTAAATATATAAAATTTCATTGCAATTGGGGTCATCACAACTCAGGGGGGTTACGACCTCCCTGGCTACGCCTATGGTTGTAACCATTAACGTAACTACGGAAGGGTGTGTGTGGGGGGTCTAAGTTCTTTCTAGAAAAAAATTGCGCTTCCTAGAAAGACAAAATTTTGCAAATGGATGCTCAGTGCTGAGCATTGTGGGGGGAGATGATTTGGTCCTCCCTTGAACAAATTTAGTCCACTAGACTTCGAGGCCAGTTACGCCAATAGTCGTAACATCAATACTTGATCATGAAATACAACGTAATAACTGAAAGTTTCTAAAAAGTTTTAGCACTTTTGCGTAAATATTTTTTCTCTGAATCCGAGAAGAATGAAATTCACAAACTAACGCTATCGATGCATGAATCGATAACTATGCCCGAAGACGATTATACATCACCGCTACGATAGCGACGTCTAGGGAGGACTATTTTATTATCCTGTAGTCCCGGGATTGATTCTCAAGAATAGGCTGGCCGAGATTGTCATTTTTTGTGAAGCTGTAGGCACAGGCGGTCGCACAGGCAGGGCCATGGCCGCGCCTAGTCATTGTGGAAGGGCGCCGAAAACTCTTATTAAAGATGGTCATTAGAAATCATGCCTTCGCAATTTTACATTTAAGAAAAGAAATTTGAAATGTGTGCACCGTAAAAATAAAATAAAAAAAAATTTTACGCGTTACATTATAAAACATTACATCGTTACATTATAAAACGTTACTCGTTACATTATAAAACTCATATTTAGTAGTAAGGGGCGCCAAAATTACTTCGGCCCCGGGCCCCGCCTAATCTGAGAGGCTGCGACCGTTTATCGCTGTAGGTAGCTTTATTTGACAGGGTCCAGATAGATACGAAAATAAGCCGACATTAAAACATAAATTAGAATCATTACTTGTACCTCCTAAAGCCTTCATTCGTTACTTTTCAACTTTACAGAGCATTTGAAATGTTCGTTTCAAATGATCCGTAATGCTGGAAAGTAATGCAGCAGGACTGCTGAAAGTAATGACATTACATGTTATGACATTATTATTGATTGTGTAATGCCCTCTTTAAGGAAATAAAGTTAAAATTTTTAAAAGACAAAATTGTAAACAGTATTTAGAAACCGGCTAAATTAATGGTATTTTTTCGACTTCGCGTGTTGATTTCGATTAGATGAGAATACATGCTGGCTGCTATATCCAGAAACAACGTCGCAGTACTTCATAATTATATAAAATATAAACTAAAAATATGGTTCATCAGATTATATAGGTATTTCGGAAAGGGTAGTTACTTCTATCAACAAGGCAAAGTTTTAAATTGTATTGTAACGTATAAGCAAAAATGGTTTGTGAGGAATGAAAGTAGGATACTGGAGTGTCATAACAAATACCCAGACCACTTGGATTAACGAAAATTGAGTCTCGAGCATAACCACATTTCTCTAAATCATATCTTGTTAATTTTTAGGAAGACTTCATACCCACTTACAAGATTTCAAAACAGGAGACAGATTTAAAAAAAAAAAAAGAGAGGGAGAAAGAGAAAGAAAGAAAGAAAGAAAGAGGCGCTTGTCAGAGACAAAATTTTCCCTAATAAGTAATTTTACTTTGTACTAATAACAG
>QLNU02015003.1:127316761-127328149 GCA_006491805.2 Dysdera silvatica | reverse complement strand
TATTTTTTTTTTTTTAATTCAGAATTAAGACGCTTTTTGTAGCAGATACACAGACAACTAAAATCAATAAATCTAGTATGGTCCGATTAGCTACCTACCTTGTAACAAAATACAGCAAAACTTTCCTAAGGCGACCACCGTCGGTTCCGTGAAAAAGACGTCGCTCAGAGAGGTAGTCTCTAAATAGAGGTAAATTTAGCATCGGGTCTATATGGGGTGAGAAAATACGTTTACAGAAAAAGTGATCATCAAGGGGGGTGGTCTTTATAAAGAAGTGGTCGTTAATGGAGGTTTTACTGTAAATCATCTATAGATGAATGAATTTTGAGTGCCCCCAAGGTAAAATAAAATTTTATTGCTTCGGTGTGTAGTAATTTTTGTGGTTCCCGAAAAAAATTGTTTAAAACAATATTAACACTATATTTTAATTAAAACTAAAAAAATTATTTTATATTCTAAATATATTATAAATCAATAGAAACTTTAAAAATTTAATCTAGTGACTGTTTATACTTATACATATGTGTAAGGAGCTTATACAAGAGGCCCCTCAACGGCAAGAGATGGCCCTTCGATCATATGCTCTCCACTATAATCATCTACTAGTATCTGTTACTATTGTCGTTGTTGTTGTGTTTATTCGTCTTTATCTTGTTTTCGTTTTTTGAGGGGAAAAGACCTCACCTGTGTGAGACACCCGTAATGAACCTTTAAATGTTTTATATGTTTTTTCTTTGCATAAAAACTTTGACAAGCAGGGTTTGTCTGACTTGGGAAGAAATGACTTTAACATGAAAGATATTTTATGTGATGCTTTTTTATCGCAATATCACTTTTAAATTTTTGCCTGATATCGACCTTTACAAAAGAATCTGATTGTATCGAATTATTTTTTACATATTCTAAAAAATAAAAATCGGATATATTTATTTTAAGAATATGTAAAACCTATTTAATTTGGAAACCCGTATGTACTCTTACCCACTGAGCTACAGACGTGGATCACATTCCACTTTACAAGCGAATACAGAGCTTTACTATGGTCAAGTTTGCAAATAAAGGGGCAGTGACTGGACTGCTTTTTAACCCAAAGCATTCATTTGTTCATAGTGAAGCTCTATATTTACTCGCAGAGGGCGGGGGTCATCGACGACTATAGTTCAATGGGTAACAACACTAGGCATGTTATTAGGAGGTTATGGGTCCGGTGCATACCAGGCTCCGAGAAATCACTATTTTCTTCGCGATTAATTTATCATCCAATAATTAATTACCTAATAAATAATAATAATTAAATAATTAATTACCACATCATCATCCATGATGAGAGCTCTTTGATTTTAACAAACTTTATTTTTCAATTATACGGACAGAAAGGCGGGCCGTAGGGAAGATTAATTGATTCGTTTGGCATTATGGGGCTACTGTGTTTAGCATGCTTTCATATTAAAAAATACTTGGAAAAGGTCCCATCCGAAAACTGATAGCGAAAACACTTCCACACAAAAGGCGATAGATAACAGAAGCACTTCCACATAAAGGCAGACTAGTGGCAGTCTGGGCCGCAGAACCAATGGCCCGGCCCTCCCCGCCCTCATGGATGATAGAACTCACGCCTCCGAATGGGCAAACACTGGCGCCCTCCGAAAGTCCAACGTATGCGCCCTATGAGAGGACTCAGTCCGCATCTGAGACAGACGGTAAGACAGACGATAACAGTCAAATATGACGCTGGTGTGATTATATACATACACGAATTCAACTTCGATAGTAATGATTTCAAAAGCGTTAACATTAATTGTGGCTACAGAAGCACGGGAAACTATAAGTTAGGAAAATAAGGACTCTTTTACAAAATTATTAAAAGAAAACCAACGGGGAATATTCGCAATAACGAAGATTTACCTTCCAAAATTTCGGAACGACTTTGCTGAACGATCACAGATGAGACGCCGAAAGTTAATAACTGTGCAAAGAATATTTCTGGGCACAGTGAAAAGTCAACGGGCATAAAAAAAAAACCAACCGAAAATAAAGAAAGAAAACAACGCAAAAATATTTTTGTAACTCGTACCGCCCCCTTGCGGTGAACGATCCAGGTTAAAATCCGCATTGCCAGGAAAGTTGCCAATAGAGTAAAACTTTTAGCTATCGTTTCTATATCTGGAATCTTCAGCAATATTGTCAAAGCTGTCAAGGGAGGCAGTTGCGCCATTAAATCCCTGAAAATAGCTGACAAGTTTCTTCAAGCATTTGGCATACTTGACTAAAAAAAATAGATATGAATGATGCCAAAAACCTAAAAATTAATATATTTTACACTCTACTGAATCTTCTCTTTCAGAATTGACCTTTATATCCTAGAGTTTAGGCCCTATTTATGTTGTAGTGATAGATATTAAAACGCCAAATATATTGTTGGTAGATTGAGGAAAAAAAAAAAAAACATTGCCGCGCGGAGACACACTCGAAACCTCGTACATGCAAACGGACGCGGCAACAAAATCCCATGTATATAAGAGGGTTTTACTCCTTTATTTCTGTTAGGGTGAAAATTGAAAATTCTCTTTTTAAAATAACTAATTAAATCTAAACACCCAGGAGCAGATAAATAGATAATTAAATAAAAAATACATACACTCTCTCTCTCTCTCTCTCTCTCACTATGTATAAATATATGCTTAGATGTTGTTAAGTGTTTTTGTTTTTTCGATATTCTGCCGCCTGTTATTTAATTTTTTCAGATGGAGTTGTACCTCCAATTATTTGTACACTGCGTCTACAACACTATGCCAGATTAATTAACGTTCAAGAGGAGACACCTCCATTCAAGAGAAGACACGTTCGTCCAAAGAAACCGTCATCATGGGCATAATAGGAAGTAAACAAGTTTCCTGGGCCATCCATGCATCCAGACAAAATCAAATTCTTTGTGAATTCTTTTCAAGAACTTTAAATTTAGTTGTTTTTTATGTGACAAACGAAAAGACTTGTTAAAAATGCCTGTTGAACTAACAAAGGTGTAAAAAATCAAATTAATTTAATTTTACACCTTTGTTAATTCAACAGGCATTTTTAACAAGTATTTTCGTTTACATATGCATCAGTACATTGTTCGTACTTGCATTTACTGAACCGGATGGATATGGATGAATCGATTGACCAGATAGATGATCATGGTCTGAGTCTGTATGGCTGAACCAAGGAAAATCTGAGAAGTGTAAAATGATCAATTGTGAATCGAATTGATGAACGATTCTGCCATTTGCGTAGTTAGCCTTGAGGTCCAGGAGGAGGGACTACAGCCTTCATCCTAATGCTCAACACAATGTTACTATAGTAATGATGTGGGTGGGCGATGGCTTCCCTGTCCCCATCCCCAGTTGTGATAATAGATTCTGCCCACCTGTATGAAATTGGTAGAACCATTCACTGCATCGGTCAGTGCAAAATTTTGCATGTTTAACTCCAGACGGGTAAACGTATATTTATAGTGAGTAAGGGTAGACCGTTGTATAAATTGTAATTATTACAAAATTTTAATTATTTTGTGGGGGGGAAAGGTGGTCAAAATTAATATGTTAATCCTTGCACCCTTACCGAGTAGCGTTCACCTTGAATATTACAATGCAACTCACAGATATGCGAGTCGTGTGGATCCTGGCATTATCTTGTTGGAAAATGGCCACATGCTCTCGTGTCATGAAGGGTAACGCAAAGGGCTGAAGGATGTCATCAACATATCGTTGAGCTGTTACAAGCAGGACGATTAGGGGCGTCCTGCTGTTGTATGAAATAGCACCCCACCCCACAGCACCGCCACACTAGGGGTAATGGCTGTGTGCCTTTGTAAAACAAAGGGTGGTTGGGACCGCTGACCCTGTCACCTCCACACATTTATCCGATGGTCATCTGCTCCAAGACTGAAGCGGGATTCATCGCTGAACACTATGCGATGCCAATCTGCTGGCAGCCATGATGACCGGCTACGACACCACTCCAGACGGTGTGGGGGTCAAAGACCGACTTCTTAAAGGCCGCTGTGAGTGTAACCCCACCTCATCCAAGCCTAGTGAAATGGTGGAAGGTGCCACGGGTGGTATGGAAGAGACAGTAGCACGTTGGATGGCGGACAATGATGCCATAGGATCAGCTCGGGCCTGTCGCACAACCAACCAACCTTACCCCGCATTCGTGAATCTTGGCCTTCCAGAGCCTTCATTCTGCCGATGAGTTCCTCGCAGCAACCATTGCTACCAACATCTTTGTACAGCAGTGTCCGTATGGTGCAGGTAGCGGCCTATTGCTCAGACTAGCGTCTACAGTCTGGACCTAACTCGGGAACAAATTCTTTTGCGCATGCTCATGGACTTCGAATTCAGAATGTATGTGCATGGGAAGAGTGGTATTATCAGTTTAGTAGTTTGAGTTTGTCTGTTTGGAGTTATTGCTCATTCATGCGAATTATTTAACGGTAAGTGCATATTTCGCTATTAGTAGCGTCAATTCACCGATTTAGTATTAAGATTGAAAACGTATCCTAAGTACTTTTCATTAAGCAGAACGTTGTAACTATTCCTTTTAATGCCTGCATATATTGTTTTGAATACTGATGTCTTATATGATATGCTATAATACACCTTGCGGATGTCATGTAATATAAACGGTTTACTTTAATTAGTTTATAAAATGTTAATTTGAGTGAAAATTTACTATTTGAAGTAACTAAAGGTCTGTTTTGGGCATATGCAGTATGTAAATTAGTGTATGCCTGTGGTTCTCGAACTTCCACTTCACGGAACCCTTTTCTTGCCAAATGAATGGCCACGGAACCTTTATAAATATTTAACGGAAACCTATTATGCATCACCAATGCTTGGACATAGAAATAAACAATAAATCAGTACAAAAAGGTAGGTAATACTTACAAAAGATGATGCAGAGAAGCAAGAACTTTTTAAAAAATTATTCAATAGCATTTAAAAAATAATAATAAAGACATTTAAATTACCTACTGCATTTTTTTTAATTAAAGAAACATTTATATTATATATGTATATACATGGAAGCTTACAGTTACATAGCCCCCATGATTTGAAATACATCACAATTTGACATATGGAGCCTATTGTAATGTGTAAATGTACATAATATAACCTTCCCCCCCAATAAGTTTAAAAACTCTATGTTCATATATATATATAAAAAATTTTGACTATTACATTGTTTGTATGTTTCATGGCGCAAGAGCATCTGGGCTTTACTGCGCTGACTATTACATATTCAGAAAAACAAAAATACCCCGTATATGGATTTCAATATGTTCTATTACCTATTCATATTTATCAGGAGAAATTAATAAGGTTTTGAGTGTTTAGCTGGAGTTTAGATTATTTTTCCACCATTTGCTTGTAATCCTTAAAACGAAAAGGAAAAAATAAGGCAAGGTATAGTTATCTAGCTTTGTATTCTTATTTCATGTTTAGGTCAAATATTAAATGTAATTATTTTCAATTAATAAAATTAATTAAATTATTTCAGGTATTGCCCGTTCCAAATGTTAGTGGCAAAAATAAAACTCTCTCCTCAGAATAGTACTAAAATATTGGCACTACTACTTCCATTACGGAGTTCAGCAGAAGTCCATGAGCATGCGCAAAAAATTTGTTCCCGAGTTAGATTTAGACTGTAGACACTAGTATTGCTCGGTAGGACCAATAGACGTTAGCGGCTACTCAATCTGCTCCAAGGATCAATCCTCCTCTGCTTTCTGTCATATGCGTGGACTTGGCAAAAATTTATATCAGTATTTCCATCCCATAATGGTTATTGGCTAGAAAACTACTATCCGACAAGAAGAGAAAATAGCTTGGAGGAGGTATTTTAGAAAAGATATTTTATAAGAGATATTGTAGAGAAGGTATTTTAAAAGAGGTATTTTAGAAAAGGTATTTTAAAGGAGATATGTTAAAAGAAGTATTTTGAAGGAGGTATTTTAGAGGAAGTATTTTAGAAAACGTGTTTTGGAAGAAATATTTTAGAAGAAATAATTTAGAGGAAGTTTTTTAGAAGAGTGGTTTAGAGGAAGTATTTTAGAGGAAATATTTTGGAAGAGGTATTTTAGAGGATATATTTCAGAAAAGGTATTTTAAAGGAAATATTTTTAAGGAACTGTTTTAAAGGAAGTACTTGGAGGAAGTATTTTAGAAGATGTGTTTTAGAGAAATATAGTATACTATTTTAGAAAAAGGAGGATGGTGATATTTGTAGACTGTTAATTATGATAGTAATAGACTGTTCTAGAGAAATGTAAGTCCTGAAACTCCTGGAAATACAGTTCCGTTTGAACGGACAACCTTTCCAAACCATCAGTTATACAACGAAGAAAAACGAAGAATAAAAATGTGGCTTTTAATTCCCTTTATTATGATTTTTTTATATTCCTCAAAATTATAAAGTTTTATTGATTACAAACGATTTTTTAAATTGTCTCATTTCTTATATTACTACCATTCGTTACACTATATCGTTGTCATTAAATGATCTACATAGAGTATCATTATTCTTATATGATGGCACTACCATATTTTTGTCATGTCACATCAACGCCACACCTTCGTCATTATTTCTCGCTCTCTCATGTCAGTATTACAGTCATTTCAACATGACTAAAATGACACTAGAAAAGTATAATACAGATTTTAATAGAATATGCCTTTCTGTTTCTCCTCAGTAGAACATCTTTGGGTTATTGCGGAAGATCTATTCGCACTCTGAACCCTTAACGTAGAAATAAAATGTGGTCAGTGGTGCACCAAACATAAAAAGCAATATGTATGAAATCACGTTTCCGTGAATTCAGCGCTTCACCGTGTGTCTGTTCATATACAGGCAATAAATACACCTACTCATTATCAGGTAGATGGGCATCCCATAATATCTACCTCTTCTCTCCCTGTCAGTGTATTTAATACTTATTTACAACATCAAGGAAAAAGAACAAAGAATCACACAAAGTAAGATTCGGCAACTTTAATAAACAAAAACATATTCCATATACACAAACCTATCTTCCCAGGACATTAATTCCATTTGAACACGTGTTTCAGTTTGATAACACGTTTCGTTTAATGCAACAACACCGAGTAGACTTGATTACTCCTTTTGGTACTGCAGAAATACCGAATACAAAAATTGATGTCTCTTACCCATCATCCGGATTCATACTTGTCATTATGTGTAACTCATACGTTCATCATCAGGTTCATACATATTTCTGACATTATCAAACACGTCTTTACCATACTAATCGACGACATCACACTGACTTATCTTCATCAAAGTGTTTATGCTCATCAGGTACCTCATACCGATCACTGACATTCGTGTCGCAAACAAGATACGAAAGTAGATGCGCACCGTTATTATTCGCTTTATAAAAGGCATCAGGAATGTGTCGATTTAAACCTTGGAAAACAGCTTTAGCCAATGCAAAAAAAATCTCCAACGAATCGCGCGGTATATGTATAAAAAATCGTATAAAAGTTCCTTCATGGCAAAACGGCATTTACTGCCGATGATGGGTTATGCAAATGAATTGTAAAAATACTTAATCCCAACGAAATGAATCGACTTTAAATCGACTTTATTAAACTTGCGATGGAAGTTGTATTTTTGATGCCAAGTCGTTGTAAGGCTTCCCGAGTTTTAAGGCTTTCTTTTTCAAATGTTCTAGGCAACGAGCCTAAAAAAGAAATCACAAAATTTTACATTATAAGTATGAGCTTCACTGATAATCCCAGTCATACATATATGGGATAAATTCATTATAAAGACACTGGAACATGGTACAGTGACCATCTTGATAAACTGACCACCTGGATGAAGTGACAACTTTTTACAAGAGGGAGCTGTGGTAGGGATTTAGTCATACCCATGCCAAAGTCTGTCGTGTATACTGGCCATTGCAGTCCAGTCCCAAAGATCGTCACTTTAGTCAGACATAATAGGGGCCGTTCAAGTATTACGTAAGCATCTTTGGGGGGAGGGAAGGGTTTGAGATTTGCTTATTTTTTGTTGACAATGGGCAGGGGGTGAGCCTTCTGAACCATGTTTACGCAAGACACGCAAAATAATAAAATTAGCACATAGTCAGGAAGTGATGACCGCCCTGACGGAATTGCAATACTGGGATTCATGACATACTACGAGTAAAAGATATAAAATACACCTAATCACAGTTAAATATTTAATTATTTAAACCAGTGGCTGGCTGTCAACCTTTTTTCGCTTGGAGGCCGCCTTCCAGATTTCTCGTGGACCCATCTGACATTTTTAAATTATAATGAATGTATTATTTTTAATCAATTTTAATTAGAAGATAGATAAAGGGGGAAGAGAGTGTGTAGGAACGAGTTTTTGCTTGATTTTTAAAAATGACCCATCAGTCTTAAAAACATGCATTAGGTCCAGGAAAATATGTTCTATTTTATGTAGTTAACACCTTGTTAAAATGTTGAAATTTGAAAAAAAATTGTGATATTGGTTTCTGCACGAAGGAAGATTCGAACCTGGAATACGTTGGTCGAAGGGCGAGTGGTAGGTTGGGTGACTGTAGTTTTATGGCGCAAGGACAGCAATGGCCATTCTGCGCCAATCAAGGTGAGATCGTACATATGGTAGAAACGAAGGGCGAGTGACGTCACTTGGTTGGTTGTATATTTATTGCGCAAGGACCATTCTGAGCCAAACAAGCTGTAGTCGTACATATGGTATGAAATGAGGCATAAAACTAAAATGGTAAAAATATACATGGTCACTGTAAAGCATCGCAAGTATGATCCCCGGCATGGAAGGCCTTTTTTTCTCCTTCAAATCCGTTGCCGATATTTCTTTTCATCATAGCTTTAGAGCGTCTAAAATAGGGTTAAATTATTTTATGGTCACCCTGTACTATATTTACCGCGCATTTCTTATAACAACAAAAACAATTTAAATCTTTTTATAAATAATTTTAAGACGACACGCAGCTTAAAACACCCCCAGAAGATCTATTTTTGAAACACACAATGTGATGTATACACATGTAATTTACATCGTTTTCTATGATTCTCATATAAAATAGAGGCAGCAAGTAGGTTACTTTTAGTTATATACGTACAATGAATTCAAAAATGAAGTTCTTGTGTATTTACAACAACAACAATTAAAAAAAGGAAACTAAATAAAAAGTAGATACTCGTATAAATAAATATAGTGAAGCTCATTTGGCTTTTGTAACATCAGGGGTCTACCAAATAGGCTCTCTTAAACCTATATAACGACTCTATAAACAAATACTACATCCCTTTTGCCTGGATGCCAGAAAACGTCACCATATCTATTCACCAGATTGAGATTTGATCACGCTATGCGCATGACGGAAGTGTGAAGCAGTGATTCATCTATGTTCACGTGCAGTGTGGTTGGGCAGCTGACTCGTAATTGAAATCGAAAATCTCGATTGTTAAGTTCAAGGACGAATGAATCGTTGACTCGATTGTGAAATTGAGTAATTTGCAATTCTTTCGATTTTAAAAACATTTCGTAATCGCACATTACTAGTGCGAACGTCTTTGTAGAATACTTAGCCAAGTTTATCGGCATTAATCAAAGAAGCCCAGACGTTACAGATCTTGCCACTGTGAAAAGTGTGTGTGTGGGTGTTCAGGATAAAGTATGCCATTTAAAGGGCAGCATTTATATGGCGTTTGAAGAAATGTAATCCAATTCAAAATCTTAAGAGGGTGGAACAGGAAGTTCGGTTATAATTATGAAAATGCCACATAAATGTTGTCCTTTCGAATAAAACGAAATATAAACAAAACTGAACTTAAAAATGCATAAAAAACAAATGACAGAAAGAATTCTAGTTTCATGCATTTGAAAACTACTGGTAAAAGCACAGCAAAGCATTTACAAAGATGAAAACAACTAAAAATACGCACTGAAAATTTGGGGTCAAAATTTCCATGTCTGTGAGCCAAAAGCCACAAATTATGAGCCAATGTCGCCAAGGAATTATTGGATAGATCCCCGTGTGAAGCCAAGCGACTGAACAACTCTAAGGCCAAATGCGACTGTCTTTTGAAGGCCTATAAAAATATACAAATATTAGTAAACCATACACCAACAGAAATAAAATATTTTTTGTTTGTGTTCTACAATGACAGGTCATACAAGATCAAGCTGCACCTGAACTGGTAGAGCAGTTGCTTTATAGATCCTATAGAGTAATTGCCTTATAGGTTGTGGCCGGTACCTTTCACTTTTAGAGAAAACGCGAGGCCTGGGGCAAATAATTTAGAGGCCCTTAAAAATTGACAGACAGATACATATAATACATACATACATTGAGTTACTAAGCTGAGGCCCCTAATATTGCGAGGCCTGGGGCAGCAGCCCTCCTGCCCGCCCTCTGACAGGCCCTGGTTGTAGCTATATATAGCTTTTCGGGGGGATCTAAACTTCAGTTGATTAGAAAACTAAACCATGGGCTATTATGGGCAAAAAAACGTTAAACGTACTATAGCACAATTGAAACCGAACGCAGGTTAAACCGTTACCACCGGGACAACAAGGCCAGATAGCTCTGACGTTTCAATCACGTGACTTGGTAAGTAGTAGTCATAACAAACATCGCGGCATGACCGGCTACTAGTGGATTACCTAGCTACTAGTGGATTACCTTTAGCGTAGCGTACGAAATTAAGTTTTTTTTTTATCCCATTTTATCGGCAAGTAAGTGTAGTTGCAGTTAGCTATTATTATATAACATTTGTAGAACATTATAGTGTTCGGGTGTTAAAAGCTTTCCTCAAACAACACATTTAACGTGTGTCCAGAACGATTTGTTTAGAACCACGATACAATCCAAAATGCCGTTTAGATACTGTGTACCTTCCTGCTCTGGAAATTATGGATATGGTGCTGCACCAAAAGTGGCGGTTTTCTTCTTTCCAGAAGAAGAAAATACAAGAAAAAGATGGTCCAGGGCGATTTGTTTAGAACCAATACGATACAATCCAAAATGCCGTTTAGATACTGTGTACCTTCCTGCTCTGGAAATTATGGATATGGTGCTGCACCAAAAGTGGCGGTTTTCTTCTTTCCAGAAGAAGAAAATACAAGAAAAAGATGGTCCAGGGCGATTCCACGAGCGGACTTTACACCGTCAAAACGCAGAAAAGTCCGCGTTCAATTCAAAAATTCAAAATTTTCGATATCATCCGGAATCTGTCGAAATTCAATAAGGAAACTGATGAGTGTTCTACCTTTTCTACGAAACGTCTCCGTTTAAAAGTTGGTGCTGTACCAAGTAAATTTCCAAATTGCCCTAAATATCTCTCA
>QLNU02015003.1:127303006-127316661 GCA_006491805.2 Dysdera silvatica | reverse complement strand
GGGATCTAAACTTCAGTTGATTAGAAAACTAAACCATGGGCTATTATGGGCAAAAAAACGTTAAACGTGCTATAGCACAATTGAAACTGAACCCAGGTTAAACCGTTACCACCGGAATAACAAGGCCAGATAGCTCTGACGTTTCAATCACGTGACTTGGTAAGTAGTAGTCATAACAAACATCGCGGTATGACCGGCTACTAGTGGATTACCTTTAGTGTAGCGTACGAAATTAAGTTTTTTTTTTTATCCCATTTTATCGGAAAGTAAGTGTAGTTGCAGTTAGCTATTATTATATAACATTTGTAGAACATTATAGTGTTCGGGTGTTAAAAGCTTTCCTCAAACAACACATTTAACGTGTGTCCAGAACGATTTGTTTAGAACCACGATACAATCCAAAATGCCGTTTAGATACTGTGTACCTTCCTGCTCTGGAAATTATGGATATGGTGCTGCACCAAAAGTGGCGGTTTTCTTCTTTCCAGAAGAAGAAAATACAAGAAAAAGATGGTCCGGCAGACGTTTAGAAACCACGATACAATCTTAAATGCTGCTTAGATGACGCTGTGTAACCTTCCTGCTCTGGAACATGGATATGAAGCACCAAAAGTGGCGGCTCTTCCATAATAGAAGAAAAAGATGGTCCAGAACGATTCGTTTAGAACCACGAGGTAATCCAAAATGCCGTTTAGATGCTGTGTACCTTCTTGCTCTGGAAATTATGGATATGGTGATGCACCAAAAGTGGCGGTTTTCTCCTTTCTAAAGGATGAAAATACAAGAAAAAGATGGTCCAGGGCGATTCCACGAGCGGACTTTACACCGTCAAAACGCAGAAAAGTCCGCGTTCAATTCAAAAATTCAAAATTTTCGATATCATCCGGAATCTGTCGAAATTCAATAAGGAAACTGATGAGTGTTCTACCTTTTCTACGAAACGTCTCCGTTTAAAAGTTGGTGCTGTACCAAGTATATTTCCAAATTGCCCTAAACTTGTCCCACCGTTCGTAAAAGCAGGGAAGATAAAATTCGTGAAACTGAGGAATCCAGTTTGAGAGCTATCAAAGAAAGCGAAGCTGAATTCATTGCTCATCAGGAATCTATTTCTTTTCAAAATTTTAATAGGCTGCTAGAAATTCTGGATTCATTACCCCATAAACAAAATTAGTTTAAACTAATTGAGGAGTTAAAGGTACCTTTTGTCAAAATTTACTACAGTCTTTGATTTTACCATGTTTGGCGCAGTATAGCCCAGATGCTCTTGCGCCATAAAAAATCCAAACAAACAAACATTTTCAAAATTGGTTTTAATCCAGGACCTACTACAAGTTATGCTGTTGTAATATATTCAAATCTGAAGATGGAAACACATTTATATGGCCAAGAAATTTTTGTTGCTAACAACAAAATCAAAACACCATGTTAATAAATTGGAAATTATTGAAAATCGTTTGAATTTTATAAATGAAATATCAATGAAAAATTCTTCGGCCAGCTATGATAATAATCGCTGTAAGCAAATTATAAATCATTTAACAAATGCCTTTGTTGAAGTAGAGTGTGATAAACATGCTTCTCTTAACTTCCTTTCAGAACAGTTAAAACTTCATGTTAATTCAAAAGAGAGAGATACCGTTATTCTCCAAATACAATGATTTTTTCATCGGTTATGTGCTCAATAAGCTCACATGCATATAAAAATTTACTGCACTACAGTTCACTGATTTCACCTCATCCATCAAAAATAAAAACTGTTTGCAATAAATTTTTAACTGACCCAACTGATGAAGATAGAAATCGTTTCTCGTGTACGCAAGTTCTATTTTCAGATTTTGAGAAGAGTATGGAAAAAATGTCACACTACTTATGGACAAAATTCATATTCAATCTTATTTGGACTTCAAAGGTGAAAATATTGTAGGGAATGCATTTAACAACTCTTCTTTAACTACATCTGTTTAAGTATTCATGATATTCAGTGTCACATTAAAATTAAAAGAAGTTATTCATATATTTCCAACTTCAACCATCAGCAGTGACATTCTTTTTGATTGCATTGACATTTTTTTTTTTTTTGATTGTATTCGAATAACTGTCACTAAATTAGAAGACATAGGCTACAAAGTATTTTGTATTATCAGTGATAACAATGCACTCAATGGCAAAGCTATGGATAATTTTTCACCAAAAAACCAATCAAGTGTCGTTTATCCACATCTATGTGACAACACACGACCTATTTTCTTCTTATACGACTCTGTTCATCTACTAAAATGTATAAAAAATAATTGATTGAATCCTAAGAGTAACAAGATCTTAACCTTTCCAGACTTCGAAACTGGCGGGGAAAAAATTGCAAATTTCAATTCCTTAATATTGTTACATCAACTGGAACACGATAAATCATTGAAATTTGGGTGTTCCTCCTTATCACTGAATGCATTACTACTATTGAACTCAAAATGTCAATCTATCTTTAAAAGTTTTCAACCATTTGTGAAAAAGGCCCTATTGAAATTTGGAACGAAAATAGAAAATTCTGAAGAAACTGCTAAATTCATAGATATTGTATCAACCTGGTGGGAAAATTGTCAATGTGAAAACATCATTAAGAGGACAGAGACCTAAAGATAATTTCCAAACACCTCTAATATTCGAGAATCCAAATGACCCTAAATTGTTATTTTTGCGGAAAATGATTTTCTGTCTTGATAGTTGGAAATCTGGTGATTTTCCTCATAAACTTTCACACCAAACTCATACCGCTCTTTCTCACACAATTCATGGAATGTTGGAAATTACTCAAACTGTTTACAGGAACTTAAAATGAATTACATTTTGTTGGGAAAATTTCAAACAGATCCATTGGAATATCGGTTTGGAAAATACAGACAATCATCAGGTGGTCAGTACAACATATCAATCAGGCAATTATACGAATCGAAGAAAAAATTAAGAATTCAATCTCTTTTGACGTTGTCATCACACACTTTTAGAAATATACCCATGGCCAGTTTTTCAGAAAACTTGGGTTGCTCTTATGAAGAGCAAAAACAGTGGGACAACTCCTTTAACCCAAATTTTTTTAACCAGGTTTGGCTAGTTGTTTTTTTTTAATAAGTTAGTGCTTTTACTATTTAGGCATGTTCTCTGTTATCATTAGTAAGTAAGGAAGAAAGACGCGAGGGTGGGTAAGTTTTATTCTAAGATTATCATAGTTTTGACTAAAGAAAAATCCATATTTACAAACTGATATAATAATTTGCAATAACGTATAACTATGTTTTCCTGTGGTCTCGGCGAGTATAGAATATCTGTTTAACCTTGTCTATAAAGATAAGAAATAATATAATATCGAATATTTTTTAACGGTCCCTAAGTATCATTGTAGACAGATGTATTAGGCTTTGAATATTCCAATACGGCGCTGGTCTTTCGTATCGCTAGTGAAATACCATGGCGGCAGCCCAGCGGTCAGACCTGTGGTAACGGTTAAACACACGATGGACAAATATGTTGCGGCAGTGCCACCACAGGGCCGCAATAGCATTTTCTTTTCATCTTGAATATGAAGATTCAGCTTATGCTAAATGTCGTCAACATGTAATTAATATGTATAATTATTGTGCATTATAATTGTACATTAAATTAATCTGCTAAAAATACATGATTTCGTAAAATTTCAAGCCATAACTTTTGTTTTCACTTCCACAAACAAGCTAGCCTTATTTCCCCAAATAACAGAAAACCGAAGAGTGACTAATCAAGGGAAAAGGACCTACAATTTTATAAGGAATCTGGATTTCTTTTAACTAGGGCAGAGGCTGGCAACCTATGGAACGTGGACTAATTTTGGATGGCACACGGAATGATTTTAAAATAAAATTCATTGTAAAGAATCTTCTCCCTAAGAGCTTTTTATAAATCGATTAATTATTAACTTGTATGTTATCAAATCACTAATAATTATTTTTTATTATTTTAACTAACTTATTAATTTTCATTAACCGTTTGATAGTAAACTAAACTTTCACAATTTGGGTGAGTGTAGGCTGGCACAAGGCAGAAGATTGTAGTATAATTCTGGCACACCACCACCACCACTGAAAGATTGCCAACCCCTGATCTAGGAAATCGAACTTGGATTTAAAGAACAGTCGGAATTGGCTGGTACTCCATCAGGAGTTCAACCGGTCATTCCTACAGACGGTACAGAAAGCCATTGCTTCCCTTTTTTCTTGGAAAGACAAATCCTGAAGTACTGCACATGCAGATGATGCACAATAAACACCGTAACTGCTACTTATTATCCGAACTTATTTAAACATATTTTCTGTGAATGGAATCCACAATCTCATCTGGGTTTCTAACTCAGTTGAAGTTTTGACCTCATCTGGGTTTCTGCGTAGCCTGCAGTTACATCGCCCTCATCATCATCTCGTACTTCCTGCTTCCATTGACTTATGCTCACTGTATCCGGTACAGCCATTTTCAAGGAGTACGGTGCCATTAGCTGCGGTTGCTTTTTCCACTATTCTTCGAATATTCGTCTGCAACGCCAGTCCAATTTTAAATCAAAATACTTCAAGCATCCTAACAATTTACGACTGAACGTCGTGAACAGTGTCCTTCCCGACACACCGGATCCATGAGAGAAAGATTGTTGGACTAGAAGGTTTGTTGGAGTTTTATGGCGCAAGGACAGCAAAGGCCATGCTGCGCTGGAACCTACAGTTTTCTGAGGAATCCGAACCTCTTCAGGCTTAGGGAACTAAAAACCCTGGACTATGATGAGCAGTTAGTAGGTTTTGTTTGTTTTGTGGTTTTACGGCTCAAAGACTACAGTGGTCATGCTGCGCCGGGACCTACTGTTTTCCGAGGAATCCGAACCTCTCGAGGAATCCGAACCTCTTAAGGCCTAGGGAACCAAACCCCGGACTACAGTGAGCAGTGCGATCTTTATGAGATCTCTGAGTAAGCGTTCTTTTTGCACTGCTGGGAGTCGAACCCGGATTAACGGCGAACATGTTACCACACTGCGCCATCGCAAGGCTGCAGTTAGTTGGTAAGCATTCTTTTGTTGGCACCGTTGGGAGTCGAACCCGGGATAAGCACCCACTAGGCGAACACATTACCACTGCAAAGCCTCGTTTAACTAGAATAATTATAATGACTATTAACTCTAAATCACAAGAATAATATCAGGTTTTAAACAATGTTGTAAATAAATAAATAACACTGTCAAATGCATTGACCTGGATCTCGCATTCAGAAACAGTAGGTGACCGAGAAACTTCAAAGGTTACTTTACATGAGTTTGGCAACGAAGTCATTTTCCATAGAACTCTTAGATTCTAAAAATAGATCAGTTCAATCTCACATCAGCTTTACACATGGGATCGAAAGCTCTATGTGACCACATATCAACGGTCAATTTCATTTATAACTAGCTCATAGATACAAGCAAGTGTCTAATAGTACAATACAACTGCATAAAGCCATTTAGACCATAAATTCAACCCCACATTTGGTATCTCTACTGAACTAGAACACATTTACAATATAAGTTTAACACACCAACTTTAAAACAAGTTCAATAGCTTATATATCACAAAAACAATTTAGTTACAATAAGGGTTATAGAACTAAAGTCAACTAAAGGAGTATTGCCCAACAAAAATTCCTTCCTTTTCCCAGTCCAGGTCCAAGAAATTCTGGTCCAAAGAATAAGCCCACTGGCAGAGAAACAGATTATTTTACTCGGGATTAATTCCATCTACAGAACAGTCTTCGCAACATGTTTCCCATTGACATGACGTCATGTTAGTACCTAAGGCTCCTATAACTCGAGATGATGCATCCGCCATGTTGTTTCCCATCTGTTTACTATGGGACGGCGTAAGTTCGTTGCAAAAATGATATTCTAAACTGCTAAAAATGGGGCAGCAAATTGCTCCAATCATTCAAGAAATGGATTTAGAATGGTTAGATTTCCATCTGGGAAAGAAAAGTGAAATAAATGGATTATAAATTGCAGAAGAAAAGACTGGGAACCTAGTACTCAAGCACAAATATGCATTGCAAGTATTCTATGTATTTCATTTATATTGTTCCCATTACTTCTCGTAAATTTTATGACTTGTTCGTTTAAAAGGTCTCATGTACTTTTTTTGTGCATAAAAGTTTAATATATTTAAGCAGAATAACTCTGAAATATGAATTTTGGTAGGGTTATATCAGGAGTTTTGTAAAATGGCGCCCATCACCGAAATGACATTGACAACGATTCTTGATTCTTTTGGCATGGTCAATGTGCTTTTATTCAAATTTTTTACAGAAAATCATTCCAGCTCCCCATTCTCCAAATTATGAATCCTGAATTAACCATCGTCACTATATATTAAAATGTAAGAAATTTTTATTACACTACTTTTACTATTTCACTATATGAAAGTAAGGCGAAGAAATATACGAATGCACGCGATAATGCACCAAAAATTGCAACCACTCTCCAATGCAGGTAAGCGCTCCCCGCCGACGGGAAACAAACATGGCAATGATAGGTCAGCCTGGGTTTTAGGAGCTCTAGTAGTATGCGAACAGAAAGTTACTCAGATTCGTTTCTCAGCTTTAGAACCTTGACCCCATGCCGGAATCACGTATGATCAAGTGCCCCATAGCTCTTAACTCCATGCTAAGTGTCGGTAAGCCTACAGAGCAAGGTTCCCAATACTAGCATGCAGTCCACCATTACAATATTGGACCCAACATCCTTTATCTGTCGTGACTAGCTAGTCCCAATGCTCATAAACAGCTCACAGTCCACTTTTCCATCGGATCAGAGCTCTTTCAAACATGTTACACAATTTGTGATCACATCGATGATGTCATCACACAACTCCCAGCGATACTCCAGAGGGGATAAATGGCAATTTTACTACCCAATGGTACCGTTAACCCATAATTTTACCGCACAAGTATAACATGGCAAGGAATTCTGTAACAAATACTAACGATGGCAATTATTCAAACACAGAAGTTACAGAAAAAAGTGTTAAACAAAAATGAAATACTTGAACATTTTTAGAAATTTAACAAAACTTACAGATTTTTCACCTAATGATTTCAAATGCGCCAAAATTTCATCGATAATCGTGGAAGATATTTTATTTACTTCGGCAATGAATTTGGGATCGTTACCGTACAGAGCATCGTTGGAATCCACTGTATGGAATAAAGCAAGACGATGTTACCAAGAAGTCATAAATGAACAGGTGAATTTTAAATGTCGAGCAATCCTGAAAGTACTTATTACATGTATAAATATTGAACTACATTGGTGTGATTGGGAAAGGGGCTAGTCCCCGCCCCCCTACCTCAGAAAAATTAAAATTATAAAGCAAATGGTATAAATGAAGCATTTTTGGAATGGGAGTTCTATAGCATCCCCTAAATATCGATCTAGCTATGCCAATGCTTAGCTAACATGAAGGCGTTCATAACTTGCCATCAAACATACGATTAACCTATGATCATAATAGTTATTAACTTATGACTACAATGCTCATTAATGATTATAATAATTGTTAATCAATGATTATAATAGTTATTAATCCATGATTATAATAGTTATTAATCCATGGTTATAATGGTTATTAATCCGTGATTATAATAAATATTAATCCATGGCTATAATAGTTATTAATCCATGGTTATAATAGTTATTCATCCATGATTATAATAGTTATTCGTCCATGATTATAATAGTTATTCGTCCATGATTATAATAGTTATTAACTTATTATAAAAGCCTTATTAACTAATAATTACAAAATTGATTAAATGACGAATGTGCATCAAGGTGGCTATGACTGCCGTCTTCGAACCAAGTTCAACTCGCAGAAAACTTGATTGTTTGTGTAAATGCTTCGTGATTTGATAGACATGGCCCATAATGCAGTCTGAAGGTAAAAAAATACCTAACTTACGAATATAGAATATTGATTTATGGCCATAAATGTTGCTAAATTATAATTACAAGATCATAACACATCTATAATTATAAACTATATCATAAAGATTGACATGATTTCTCATCCCAAACAAACACTTTGAATTATCTTACCTCCTTCTAAATGCCAAATATAGGTTTCTTGCGCAGCGGCTGACAAGAGGTTAAGGACGTTTAGGAACACCAGTATTTTTGAATCTGTATTTGGATCCCAGGCATAATCTTGAACAACGTTCAACAAACCTCTAACAAGATAGAGTGGTTCTTGTTCAGGATGATCCTAAAACAAGGCACGATGAGTGAGGATGAAAGTGACACTCGTGGATGGTGAAATATCTCTTCAATGAATGTATTTGATCAGATTCTATTCAGATGAGGGTAACTTTTATAACATACTTTACTTACAATATATAACGCATCGAAGATAACTTGATGAGACATAGAATGTATACGGCAAAGGTTCAAAACCCTTTTCTATGCCCCACACCACAAAGATACGTTTGACATGTGTGTTCACATCACCCTTACAATAACAATATATTTTAAGAAATTTAATTTCACAAATTTTTTAAACTACACATAGCACTGCGGGTAAAAAAAGAATCCTACCCACCCCCCCTAGTATATAAAATACAAATATAAATTGAGCAATTAAATCCAAATTGATTTTAACACTACTACTTCTCAAAGCACACTCTCAGACTGATGACTATTCACCCAAGGATACAATACAGCAAACTCAAATTGGTGCTGTGCCAATTTGTTGTGGGACAATTCGTCATATCATACTTAACCTAATTTGAAAATATATTTATTGGGAGTTTCTTTGGTTGCACATACATCAGAACACCCCTGGTTGTCTTAAAAATTTTCCTTCATTAGCAAAATTTGTACTGTGGAATGATGTGATCCCATAAGTGTGCTAAATAATATATGTCAGCCTTCAACATGTCTAAGGGTGAAATATATTTTATTGGAGCAAATATTACAATTTGTAATAAAGGAAAATTTTTCAAAAAAACAAAATGGCAAACTTCGAGCAGAATAGTTACAGGAGATGAAACATGGGTCCATCACCATGAGATAAAATCTAAAAAGAAAAATATGAAGTGGGAAGCAGTGTATAAATGACAGTTATTTTGACACTGGCATAAGGTTTAAAAACACGACGTTTCGGGAGCCAACTGCTCCCTTTGTCAAGTGACGGCAGAATGAAAAGTTAGTGAAAGTCCTAAGCTTATATACCCACATGTTGGGAATCCCCATCTGACGTCATCTGGTGTGGGATAGCTCCGGCTGGGGAAACCCCCCTCCCCCCCCACACCCAATGACGTCAGGTGATCTTGAAATAACTGTTTGTTATGGTCAGTGGCGTAGGCAGAAAGTTCATAAGGGGAGGGTTATAGGCTTAATGGGAGGGGTTACAGAGCTACAACTCATATATTCCTATGTTAAATATACAAAATTTCATTGCTATGGCAGGGGGCGGCTATAACCCCCAAAACCTACCCCTGGCTATGCCTCTGGTTACAGAATTTCTTGGTGAAACTTCGTATCAGGATATAAATGGTTGGACAACTAATAAAAAATCGTCTTGTTGGAGAGAATACGCAAGCTTGTGAACCAATGGACCAAGTGCAGAAAAGGAAGAAGATTATGTAAAAAAAAATTAGGTACTTGTTCAACCCCTACGTTTGTGTAAATAAATTGAAAAAAAATAAAGTGTGGATAATTTTTGATATTCCCACGTACATTCATAAACATGAATGATAATGATCCCTTCCATTCTTATTCACAGTGTTTGTTCTCCCTTCTCATTGAAAGAATGACCCCAAGACCTACTTCTCCCAAAGTGAATGAGTCCAAATCGCGTTTAAAAAATGAAAATAGATTAAAAGGTCTGAAACAATGAACTGCACTTTAAAAAAAGATTTTTTCCCTCCATCTCTGAATAGAATATGAAAATATCACAAGTTGTCAGACTTACAGGCACGATGAGTAGGGTTGTCAATAAATTATTAATATAGGCTACCAGATATGGCTCTGATGATCTATTTTTGGAATCCAATTCAATAGTGAGTGGTGTTTCGGGAATCAGACTTATCGCTGTTTTGAAGAAAGCATCAGCTGAAAGCAAAACACTACTTTATTAATGTCAGTTATCTCATCAAATATACATTTAAAAAACTTCAAAATCAAAACAACCAGAAACATCAGTGCATACAGATACTTGTTCAAAATCTTATACACAAAGACTCATAAAAAAAAAATTCAGGAAATTTTTTTATAGTTACAGAGTTTTAAAGACTAATTCTTTAAATTAAGTTTAATTAAAATTTAAAAATTAAGTTTATTTGAAATTTAAAAATTCATTAAGTTTAAGTTTACTTTGAAAACACAGATATTTATTGAAAAGTTAATATACAAAGGCTAATATATATATATTTATTTATTTTTGTATATCCAAAATTCAGAATATCATTAAAGCATACCTTGAGATAAGCATTGATTTAGTAACGCAACCTGGCCTGATATTAAATATAATTGTAATCTGTCAAAAACATCCATGAGTGATGGAATTGTTATAAATGAATATGCTGCGCAAGCCTAAAACATAAAAAATTGGAATCGCTTTTTATACAAACACTTACGAAAACATAAAAATATATAACAAGCAATATACATTTATCCATAATTACGAAAAAACACACACACATAGTTTCAGATTTTTGTTCCTTTTATTTTTTGAAGCAGCAATGGGGATGAAAACATGAGCATTAAGTGTAATAAAGAAATGCGAAACATTCATTAATGTGCAATTACAAATTATAGACATGAATATACAACACAGCACCCCTTTCATGCACGCATATTTGGGTTGTAATATTGCTTATATTTGGCTAACACTGTGCACTACACCACCATTATATTTTCACATGCAAAACTAATTTAGTAAATCGTGTTTAATGCAGAGCACCCCTGTATACGAAACAAACAACCACATCAAATGCCCAAGTTACTGCTTCCCTGAAAATTTTGACCTCTGAAAAGGAGGGGAACAGACACATCTGATCGACACGGTGGTACAAATTTGATTGAAAAATGTTTCTCTGTTTTCTATTTTGCTTGTATGAGTTTTAAAGAGCAAAGGCAGAGCAAGGATCATGAATGCCACAGTTCGCCGAGGAATCTGAAATTCTTAAGACCAAGAGCACCAATCCTCACACTATGGTAAGCAGTTAGTCGGTAAGTGTTCATTTTCGGCCCAGCTGGGAGTCAAATCCGGGATAACAACATATTAGGTGAACATGTTACCACAGCCCAACCTCTTTTTTTTTTCCTTTTCACCGATATAGAAACTTGATTTCTTATAACAATATCCCAATTTTTTAATTGTATTGTGCTAAAAACTTTTGTTAAATGAACTTTTTACTATCTGTGCACAACGTTTGTCATTTCTTCGTCAACATCCCCGTAGTCCAGTGCGTATGTCCATTGCCAGAAGACTCACGGGTTTGGGTTCGACTGTCAAGTACGCTTGGTCATAGGAAGGGCCGTTTCTACCATTAGGCCAGAGTAGGCGACCGCCTAGGGCGGCAAAATGGCGTAAAAATTTTAATTTTAAATCAAACAAAGAAAAAATTGAGCAAATGAGGAGAAAAAATGAAAAAGAAGAAAAATTAAAACATATAATTGTTTTCAAAAGCATACGGGACAATTACTTAATAAGTCTTTACTTTGACGAATGTAAAAATGTTTGATGTGTTTCATTGTTTAATTTTGCACACAAGTTCTTTTATATCTAATACATTTAAGCCTTCTAGCTCTGATAATACAACGTTGTGTTTTGAAATATTACTCCGTCAATATTACAGTTTTCAAAAATATAAAATGTTGAAATTAAACAATTATAACATGTAGCAATTGTTTTACTATTCATAATACCCTAACATTACAAAATAACTAATATAAGTCTAAAATATAATTAACGGGTTTAATGATTAAAAGTTGTTGGTTAGTTGTAGTTTTATGGCGCAAGGACAGCAATGGTCATTCTGCGCCAAAATGATTAAAAGTATAATAGAAGATTTACATTGTTGTACCGCTGGATGTTGGTGGTAGTAAAGTGGAGGGTATAGGCAAACGAGTGATGGTGGTAAAAGGGTGGGAGCAGCATTTTTCAATTTTCGCCTAGGGAGGCAAAACACCTAGAAATGGCTCTGGTCATAGGTATACATATCGTGGCATGATGTCTGTCGCCTGCATGGGCCCCCTATGAAAATAATCACTGATTTCATTGGTTTCAGCTAGTACTAAAACCATCTAGACACCAATGTGGCGGGCAAATGAAAAAAAACAAAACAAAAAACTTCTATCACTAAGACCAGCTAAGATTACGATGCATGAGTCTCTACCGTTTTCTTAGGAATCCATATTTCTGTTGCTGAAACTACAGATTAATAATAAGAAAAAAAGGAAAGCATTCACTACTGCTTAAGTCCAAAGCTGGATCTTCAGTATGGTAGTGCATTGCCACTGCACTACCATAGGATGTGTAGAGGTTTGATTGGTCTGGATTATTGTCATTTGGAAACACTTCTTCTAACCGTCTTTAGTTTGACTACTGGTTCAATCTGCATCGTTTAATAGTTGGTTGGTTCGATTTTAATGTCACAAGGGCAACTATGGTCATGCTGCTCCAAACAAGGTGAAACTGTACATACGGCTGGCCGTTTAACAGTAAGAGTGTTTAAGACACTCTTACTGTTTTTAAATGGGAATTTGCCCACATTTTATCAGGAATACACAGCAAGTACCCATAGCCAACCTCCTTATATTACTATTCTGCACAATAAACAAACAGGGCTGTTGCTATCGTGTTTTACGATGCAAAGACAGTTAAGGTCTTGCTGCACTGGGATCTGCATTTTATTGAGGAAAACAAGCCTCTGTGAGGAAACCAAATATCAAACTACAGTAAAACCTCCCTAAAGCAACCATCGTCAGAAAAACGGTTGCTCAAAGAGGTGGTTTCTGAATGGAGGTAAATTTATCATTGGGTCTAGGGAAGGGAGAAAATCCATTTCCAGAAAAGATGGTTATTAAGAGAGGTGGTCGTTAATGGAGGTTTTACTGTATATTATGCAGAAACAATGGCATGTGTGTACATCCAATAGTACTGTCCTACAGTACTATTGGAATCGAAACCAGGTTACCTCTATGTCGCTGTAGGGTGGTTGTCAAAAAATTACGAAGAATAAAACCTTTATAAAAAAATCTTTCAAAACTGTCATTGAGGCAAAAATTTTATGCATAATTTCTTAAATAAAAGTAATACTTTGTTCACCTACAACTGTTTCAAAATAAATTCATAATCAGATAACTTACTTTGACGAAAGCGGATGTTTTTCGTGTATGGTGGCCTTTCACAATTTGTCTTGTTCGCATGGACAACATATTGACACACTGGAATATAGGAAGTAATATCACATCAGACGTCAAAATACTAAAGAAAGCAATATATTAAAAATCAAAGAATTTGAGATCCAGGTTAAACACACACAGTCAGTCAGGCAGATAGAACCCATGCAAATTGTAGTTGAATCTATGTTATGATCAATATGTTTGTCTTTCCAAATAA
>QLNU02015003.1:127259938-127282765 GCA_006491805.2 Dysdera silvatica | reverse complement strand
GTTTTCCATTGTGAGGATGTTTGATAAGAACTAAGAGAAATTTGGTGTTAAGAATTGCTGAATTACTTATTTCGATCCTTTCGAAATAGTCCATTGGCCGTTGTCAACTTTAAAAGGAACTTGATGTATCGGGTTGTCTCACGAACTCCTATTTGCTTCTTCCTCTTTGGAAAAGAAAGAACTTTTCGAACGTCCTCTGTTAGCTAGGCTTTATATCCTAATCCTTTGTAGTTTTTTCATTCATGGGTTACTGACGAAAAGTTACCTTGTTTCAGATATAAAGCTTACATATATATTTGGTAATTAGTTTTCATGCATCACTTTAAAAAAACGTTGGTTATAAAATTGCATCTCCACGTTAATATCCAGTTATTACAAGGAATGGAAATTTTTGTATAATAATCCTAATTCTTTAAATGTACTTTTACACTTTTGAGGCATAATTTATTCCTTTTAATATTTCTATTTTAGTTTACATTTTTTCTATGTTCTCAATATCGTTTTTCAAATCGGAGCCACTATTCATTCTTCAATAGAATGTAGCTGATATACTTGTATTTCTAATTTTTTGTTAAATATTTCTTTTTAAATTTGGGTAAATATTTAGAAAGATATTTTCATAAAATATTCATATTATACCTTGTCATAATTTTACGTGGAAGATAAAATATCTTATTTATTATTTACTTTGTTAAATGTAGCCACTTTTATTTTTTATAATCTTTACGTTAAAGTAAGTGGTTTGTTTACTTTTTGAGAATAAATTAAATAATTTTTTTTAAAAAATATTTTCACCATACGTAAACAATGTCAGATATTTAATCTCAAAGTTCTGGAAGTAGGCGCACAATGACCATTGTCCTTGCGCCATAAAAATACAACCAAAAAGATCTTAAAATAAGTCTCAAATTGCTGGCTGTTAAGTATTATTGAACAAATAAAGCAAAATTAATATAAAAATACCAAGCTTTAAAAATAGTATATCTTCATAAAAGTTTTAAAAAATATTTTCCAGAATATTTTCAAAAATTCGAAAAATAATTTTTTTAACTCTGAAAGGGCCGTCCGGGCATATTTCCATTAGGAGGCAGCTGTGAATAGCTGTCGGAACATAATTGTTCAACCTCTGCTTTTTTAATGTTCAAGTACCGTGAATAGAAATTTCGAGCAAGCGCTTAATGTAATGAACTGTGCTGCATATGCTGTTTGTATTCAGCAATTTTTATGTAAAGTAACTCGGTTTATTCAAAGCTCTACTCAAGGAATGTGAAATTTTTAAATAAGTGTAAAAACTTTTAAAAAGCAGACCAAGTTGCTAAGCTGGGATCATCTCTGCAACAACCTAACCCTCCAGTTGAAATACAATCCGTTAAAAAAATTATTAAATATAATTTAAAACGTTACATTATTCTGATAAAATTACTGGGAAAAGTTGGGACTATCTCCTGAAATACACAATAGCAAAAGAGCTCCCAAGGAAGGTCGGTGTTGCTTGCTTCAGACTCACGACTGGACATTATCTCCAACGGCATCTCCACCGAATTAACCTGACTAATTCATCTACATGCCACTTGTGCGAATTTGATGTAATGACAGGGAACTACCTTCTTTCGTGCTTAAGGCTACAAAATATCATGGACGATAATTCTGAGAAAAATCCTTATTGTGTTTATTTCAATTTGTCAAACCGATATTGGGCCCCTAGAACACTAATGGCCGAAAGGCTAGAAAATGACGTTGGATAAAAAAAGATATAAATATATATCCCTGAGCGTATAAATATACGTTCATGAGCGCATAAATATACGTCGTTTGATATTTAAAGAGAATCTTTGTGTTAGTTTTGCGGCGGTTTAGTGGTAGCGCGTTTCGACACCATGCAAACGAGACGTTATGCCTTTAAATAAAAGTTAAAGCCCTTAAACCAAATTAAATTAATTAAGATCCAATAGTATTAAATATTTCGTTTTTTTTTTCAATGTATTTAAATATATAATAGCAGCTAGCTTGAAAATCTTGTACACGCGCTCAATATGTGATAACCAAAGCATTGAAAGTATGATGTCATGATCCAGATGGATCTATAAAGGATTTCATTGGCTCCCGTAACATCTCTTCCCATTGGTTAAAATTCCAATAGTCCCATTGGATAAAGTTTCGGATGTATCAAAACTATAAATAAGAAATATACAACAAACTCAAGGAGAATGCCTTTAAATCTGGTCTGGAACTGACTGTAAGCGCGGCCGGGCATAGCTCGAAATGACCTCTTACGTTATTAAATGAAATATCTGTAATATCTTTAATTTACGTGAATAAATTGTTGGTGTTTAAAAAGCGCATATTTTTCTCAACTTACAATGGATACCACAAATCTTATCAACATGTAGTTATTTACGATGCTGTACATCCAACAAAAATGTAAGTACTTTACATTTAATTTCCGCTCAAGGAACTGTTTAAGTGGGAATGAAAAAACCCACATACCTTTAAAAGGAAGATAGGACATTTTTGGTGTCAGAAGTGGGATATGAAATGTGGGATGTGAAATATGAAAAGTGGAATATGAAATCTGGAAAGTGGGATATGAAAAGTGGAATATGAAATCTGGAAAGTGGGATATGAAAAGTGAAAAATAGGATATGAAATATGAAAAATGGGATGTTTGAAATATAATATATGAAATAGGCAATGAGAAATATGGTATACGAATTTTGAAATGTGAAATAATATATGAATTTTGAAATATGAAATATATGAATTTTGAAATATTAACTGATATATGAATTTTGAAATATGAAATGATATATGAATTTTAAAATATGAAATGATATATGAATTTTGAAATATGAAATATATGAATTTTGAAATGTGAAATAATACATGAATTTTGAAACGATATATGAAATTTTTGAAATGATATATGAATTGTGAAATATGAAATGATATGTGAATTTTGAAATATGATATGTGAATTTTGAGATAGAAAATACGATATACGGGATATAATATATGGGATATGATATGATATATAAGATAGGAAGTGCGATATATGGGATTTGATATATGGTGAATGATATATATACGATATAGTAAGGAAATTTGGAATGTTGCATGCTATGTATTTGAATAATTAAGAGATAGTTGTGTAAGAAGAGGAAAACGGGAAATTCAATTTAAACGCATAGTAAATATTAGCAAAAATCAGATTTGAGAATTGAAAGAAGGGAAGTAGAAAGAAATAAGTTACAATGAATACGAGGTCAATGAATACGCGTGCGCGCGAAGAAACTTCGAATGTAGAGAGGGTAATTGAAGGGGTAGCGGTCGGACAAATACTAGATGCTCCAGATGAAGCGTTAGAGAGCCGGGAAAGAAACCCATATTACGATGTCGATGATTTACACTCAACGTCTTAAGTAGTTCGAGTAGAGGAAACCAAGAGGATTTAAGAAGGTTTGAAATTAAAGGTCAGTATAAAATAAAAATGGCAGAAATAGAAAGAGATAAGGAAAAAAATAAAGCTGAGATGGAAAAAATTAAAGCTGAGACAGAAATAAGGAAATTAGAAATTAAGCTCTACATGAATATAAATTTTGGTTTAGATGAGAATAGAGGAGCAACGGGAGAATCTAGGTTTAGGATGGATCAGATTAATTCGGTTCGAAGTACACTTTCAGATTTACCGATCGATGTTGAGAAATATCCCGAATATTTTATGAATGTGGGGAAAATATTTGAGCATGCAGGTGTACCATATGATAGGAGAGCAATGGTAATTTTGCCGAAATTAGGAGAAAAAGGTCAATACGATATATCACAATTAACGGCTGAGGAACTAAACGACTACGAGAAAATAAAGGAAAAATTACTTGAATTATCACACCTTACTCCCTTAGAATATAGAAAGAGATTTTTGAACGAAAATTTGCTACCAAAAAGTAATACAGTGCCAAAAATCAGGATTAGGTTGGTTCCCGCAATTGGTCAAGGAGTCACTGCTGAGTTAATTAAAGCTGAAGTTAGACTTTCTGACGATCCAGTTACCGCATGTAACGAAGAAATAATGTGTGCGTTGGTTCCGCAATTAAATGAACAATGTTTACTCCCAGATGCAATTTATAAAAGATTATTGCAACGAGAGCATGAAACCCCATCTAACTTAGAAAACGAAAGTCCCGTCCGAAAATGGTTTCGATTTCGAAGCACTTGCATTAGAAACGGAAGTTCCGCCTTCGGGGTCATCGCTCCCTCCGACTGCAGAAACGCAGACCGATGATAGCCACGTTATGCTTTCCGAGAGAGGAACGTTTAAGAGCGAACAATCGTCTTGCAAAACCTTAACAGATGTATGGGAAAAAGCTAAACAAAACAAATTCGGGTACGTAATTGTAGACGAACTTCTATACAAGCAAGACAAAATAGCGGGTTTACAAAATAAGCAACTCGTCATTCCTTCATCATACAGGGAACGCATTTTAAAACTTGCACATGATTCAATTTACGGAGCACATTTTGCGAGCAAGAAAACATTAGAAAGAATAAAGTTATCTTTCTTTTGGCCAAATATGAGGAAAGAAGTTGAGGATTATTGCAATTCCTGCCATGATTGTCAAATGAAGCGCGGAACATCTGTAAAAGACCGTACTCCGATTGCTGCTATAAAAACTCCCCCTTTGCCTTTTGATACTGTTTTTTGCGATATTGTTGGTCCAATAGATCCAACAACGACTGGGAAACACAAATATATTCTAATAATGGTATGCGGACACAGTAGGTGGTGCGAAGCGGAGCCGATAAAATCCCTCACAGCGAAAACCACGTGCGATACGTATTCGAACATTATGTGTTTGGAAACAAAATTTTCGTACGTTCAGACCACAACCCGTTGGCGTACCTAACGATGTCCTGCCCTCAAGGACCCAAACTACAAAGATGGTCATTATCACTCCAAAGGTTTGATTTAACCATTCAATATCGAAAAGGTAAAATCCATACAAACGCGGACAGCATCAGCCGCCTACATGATAACGAAATGAACTAACCGATAATGTAAACAACAAATAAGAACTGGTGAAATAAAGTGGAAAAGATGAACTGTGTGCAAATTACGCAAAGGAGATGGTAAAACATTATCAACAAATGAATTGTGCGACACCTAGTTAATTTGAAAATGAGTGTATTTCATGTATTATAAATGATATGTTTTTAAAATTTATCGACGCATTTATTTTTAAAAATTTACTTATACATTTATATTTGGAACGTACTTGAATCTTTATATTTTGGAATTTATTGATACATTCCTTATTCGAGAATTATGTATAATATAATGGTTTAGATTGATAGATAATGTTGTTATGATTATGTATAATATATGAGAATGGTGTTTTTTTTAAATAGCGCATATTATTACTAGGAAATGAGATTGAATTTATATAAGTGTGTTGTAATGATTGTGTAAAGTTTGTTTAAATTGAGTAAGCTTGTAGAGGCAACATATTACGGTGAAAATATGTCCCAGATTTGAGTAGGACTTTCGGATAGTTAACGTTCATTATGACTTTTAATAATATGAAGATAACGGTGAGTCTTGGTAAAACTATATCTTTGATTATGTAACATGATTGTTTTAGATTTAGTTTTCTTTCACTAGAGAATGAATTGTATGAGGAAAATGTATAATTACTCGTGAGTAATGTTATCAATGTATGTTTATAATCTTGAACCAGAGGAAGCTTATGTTTCTTCATGTAAACTATATTAATGGAAAATTGTTCATCGAGTAATAGGTCGATTAACAATTTTAAAAGGAAGAGGGAAGCAGATGTTATGCCTTTAAATAAAAGTTAAAGCCCTTAACCCAAATTAAATTAATTAAGATTCAATATTATTAAATATTTCGTTTTTCCAATGGATTTAAATATATAATAGCAGCTAGCTTGAAAGTCTTGTACACGCGCTCAATATGTAATAACCAAGGCATTCAACTTACGACGTATATGGTCCATATGGATCTATAAATGATTTCATTGACTCCCGTAACATCTCTTCCCATTAGTTAAAATCCCAATAGTCCCATTGGACGAAGTTTCGGATGTATCAAAACTATAAATGAGAAACATACAGCAAACTCAAGGAGAATGCCCTTGAATCTTGTCTGGAACCGAATGTAAGCGCGGCCGGGCATGGCTCGAAATGACCTCTTACGTGTTAAAAAGAAATATCTGTAATATCTTTAATTTACGTGAATAAATTGTTGTTGTTTAAAAAGCGCATATTCTTCTCAACTTACAATGGATAACACGAATCTTATCAACATGAAGTTATTTATGATGCTGGACATCCAACAAAAATGTAAGTACTTTACATTTATATTCCGCTCAAGGAACTGTTTAAGTGGGAATGAAAGAACCCACCTATCTTTAAAGGGAAGATAGGACATATGTCAATTATATCTTACTAATTGATAAACTTGAGATCAATAAATTAGAAAATAATAATAAAATAAATTAATAAAATATGTCAATTAATGAAATACATCAATTAATGAAATACATCAATTAATGAAATACATCAATTAATGAAATACATCAATAGAATTAGTAAAGGCGATAATCTTAAATGGTAAAAATACCTAAATTAATAATTCACAAAACATGTAATTAGTAAAATATTTAATTAAGTGACAAGCATTTCAGTAACAATACCAAGAAAAGAAGAAACAAAAACAGAAATGGATAAAATAAGCTTGGGTAGTAGGAAAACAAATAAATGCAAAGAATAGGAGACAGGACTAAAAGGAAATGACATTACGAAAAGTAAAAGGAAAAAAAGAAGAGGATACAGAGGGAACATTTAAATGAAGTAAAATGTAGTTTTCGTTTACTGAAAGTTTTCTCAACATTTGGAAGAAGACTAATTTGGTTGTTTACCCAACTTCTCTTTAATTTTTTCCCATTGTTCTGAGCAAAAATGCAATGACTTCACCTTGTGGTCTTCATGAACTGCTGCCATTTAAATAAACGGATCAATATGTTCTTCATGATTGTTGTTTTTAATTCTCATGTCATTATTTTTTAGTTATATTATTATTTTATTTGTATTGTTTAGCAACGACAATAATACATTTAATTGTCTTATAATTCCAAAATAAAATTAGTCCATTGTGTTTCGTACTTGGGTAGAGACAAGCCAAGGGTCATTTTACCGCATTTGGACTCTGGACTCGACCTTTTTACGTTACTGACTTTTAAATAAATTTTTGCAATAAGAAATGTAATAATAAACAAACTTTTCCAAATTGGGGCCTCATCGCCCAGCTTGTTAAGCCCAGCATTGGACAGGTCTGTTTATTTCCATCACTTTTATAGTTGAAGTCACTGCCGTTCAATAGAAAACCAAAGTCACAACGAAAACCTTTTAATACTCGGCTTCGTTAACATTTTATATAAATCTGCGAAAATCTTTTTGTTCTTAAACTGCAAATCAAATGAGTTACTTTAAAAAATGATACAGTTAAACCTCTTTCTTCAGCTTAATACGAACTTATTCCTGAATTCTCGTCAAATTGTACAGCAATTCCCGTGCATCTAGTTCTTTTAAAACGAACCGGTTACCGCGAAATACGAAATAGTTGAAATCGAAGTGATGGAACCTTGGAAAATTTCCGCCGCTTAACACGAATAAAACGTGCTTTTCTAAGTCTCTCTATGCAATTTTTTCGAATTCTCTTGTTTCTTCGAAAAGACAGATCCAGAGAAGGTAAACGAAATAAAGTTATCTTTTAAAGTGGGGTGACTTTTATTTTAATAGCCCACGAGGATTTAAGTGTCCAAGTCAGTTTGACCAGTTTAGGACAATTTCTCATTGCCTCATGTCCATCACCCCTAAGTGATGTGAGATTCCTATGGAACCATCGGAATCTTATTTGCTTCTTTCTTTTTTTCATTTGCTTCATACAGAAAAGGCTTTATGCTTTAGTCCTTCAACATTCAAGCGTAAAAATAAATGTAAATCACAAAGCAAGAAATCGTAGAGTTTAAAATGAAAGGGGTCGAGCCCAAATGATACATGTTATATAAAGCTGAATAGCAGATAAATTGCTGTAAAATTTGTGGTTGCAAGGGAAACTTTATCGACGACTTTAGAAAATCAAACCTTCTTGTGTAGTTAATCAGTTTGATCCTGATAAAAGAAGAAAGGGCGGTGTCCTAAATGAAGGAACTGGAGAAACGCTGATGATGCAGGTCAGAGATATTAGAGCCCAAAATTTTGCACTTGTGGATACAATTTTACAAGAAAAGTCCCGGTTTTTTTTATGGTTCTCTGTGAGTGATTTTAAATGTTTATCTGAATGAGTACAATGACTCAAGGAAGACATACGATAATTTTTAAAAAGGTTTGTCACGAGGAAGCCATATAATATGGACTTTAAAAGTGGATATATGCTACTATCATTTTTTCTAAGCTAAGCATGTATAATAAAATAATGGTAATATATATCAGGGCTGAGAAAATGCGGCTCTTCGTTAAATTAAGTGCGTCTCCCGTCGAAAATTGAAATTTTTTTTTTCCTTTTCAAAACTTTTTAGCGAATCTTGTTAAATTGACTAAGAAAGTGAATCGGTTAATGAAGAGTAGAAGTTGTACGTAATCGCTTCAAAAGTAGACCTTCGGTTGCATCGATAGGTCCATCTAGGAGTTATTATTAAAATTTTAAATAATTACTTTGTATTTTCTTTCTCTTAATTATATTTTCTTACATGTATAATTTACATAGCACTTAAGACTTTGGTACAATATGTAACCATATTAATTAAATTTGTGTATTTAATACTATGTAACTATGGCATGGCTCTTTATAATATACGATGAATTGGAATACGGCTCTCATTACCTCATGCGTGCCCGCCCCTGATATATATATATATATATATATCATCATCATCATATTCAACCATTATCTATCCACTGCTGGATGAAGGTCTCTCCAAATGCTTTCCACACAAGTCTATCCTGAGCAATTCGCTTCCACGTCACCCCAACCTGTTTTCTTATTTCATCCACCCATCTAGTTTGAGGACGTTTTCTAGGTCTTCGGTGGTCTCTTGGAATCCAGTTCAGAATTTCTGTTGTCCATCGTTGATCAGTTCTTCTTGCAATATGCCCAGCCCATCGCCATTTCAGCCCTTTTACTTTAACAATGATGTCCTCTACTCTAGTTTGCTCTCTCACCCAAGTGTTTCTTTTTCGATCTCTCCTAGTTATTCCAAGCATGCACCTCTCCATGCTCCTTTGCGTTGTCTGTAACTTTCGTATTGCTCCAACTGTTAGACTCCATGTCTCTGATCCATAAGAGAGGACTGGCAATACACACTGGTTGAAGACCTTTCTTTTTAGACACAAAGGCAATTTCCCCTTCAGGATAAAACTGTTTCTTCCAAATGCACTCCAGCCAAGTTTAATACGTCTGTTGAGTTCTTTCATAATGTTGCCATCCATTGAAATCAGCTGGCCAAGGTAAATATATGAATCAGCAATTTCTAGCTCAATGTTGTCAACTTGTACTTTTGTTTCCTCTACGAAATTATTGAACATGATTTTAGTTTTTTGTAGGTTCATCTTGAGTCCAACTTCTTTACTTCTAGTTGAGAGCTCCTGTACCATATCTTGGAGTTCTAATGGGTTCGTTGAAAAAATAACAATGTCATCAGCAAACCGCAAATGATTTAAATATTCACCATTTATTTTTATTCCCTTGTTATTCCAATTTATCTGCTGAAAAATCATCTGTAAAGCAGAAGTAAAAAGTTTTGGAGAAATGGTATTTAGTTTGAGGACGTTTTCTAGGTCTTCGGTGGTCTCTTGGAATCCAGTTCAGAATTTCTGTTGTCCATCGTTGATCAGTTCTTCTTGCAATATGCCCAGCCCATCGCCATTTCAGTCCTTTTACTTTAACAATGATGTCCTCTACTCTAGTTTGCTCTCTCACCCAAGTGTTTCTTTTTCGATCTCTCCTAGTTATTCCAAGCATGCACCTCTCCATGCTCCTTTGCGTTGTCTGTAACTTTCGTATTGCTCCAACTGTTAGACTCCATGTCTCTGATCCATAAGAGAGGACTGGCAATACACACTGGTTGAAGACTTTTCTTTTTAGACATAAAGGCAATTTCCCCTTCAGGATAAAACTGTTTCTTCCAAATGCACTCCAGCCAAGTTTAATACGTCTGTTGAGTTCTTTCATAATGTTGCCATCCATTGAAATCAGCTGGCCAAGGTAAATATATGAATCAGCAATTTCTAGCTCAGTGTTGTCAACTTGTATTTTTGTTTCCTCTACAAAATTATTGAACATGATCTTAGTTTTTTGTAGGTTCATCTTGAGTCCAACTTCTTCACTTCTAGTTGAGAGCTCTTGTACCATGTCTTGGAGTTCCAATGGGTCCGTTGAAAAAATAACAATGTCATCAGCAAACCGCAGATGATTTAAATATTCACCATTTATTTTTATTCCCTTGTTATTCCAATTTATCAGCTGAAAAATCATCTGTAAAGCAGAAGTAAAAAGTTTTGGAGAAATGGTATCTCCCTGCCTCACCCCTTTGCCAAGTTTGATAGTTTTGGTATCTTTATGTAACCGAAATTTTGCACTTGCATTTTTATACACACGTTTCACCATGTCAATGTACACATCCTCAATGTCTGTTGATCTTAAAGAGTTGATGACTGCTGATGTTTTAATAGAGTCAAAGGCCTTCTCATAGTCAATAAATGCAACACACAATGGAAGTTCATATTCATGTGTTCTTTCAATTAATTCTCTTAATACTTGAATATGGTCCACTGTACTGAATCCACTTCGAAATCCAGCTTGTTCTCTTGGTTGAGCTGCATCTAATTTTTTCTGCAGGCGATGTGTTAGCACTTTTGTGAAGATTTTATAAATAGCAGGTAACAAGCTAATTGGTCGGTAATTTTTCAAATCCTCTTTATCACCTTTTTTATGCAAAAGAATTACTGTTGCAGAATCCCATTGGTTTGGTATGTTACCGCTGTTAAGACATTTGGTAAAGAATTTTGCAAGTATGTCTTCTACATATTCTCCAGCTTCTTTTAGGATATCTAATGTAATACCATCATCACCAGGGGCTCTTCCTTTCTTCATACTTTTTATTGCAAATGAAACTTCTTCTTTTAAGATTTTAGGAGCTGTTCCTTCGACTATTTCAATGTCTTCGTTTAATCCACTGTTACTTTCGTATAGATTTTTGTAGAATTCTTCAACTCTTCTAAGTATTTCTTCCCTATTTCTTGTTACGGTGCCATCCTCTCCTTTTAATGCAATGATGTGTTTCTTCCCAACAGATAAACTTCCTTTAACAACCCTAAGGCTCTTGTTATTTTCAATGGCTTTCCTTACTAGCTCACAGTTGAATTTTCTTATGTCTTCTTTCATGCTTTTGCGCAGAGTTTTACAAAGTTCTATGTACTCAATCCTGGAACTGGTATTTTGATTGTCCACCTTCATATCTCTTCGCCTTTTCATGAGCTGTTTCGTCTTCTCAGATAATTTGCTATTGTGCTTTTTACAGGTTACACCACCAATTTCCCCAGCAGTTTCAACTATTGTCTTAACAATGTTTTCATTTGCTTCTGAGATATCACTTTCATCAATAAGTCCTTCCAGTGCAGAAAAGCGATTTTTTAATTCCAACTTGAATGCCTCGGTATTTTCTTTTAATTTCTTTAAATCCACCCTCTTACTTACTTGTTTCCTAATGAGCTTCTGTCGTTCTAATTTAGTATTTAAGTGCACTTTACATCTCACCATTCGATGATCACTTCCAGTATTAAATCTGTTCAGTACACTGCAATCTTCAATAATTGATTTCTTGTTTGCCAGGATATAGTCAATTTCACTAGTTCCCCCATTTGGGTGTTTCCATGTCCATTTTCTTTGCGGTTTCTTCTTAAAAAATGAATTCATGATGCTAAGATTTTCAGCTTCTGCAAATTCGATGAGTTGATCGCCACGTTCATTCCTTTCCCCATATCCGTATTTACCAACCGATGTCTCTCCTTGTTCCTGTTGTCCAATTCTTGCATTGAAATCCCCCATGATGAGCTTGATATGTTGTTTCCCTTTGGTGTGTAACTCTTTGATTTCTTCATAAAATTCTTCAACCTCTTCGTCGGTATGGCTTGATGTTGGTGCATATACCTGTACTATTTGAAGTTGGTATCGCTGGGTTAGTTGAACAACGAGCCTCGCTGCTCGATCTGACGTGCTTTCGACTTCAAGAAGGTAGTCTTTAATTCTTTTGTTGATTAAGAAGCCAACACCACTTGTTCTTCCAGTTTCCGTTCCTCTATAATAAAACAAATGTCCACTTTTAAGTTCCACCAACTCTTCACCTTTTCTTCTAACTTCACTGAGTCCTACAATGTCCCATTTGATCTTGTCAAGTTCTTCTTCCAATTCCTGAAGTTTTGCTTCAGAAGCAAGGGATCGTCCATTAAACGTAGCCAAGGTCAATAACAAACGGCAGCCTGGGCCATTCCAGTGATTCTTAGCACCCCCTGCTTTCATGCCACACTGACCGCTGCCTTGATCAGGAGCACTCCAGCACCTGGAGACTAGGGGCCATGGTTTCTGGTGTGTCAACATAATGGAGGAATTAGCCATAATTTCACCACGCTGGCTAGACGGGTTGGTGAATTAGCCCTCCCCTTCCGCCTTTCTATCCGTGTAGCAAATATTAATTTGCCACATAAATAGAAAGCTCAGCCTGCACCACTTGAAGGCGGGGTAGGACACTAGGTTACTGGCCTGGCCGGTTCCACACATCGTCACATACGTTCAGCGTGTGGGTCTCCTTCCAGTTAGATACCAGCAACCCTTTTGCAGGCCATATATATATATATATATATATATATATATATATATGTGAACTTTGAATATTTAAGATAGCCATAAAACAGAATATTTATACAGGTCTTGCAAAATGTTTGGTACAACAAACATGAAAAACACCTAATACACCTTTCAAAACATGATTATTTTTTATACTAGCTATTTGTTTGAGTTTTACGGTGCAAGGACCGCAAGGTTTACGCAGCACCGGGACTTACACTTTTCCGAGAAATCAGAACATCTTAAAGCATAGGGAACCAATCCTCCCCACCCCCACCCCCTACTATGGTGAGCAGTTAGTCTGTAAGCGTCTTTTCCTGGTGCAGCTGGGAGTCAAACCTGGGATAACCACACACTAGGAAAACGCATTACTACTGCGCTACCACAGGGTCTCTATACTAGATATACATTCACAAATTTACTTAGAATGTAAATTACTCGGGACTAAATGATACCTGTAGGATGCAAATGATTACCTAGGATATAAATGATAGTTTGTACATTTTTTTTAATGGCACAAGGAGAGCTATGGTTACGCCATTTGTAAAAACAAGATTCATAAATCCATTCAATAATTTAAGAGCAATAATATCTTACTATCACACAGCCCATTCCTCCATGTGTTTTTTTTTCCAGTACTACAGCATAATGATAGATGACAGTTTTTGTTTGTTTTGTGTTTTACGGTGCAAGGCCATGCTGCATCTGGATCTACAATTTTGTGAAAAATCTGTATCTGTGTTATCTAGGGGGAACAAAACCTCAGACTACAGTGGGTGGGGAAAAAAATGGAACCCATTCCATGTTACCTGTGATGTATCAAACTTATTTGCAACCTCCTTCCTATTCTGAACATGTTTCATTCCTTTCTATATCTCCATATATATATCAACAACCATTTTCGATCTACTGCAAAATGGAGGCCTCTTTGTTATCACACATACATGTAGTGCGATGAAAGAAATACAGAGGAAGCAGTCTTAAGCTCACCATGTTGGCACGCTGGACCCACAGTGTAATGAAGATTCCGAACTTGGTCACCACAGCAATTCCTGCACTAAGGCGGGACTCATTGTGTCACCCTCTTGTGGAGTGACCTCCACCACGGCTACTTTAAAGCAACGGTCTGCCAAGTGCCAGTACTCAGCAGAGGACAGCTGTGGGACATATGTACAGTAGAACCTCCATATAAAGAACTTTTGTATATAGTGAAATTCTCTATATAGCGAAGTTTTGATAAATCTCCATTTTCATTACATATGAAAGTGTTTCTATATAACAAAATATTTAACTACCAAAACAGAAAGTCGAGTGGTTACGTCAGCGACATCCAATTCCCTAATACCGTGTTAAGAAATGTAATCACACTCCTTTGATTGGTTGTAAATCAGTAGCTTTCCCCCAGGTCCGAGTAGATGTAGCTTTTGTGGACGTTCGCAAGATTAGCGATCTAGAACCTTAGTGATCAGATCTGATTGGCTCATTGTACAAATTATCTAATTGGTTGATGCTACGACCAACTTCAAATGTATATAAACATAATAAAGCTGAGTTCAACTTCCGTATTTGGTTTGGCTTCATTTACTCACTGCTTTATCTTTAACATACCATGGGAATGCAATACGATTTTAAGGTAAGTGGCAAACAGTGTTTTTTATAAACGGTATCGCAATTTGCGATGCAAAAAACGAAAAATAAGATAAAGTCAAGATTTTGCGTAGCAAACTGCGATATGAAATTGTTATGGCAGGAAAAAAACTTGGAAAATAAAAACTTAATCGCAAAAATTATAAACAAAAAGTCCCAAGGCCGGATCATATTATTCTTCATGGACCAGAAACAAGTCCATGAAGAATAAGTGGCACCCTCTATGGCTCCAAAGAAAGAACACTATCTACTCGGCAAACGCAGCCGTTCGATAGTTTTATTGGGCCTAATTTTCAGTAACTGATATGGCAAAACTACTGCTTTGTTTGCATCGAAATTTTCATTTGTGTTTTTTTTTGGAGGATTAAACGTTTTATTCTTCATAAAATAAGAACAAATCCTGTATTTACCGTAATGTCCCGTGCAGATAGTATATGTATAATTACGTTTAAAAAATGGCAAATGGAATTAGATCCACAAAACATGTGGTTAAAATGCGTTACGAATGGAAACATTGTAAAGTTAGTGTATTGCGATCTATGCAGAAAACAAGTAATTAAACTGCATTGTTTGAGAAATTTCAATGCTTCATTTATAGATGGTGTTAGTAATTCTATAACGAAAGATGACTATTTGAAACACACGAAATCAGATATGCACAAACATGTCATCAATATCAAAAATAAACCCAAATCAATAAAAAAAAATTTTCAAAGTACTCCATTTGGGAAGTCAATGACTTCAGTTGGCAAAGATGTGAAACATCGTGTTAATAAATTACTTAACATATCGTATGTTTTGGCTTGAGAAGAAATCGCTTTCAACAAATTTCCGAAGTTTGTGGAACTGCAAAAAAGACATGGTGTAGACCTCGGATCTCCTTACAACAACGCAGCAATATATGAAGAATTTACCGAGTGCATTGTGGAAGTAAAAGAAAATGACTTGAAAAACGAACTGAAGAAAGCAAATTACTTCAGTATATATTGTGATGGGTCCACTGATGCAAGTAATATAGAACAAGAAATCATCTTCCTAACATACATGAATAGAGGCATCAATGAAATAAAATATAAGTTTTTGAAAATAACTAAGCTGGAGAAGAATACTGCAAAAGCTGTACTTTCAGCAATTAAAAATGTTTAAGATTCCTTTGGTATTTCCAAATTTAAATAAAAACTTGTTGGATTTCTTGCTGATGGGGCTGCAGTTAACATGGGACTTAGTAAAGGAGTTTCTGCTGAACTGCAGAAAATGTGTCCTTGGTTGATTACGGTTCACTGCCTCAGTCATCGATTAGAACTGTCTCTTAAAGATTATGTGCACTCCACCTATCTGGAGGAGGTGATTTTACTTTTGAATGATCTCCATAATTTTTACAATAAGAGTCCAAATCGATTGCACCAATTTCGGGAATTAGCTTCAAGTTTAAATGAACATGCTGCTTTAATACCAACTTCAAGAGTGCAAGGCGTACGGTGGGTGGCTCATACATCACATTCCGTTGAACTTCTGACAAAAAAATATGGAATCATCATACAACAAATGAAAACTTTGGTATCGGAGAAAGCTTCAATGCCTGCCAAATTAGTTGGCATTATCAAAAATCTGCAAAATTCGTTGTTTGGGTGTTGCTTTTCAAAAGTGTATTGAATTGTTTTGCAAAGCTGTCTCTCACTCTACAGTCAGATGGTGTAGACATGGCTTATGCACTACATTGTGTAAACAGGCTGCTTGAAATGTTTGAAGATATGAAAGAAGGAAACTAAAGAATCCTCTTGCAGAGTTACTGCATTATGATGTTCATTGTCCTGATTCAGAAGAAGATTCCCCATCTTATCAAGGTATTGTGTTAAATCTTTCATCTATCTCAGCTTTAAAAAACACGCATAATGCAGTTTTAAGTGAGCTACTTGATACTGTCTATAACAGATTTTCTGATCTATATAAATCTACGCTTATCAATTCTTTGCAGAAAATTATTCAAAACAAAGTATGGCCTATTGATTTAAATTCTCTGACTTCATATGGAGTAGACAAATTACAATATTTATACAAGCATTACAAAGATTTATTAGATCACAGCATTAAAGAAGAAGGTGTCTTAGCAGACTTTTTAGATTTCAAAACCTTTTGGCGTTCAAACTTAACTCATTTGCTTGAAAATGCAATGTAGAAATGTTTTTCTAAAAATTATGGTAATGTATATCCAAATCTTCAGCATATCATAAACATTTTCAGGTTATTTCCTGTTTCCAATGCGTAGGAGGAAAGAGCATTTTCTACAATGAAAAGGGTTAAATCTGATTTCAGAAACAGATTGAGGACTATTTGGCTTAATCATTTGCTTCAAGTATCATTAGAAGGAGAAGCTTTAAGCGAGTTCAACCCACAAAGTGAAAGAGTCGTTCTTCTCAAAACAAAAGTCGCCGTCCTAAAATCAAACCAATTGACCATCAGCCATTCAAAAAGCTAAAAGTTTCAAATTCCTCAAAAACTCAGTATCATCATTACCTTCTGATTCAGATTAAGAGACAATTTTTTACTTGTTTATTTCTATTCCACTTTTACACATACAGCTACCTTGCACTTTTTTCTTCATTGGTAAATATGTTTTTGTTCGTAAGTATAACACCGAACTGCATAATTGTATAAAAAATAAAATTGCTATACATTTATACAGAATTGCTACACAAACAATAATGTGTAGCAGTTGGCTATACAAATGAAGAAACTAAAACAACCAAAAAAACTGGTGGCAATCAAACAAAATGAGGCACGCCTAAGGGAATTAAATCTCCCTAATAAAGAGTTTTCTTAAGCACACATACCTGTATCTGGTTGCCCCATATGGTGCGAAGCTGCTAGGCTTGGAACAGGTCCCAATTGTCCTTGAATCCACTGTATTATTTGAATAGTATTATTTGTCGCGCTTTTTTGCTCGGTTGATTACCAGAAATCCAGACCTTGCAAATTTCCCACAGGAGTGCTAACACTTGTATGATGAATCAACACCGCCATTTGTTGTGCAGCAGGATATTAGAAATTTTTCTACAAAAGCATGAATGTGTATGAAAGAAGCATTAAATACGTTTTCATTTTAAGGTAAGAATTTTTCAACTCTCTTTTTTTTTTTTTTATGTGCATGTATATTTCACACTTAAAAACATCTATTTTTAAATGGTTGAATGTTATTTATGAGAAACAGTCGTTAACTGAAAAATAGGATTTTAATTGTGGTATCATATTGCACTGCCCTGGTTCATGAATACATCGTTTCCACATAGCGAATTTCCTATATAACGAATTTTTTTTTATGGAACCGTCGATTTCATTATATGGAGGTTCTACTGTATATAAATATAAAATACTTATTAAATGGAACCTGTGTGCCATTAAGGCATCAGAACACCACTTTATCAGTTTGTTTAATACAATGGGGACATCTATAAGAAGGGCAACCGTAATCGCCATTGAACTAAACCTAGGTTGTACATTACTCCCTGATGAAGGATTGCTGCTTTATCCGAAAAGCTTGAGTGATCTTTTTCATTAATATTTTACCAGTGTTTTGTCCTTTTATGTTCCCAGTTTAATGAAATGAAATGGATGAAACGATTAGCTCTACACCACTACAAGACTTCAATGACAACCTAGTCACATCCGTAGAACAAGAAATTAAATTTCCACATTACATCTGTATGAACCAATTAAGAGTTTAAATTTTCTTAGGCCAAAGGATAGGGGGCCCCTGAAAATAGTATGCATTCATAGCATCAACTGTAACGGGATCTCAAAATTCCATGACTTTATTTTTTGGCACAAAGACAGCAAGGGTCATGCTGCACTGGGACCTATAGTATTTTGAGAAATTTGAACCTCTTAAGGCTTAGAGAACCAACCCCTGGATTACGATATTGTAATTATAAACTATTAATTATATACTATTATATTACAATATTATAGTTATAGTCGTTAAATATTCTTTTTTGGCACAATTGGGAACCAAACTTGGGATAATCACATGTCAGCTGAACACATTACCACTGCAGGGCCTAATTCAATTACCCCTACTAAGCTAATATGCATTTATGCATATTCACTTGGATTCAATTTATAGTGAAGTTCAGCTAAAGCCCTGTACATCAGCTAAAAGAAAGAAAAAAGTAAATTCTGGAAAGTACACAAGATTTCAAGATTATAAAAAAAAATTAACAAAAAAAAATGTTTGCAGTATTCTGGAATAAAAACAATAACCCACTCAAAATTAAAGCAATAAGAAAATATAGATTTAAAAAATTTTAAGCTTGGTCTTTTTCATAACGTATGAAGAAAATTAAACATACTTTTGATAAGCAGGTACTTCAAGGTTTAGTAAGGTTGCTACATTTTTCATTACTGTATCACACTTTCCTACAGAAATAAAACACTGAATGTGAAAAATGAACACCACCATATTTTACAATTTATCGTGATTAAGTGCATCTTTTATGGCATTTTTTACTATATATTTATTTTATTATTTGTATATATTTTATTACATATATATATCAAAATATCTTATATAGGGCTGAGTTATATCAAATAATAGTATATATCGAAGGGTTGGTTAATGCTATTAACCAAGCTTTCTTTACGATATAATTTAGTCGGTTTTATATTGGCTGCGTAAGTGCCACATACACTAATCGTCCCTTTGATTATATTCAGCCTATAACTGGTATATAACAGTTTACAAACTACTACATAAAAATATTATTATTTATACCTGGTATACTAATTCTTACCATGTATTTTTAGGGTACAATAACTGTCTTTTGGCGTCCACTGAAGGTTAACGATGAACAATTTAGGTTTCTTGTTTGCAGGCTTATCCGACCAGAGGCAGGGATATCGTTTTAACACCTGTTCCAATGATAAATGTGAACGTCAAAATCCAATATAATATGTGGCAAATGAGAAAATTTTATGTAATAGAACATCAAGCTTTTTTTTTTCTTTATAGTTTTGGATATCAAAATTATATAACGGTTAATCTGGGATAGAATTGATATAATCCCTGAATTACGACTTTAGCCTAGCATGCTTCCCAACTGCATTTTTATCAAATGGGCTATTGTGAAACAGAAACCACACACTCGGGGACCTGATGGACACTGAGAGCATATTTCTTGAAGGTAGAAGTATTGAAATCAATGAAATGTTGGTTCATTGCATTTATGCAAGTTGCACGGATATTTAGGTTGTCTCAAGTAAAGCGCTTTTATCCCAGAATGGAAAAGAGTGCACTGCAAAAAGGATGACAATGGGAGGTTATGCTAGAAGTTGTACACAAGGCCAAAAGCAGAAGTCCAATGCAAGCCAGTCTGCATTAGAGAATCCAAAGCCAGGTGTAAGGCCACAGAGAACACAGAGAAAGTCCCCTTAACAGAATGTTTTGCAATGTTCTGCAACAAGCCTTCAGCTTATCAAAAATGTTCTACAGAAAATGTGTGTATATAGGGAGAGTTCAAGTATTACATAAGCAACATTTTGGCCATTTTATAGCACTCTCGCCACTGATAAGCAGAAATTAACATTGGCTAATATTAGAAGATAAGCACAACAGCAACCCCCTCCCACAAAGATGCTTATGTAATACTTGAATACTCCCATATATGTATTATACGCATTTCTAAATTCTATGCAAAAAATTTCTTTTATAATAAAAATGTGGAAAACATCTGTTGGGCTGATTTTTTTTATTTATTTCTTTTTTGTTTATTTTAAAAAAAAAAAAGTTCACCCCACGATTGTTCTTTGGTGAAGCTGTTCGTTCTGCAACATGCATCGCACTTTTTAGCACGTTCTGTTTTGGGGGCCAGAGGCTTCAGATTAAGTAACCTATGCCATTAAGGAAGGTATTTATGGAAAGGAAAAGATATTGATCATTACAATGTAAAGGGAAATTTTTAAATTTGAGTACAGAAGAAATGCAGAGCCAAAGATAATTGGAGGTAAAATCACAGAACACATAAGATGGACAGACCAAGAGAAAATAATCCAGTCCCATCAACAACCATAATATACATGAGACCATTATAACAACATGAGGGTTCACGCCATAGGCGTAGCCAGAAAGTTCGTAAGTGGGGTTATAGGCTCAACAAGGAGGGGGTTACAGAGCTGCAACTCGTACATTCCTATGTTAAATATACAAAATTTCATTGCAATGGAGATTCATTCCAAAAGGTATGCTATGTTCCACGTAGATCACAGATTTTATACGGTGAAAGAAAAGCAAGGGTCATTCTACATCAATCAAGGTGAGACCGTACATGCGGTTTTAAGTAGATTTTAGACACGGTCATATGTGGAAAAAATTTGCAATGCTATTAACAAACAATAATTTGAAAATATCGAAGCATCTTACTTTCAGACTACTTCCAAGGCAAAGAATGACATCTGCATTAGATGCTGCCTTCGCAGCACCTTTCCAATTCAGAGGCCACTGTAGCTTTCCACGTTCACCAAAATGAACGATTGTATCTTTCAACTCTTTACCACACTTTTCGCAGAAGCGACCTGTAAAATGACGATGTAGACCCGTGTTTTCTGTGACATCAAAAAGCCTAATGTATTGTCTTAATGGCTTACATGAAGGACACACCTAATGGGAAAAAAAACAAAAAACAAATGTCAATCTCTACTTGATGAGCCATTGTCTTTTGTATTTAAACTGAGTAATGTGTCAATATCTACGATCATATCGAAATGGTAGCGATCTTGTCTCAAATCCTTTATTCAGATGGATAGTAGGATAACAGTCTGAAATGATTTTCTGATGTTATTTCCCCCATTTGAGATTAAATGTGGAAAATACCACATTCTGGTCACAAAAGTAGTCTGAAAAAAGAATTATCACTTCAAGAATTAAACAAGAATCTATGACTTTTAGGTTATTCTCCCATAGCCTTGGTTGCTCAGACACCAACACCAGTTTTGTACGATCTTCCTAAATCCTATATTTTCCTTGTCTAATTTAGTCAATAACCCTATCAATACATAACACTTGCCTCTTACTCATTGTTTCCCTATTCAGGGTCAGCGACGTGAAATTACACTTCCACTGTTTCCTGTCTAGGCGTAGTTGGATGTCAAACCAAGTCCAGCCTTCGCTTCTGTTGTTAGCTTTGGTCTTCCTGCCGCTGTCTTTTGGGTTTGCTGCATCACTTGTGATGCAGCAAACTCAAAACTTTCTCACGAAGAGCAGGAAAGATGATGCAAATCACCTTCATCACTCTTTGTAGTAGATGGTTTTCTTCTCTTTTCTAAACATGCCTCCACCATCCAAGTCTTCTTTCTCTGAACTTCTCTATTACACTTACTATTTCCATTTTTTTTTAAATCTGTGTTGCATTTCTGCCTCTGAATCTTAACATTACCCACAGGGCAATTCTCAGAATGTTCTTCTGTTCTGTGTGTGTTCTAAATGTTCTGTGAATGTAGTTCTGTTGTATGGAGTATTTTCTCAATATGTAACATTTGTCTATAATAAAATTATGGTGTATATTATATGAATGTGACTTGTATGTGCATTTCATAATACGAGGTCATCAAATAACTTGGATAACTTTACACCCCCTCCCCCATAAATTGGAAACTTCATTTGTGTGTGTATCACCTTTGGAAATAATGATCTGGGAATTTCAGAATACGGAAGTGGAATTATGACCTATTTGTCATATTTTGCAGCCACACCCCCCGGAACAGCTAATTGTAAGTTTCTTTTCTATCAAATAGGTGGCATTTGCTTTCATAGGAAACGTAAAGAAATAAATTTATGTAGGGAAAAGAGTTACTATGAAATATAGTTGTAAAGACAGCATATACAGTAAACTACATTGAGAGTCAGTGAAATATTTTAAAGAAGTAATTTATTAAAGTGAGTCGGTATAACAACTCACTCATTGAACAGGGTTAAGACTCACACTAGATCCAATTTTTTTGTTTCTCAGTGTCTAGTGTCTCCAAGGAACAAGACTGAAAAGCCAGTTATTTACCAGCTACTAAATAATTTAACATGCTTTTTCACCAGCTAACTAGGAACTTGTAAAAAAGCTTTGTGTTATTAAGCCATAAGGAACACTCTTAGCATAATATATTTATGACAAAAGGTTTTGCTAATCTTCATTGTACACAATAATTGCAGCAAATAATTTGCTATGATTTATGACACAAGGCTTAGTGTAAATAGCCTCAAGTTCTAAGGAGGGCTGTAGCGC
>QLNU02015003.1:127244000-127259838 GCA_006491805.2 Dysdera silvatica | reverse complement strand
CCGCAGGGTTCGAAATTAGCGGGTGCACTGTGCACATGAAATTTTATCCGTGCATGTAAATTTTTAATTTGGGTGCACGCAGTGCACCTAACTATTCAAAACCATGGTAACTTTATTATTTAGGAAAGAAACAGTAGCGTTAAGAGAATTCTTTTCCCCCGCACTTCTAGTAATTGACACTCGCTCGGATATGGGCTAAGGCTTTCCGATTTCACCTACAAGAGCGCTTGTTTGGCTCCGTGGAGCCAACAATGAGCTTCAACTTCAATCACCCCTTTCTCTGCATTTAAAACTAGAACGTGCTCTTCTCTTTTTTACTCTGCCTATCCGCTATAAACACGTTGTCAGTTCTTTTACACACATTTACAAGACAGTGCTGTTTGGTCACGGAAGTTTTGGAATAGAGCCAATAAAACCTGCTGTTGTAAAATAAATGATGCCCAACGGAAAACAAAATCCTATACTGAAATCTAAAAATATCAGCAGATATTTCCATAGTACCTTAAATGATGAGAAGAAATATATTAACTTCATCAATGGCAGATGAGATATCGAACAACCAAAATGTTGTTCACGAACATAGATTTTATACAGTCAAAGGGCACTCCAAACAGTGACGTGAATGATTCACAATTGCCAGTTGTGATCCGTTTTGGGAATGAAGTCACTTTGGGTGCCAATATCATTATAGAAGGCAGTCTACCTAAAAAAAACGGTACTTACATATTATAGTGGTCTCCGAAATATATCGCCAAGATAGAGGGTAATTACACTGGTCAGCAGCCATTTCGCTACTGGTATGCCATGCATCATTTCTGACTCAAGTTGGCTTCCTGAATCCGAATATGTGCTTATTTTTTGCGTATCACGTCTAGTTTTTGAGATATCAGCCAACAAAAATTGAAAAAACACCAAAAACAGTGATTTTATAATGTTTTTAAAACTCATATAGATTATCATAGACATCAGCTGAAAGCGTTAAAATTTAATACAAATGCTTGCCTTCCAATAAAAAATATGCATGTGTAATGCCGAATATTAATAATTTTAGAAAATAGTGGCAAATGGAGTAATGTAGTGTAAAAATGGCCGCTGGCAAAACTTCGCCTCAACCTTCACAGGAATTTTCGCCTTTCGCGGTTGGTTTTTAGCGGTAAAGGATCTAAAAATCGTAGAGCTACTCTGCTTATATTGTTATAAAGCTTGTTATGTTTTCTTTTCAAAAACATAAATTTACATTTAGGGTTGGTAAAAAATAATTTATAGAAATGCTTGTAAAATTGAACCCTTTCTTAAGATAGAAGAAATAAAAAAAGCTGACGATGTTGAGAATAATTTAATTTTGTAAAAAAAAACCCAATGTAATTGTAAAAAATTGGTCACGACCCACAGTTTGAAAACTAATTTAGGTCGTTATCCACTAATTGCATCCATGGATCTCAGAAATGTAACATTATAGCCAATGGCATACAGAGGGGGTAATGTGGGTCATAACCCCGTATGGGGGGCTCACATCCCCAGTGGAAAAAAAAAGTAACATTAGGTCTATGGGACCCAAGCTAATTATATAGAGCCCCCGTATGAATTTTCTGCATTAGTTTATGGGTATTAACTATTTTAATGTCATTATTTGCATTGTACTAGCAAGAGTCATCGCCAATGTGTTGCTAAATCACCAAAAAAACTCGCCAAATTTAAAAATCGTATATCTCAGAAACTATTAATGACAGACATAAACAAAAACAATACTTGGTATTCCGGAGTGACTATATTCTATCAGTGTCATCTATTTTTGTTGAGGGTACGAAAATTTTATTCGAAATACAAAGCATTATATTTAACATTGAGTCAATGTAAACCCTATAATTTCAACTGCATATTTCTCAAAAACCTAATGTGATAGAGCATTTCTAATGCCAGATTCAAAATCATGGGACTGAATTCTCTAAGAAATACTAGGTTGCATACCAGAAGCAGACAAAAAGTTAAAATTTGTTGACAAGTGTTATCAGCAAAATCACACGACATATTCTTATATTAGCTTTGTATTGCATTTTTGCTAAGATTATTGGCATTTGTGAATATAGACATATGTTTTCAATAGATTATGAATAAATTAGTACCTACTCGTTGTCACAGGGACCTAACTGGGGAAGAAGACCCCCCCCCACTTGTCGCTTTGCGATTCGTGCGCATTCAGATCACATCCGATATATGCTGCCTGAACCAATGAAAAGCTTGCAATCAGTATTTTCCGATCTTGGCTTAAAAAACATACTATTTTCAACTGTCATGGAAAATGGGAAGAAACTGGCTCTGCTGTGAAAACAAAGCTATGTTTTGCAGTAGTTGTCAAGTGTATGGCGAAGAACCACGTGTTACCACATTTCGAAATAGCGGTTGTAACACATTAAGAAGATGAATGACTATTTACGTTTATTTTGCAAGAACAGTGCAACCTGTGGAATAATTTTATATAATTTTCTCAATGTATCTGCATTTATGTTGATTTTTTTTTTATTACAAACAAATATTCAATTATTTTGAAAAGTTGCATGTTTTAGCTTCATGTTTACATATAATTGGTATATTTACATTTTACCTGTTTTTAATGTTGAGGTTTACTTCCTATTCTGTTGGTTGTACGCCTAACTAGTATTAAGTGCACCTAAGTCACAAGACTTTGGTGCACTTGTGCACCTGATTTAAAAAGTTAATTTCAACCTCTGGCACACTGTTGATCCGTGCCCTGCAGTGGCCCATTGTTGTTTTCTAGACCATTCTGCTCCCTTGTATTTTTCGGAATCAGTGAATGCTAGTAGGGAGTTCCCCACACCCTCTACTTACAAAGCAAACGGTACATCAGGGCACCATCTTTTCCTGAATCCAAAAATGTGACAACAGTAAAGGAAAAAGGTGAAAGTTCATAACATGGCACCATCACTGAATTTTTCCAATGTCTCCAAAAGCTTATAGTAATGGGCGTGGCAACTTTCTGCCACGTTGGAATGTTTGTTTCTGGAGATTTTTTGGACACAGTAATTTCCCTGAATCAGTGAATGCCTTGTGGAGGTGTTGCCCCCTTCCCCTTTCAAAAAACAACAGACAATCCTAAAATCAGAAATTGTTGGATCAGAAATGCTCGCAATCAGTTAAAAAAAAAAAAGAAAAAGAAAAGAGTACTTGCTCATATTCCGGTATCATACAGATGCTCATGTATGAAGTCACAAGCCTGACAACTGCAAATTTGGAGCGGGTTCAAGAGGAGAGATAACATAATGGCATGTTCTGCACTAGCACCAGGAAAAAAAATAAAGAAAAGGGTGACTCACCTATATTTAGGTTTAAAACAGCAAAGGATATACATGAGGAAGGGAAAGGTCATAAAAAGAGAAATAACCCAGAAAAGAATGGAGAAAGTACCTTAGAGGGAAAAGAACGTCAGCGAAGGAGGAGGGGGACTAAAACAGTAAGGAACCTGTTCAAAGAAGTTTTTTGGAAGGGTCCTTTCATGTTGTTGTACGTAGACCGATACTGCGGCCACTTTAGTGTTCAAGAAATGAGCATTGCTTTCAATTTCGTTTTGAACATTGAAGCTGCAAAAAAAAAAGGGAAAAAAGGCCTTGCCTCTATTTCACAATGGTTAATCTGCAAAATATGAAAGAAGAATACAGTTCATGTGTTCATCCACGTTCAAATACTAAAGCCCAATGAAAATTCGTCTGAACCTAATCACCAGAAAAAAGTCCAACACAAACTGAAAGTACCAAAAACGGTAGTAGTCCACCTTTCTACGTAAAACATGACGGAAAGCTTATGGTAGAGGGTTCTGGATACATGAAAACAAATCTGACACACCAGCAAGGGAAAAACACCAAGGGTTGCAAAGTATGCACTAGAACCATTTTTTGCTAGTATTTTTTCATTCTTAATGTGAAAAACATTTTTTTCATATATATTGAAATACAAATTTAATGGATTGGCTGTACTTGAAAGCAAATCTTTCTCTCTTGGCAACTTCGTTGATCTCATTCCAAATGTAACAACTTACTGCTCGACAATATTTAATGCAACTTTGATGCTTGTTTCAGTTAACAGGATATGGCTTTTAGGTCTTTGCTGGGCACAAATGCCCTTGGTTTTCTTTACAAATCCATGTTGTAGTGTCCAGGAAAATGAGCCAGCGATTCACTTATTTATTTATTGTAAAATTCTGGAAGTATATCAGCCGAGAATTATTATGCACCCTCGCCGAATTAGTCGCCAGATATCACCCCTCATGGAAATGAGGCATGGACTTAACGAACATATTCAGGGTCCCCATGTACCACAATTTTGTTTCTAATGAAAAACTTTTCCGTAGCCATTTTGAGAGCTATGAATGTTTGTACAGGATGTTCAGAAAGTCTGTCTGCTTATTTGTGTACAAGACATTGATAACACAAAATGTTGAAAACGACCTACTATGGCTACAGGATGCAATCACATAGTACATCCATGGGATTACATTACAGGAACTGTGTGGGTTGTCACACAAAATGGTGATATGTGTCCAGGCATACTTGGATGTCCACAACAGTCATTTTCAACATTTTGTGTAACCAATGTCTTGTTTACCGTTAAGTAGACTAAGACTTTACGAACACCCTGTAGAGTAAATGTGTGTACAAATCTGGAAGACTATAAAATTCTGAGATGTTCACCATGGGCATGTTGTCATTAAAAGCAAAGGATGAGTTCACTTTTAATTTTCGTTCAAAAGTAGACGGGTGAGCTTGATTAGTATGAGGGATAAATGGAAGTGGCTGGGGTCGGTTTCAAGAATATTCAATCAAGGTGTTTGACTAGAACAAGTTGCAGGCTGTTCAGTATTAATGACAAGATGCTATGAGGGATAAGAATCTTCGCAAGAAACGAAGGCTGAAAGACGGAAAAGAAAAAATTTCAAGAAACACATGGAGTATAAAATAATAACTCCATGTTAGAATACACAGTAATGACTTGTTTTTACCTGATATTCAAGTTTTTTGGAAATTTTATGATGATGTAACTAAGGCAGAAATAACATTATTCACACACATACCAGGCTCTCAAGGGGAATTTATAATTTTAATGTAATAGCCCAATTGTCACTAGAGTTAAGGTTGACTATATTTTGACATTGAATATTTTTAAGTTTTAAACATCAAATCTGTATTTTGCAACTATTAAACAATATTTTTCATAGGAAAACCATGTATGTTTGTTTTTGAATCATGTTAAGTCTAAAAATTCATTTTCCAAAATAAAACAAGGTTCATAATAAAATAAGTCCACCTACATTCACTCGAATTTTATCATCAACTACTAGTATCAGTCGTCCATTACAATTTATCCCATAAATTATAATCATTTCATTTTAAAAATTCTGTTATGGATATGTTACCATGCAGTTAAGATATTTTGTTTTAATTTTATTGCAGCATTGAGAAGGAAAGTTGTGATGTAACGCCCAAACCACCCGAAACAACAGATTTTTCACCGAAAATAGCAGATTTGAGAAGCAAGCTACATCATTGCCGGGAACAAATTCAAAAATTGCCAGGAATAGAATACACAAAGCAGGAACAGTTACAGCACATAGCTGCTCTTCGTGAACAGGTTGTACAGAAAAGACAACTCCTGTTAAAGTATAAGAATATGTGCCACTTTGATATTCCAGAGAAATAGTCTATTATTCGCTATTGAAAACCTCACTTGAGTTGAAGTTGCACTAATTTTATAACCATTTTTAAATGTGAAGCCATTATAGTGTTGCAAAACAGCATGTGCTATCACACATATTCATAGTTTCAGATCCAATTCCAGAAAGAGAAGATTTTAAACCTGATTTAAAAGTAACGTTGACTTATCCATCCAATTTAATAGTTTTTTTTGGAACAAGGTCTACATATAAACAATTTTGTGTGCAAAAAAGGTAAAATAACTGATAGAAATGATGCGGAGCTTCGTTCATTGCAAATTTTCTAAATTCCTTACTTGCACTCACTATTTACCAATTAAAGCTAGAACTTTATTACGTGGTGCTTCCCAAAATTCCAAGTTCCTGTTTTCTACTGTGTCAAATGTTATAAAACAGGATAGAATAAATGATTTTAATTTTAATTTCTTCCATCATAATCCCACATATACTTTATCATGCTTGCAAATAGATGCAAAACAGTTTCAGAAGACACCAGATATGATGAAAGATGCTAAAAGAAAGCTTGCTTGTCTGTCAAGTGTGCACTTTGTGAATAATTTGTCACATGACCAAGTAGTCAAAACAATGGAATATGCTGCACGAGTAAAATTGGAAAAGAACGAAGCGATGTTCAATTTGGTACTCATTGATAAAAAATGTTCTTCCCTGGTTCATGATTGGTCAATGGACACTATATTATACATTTTTGATGCATGGTTCTTAATTTTACAGAAGAAAGCATTTCAGACATTATTTTTTTCTGTGGCAAGCACCATCTGGTTTGAAAACTGCCATACTTTATCCAAAAATAATGTTGTGCAGTTGGTGTATTATTTAGGTCTTTATAAAAAAGCTTCTAACAGAATGATCAAAAGACTTTTAGAAAAATTTGAGGAGAAACAAAAAGAGATGAATGACACAGAGATAGCTATTGCATGTCTCAACTTCTTTAAGCTGCGTGTCAAGTCCGTGTCTCCGCAGATGGTTTCAAGGACAATGGAAGTCGCCCAAAACCTTATAATTCAAAATGAACGATTCCATCTAATTAGCATTCTAAAATTTCTTAGGCAACTGCAGGTTTATGATAACACACTAGGTAGCATGCTTCAAGAATACATCTTACGAGAAGCCAGTTCATTTAATTTTGTCGAGAGCACAAATTTTTTGGCTACCTTTTCGAGCGAATCCATATACGAAGGAAAGGTTTACAAGGTTCTAGAAAAACAGGGCATAATCATGTTGGAAGGTGAAGCAGAACACCCTAATGAGAATAAGCAACATACACATCCATCCTTAAGAAGTCGCGTTAAGGACCTGTCAAGGTTTTTGTGGGCCATGGTTAACGTTGGCCATCAACTGAACCATACGACTGTTGAAACTGTTCTAGGCCTCGTGAGAATGAAACATTCTAAAGGAGAGTATAGAAAGCAACTGCATTATTTGGTAGATTGTTTACAGTCTTTTGCCATTATCAACGTTTATCCCAAAGATCTGCTAAGAGTTGTATTCACAAAGGATTTCCTCACCCTTCTCCAAGCTCAAGCTAGAGTGAAGCCATTATATCAAATGTATTTTCTTTACAAATCCATGGAAATTGAATGTCCTGAACTGCTGGAGTTAGTGGTGGAAGAAAACGTACTAACTCACCTTAAACCACTCCCGAAAGATTTAAATAAACAAATCAAAGAACGTAAAGACTTGGCATATATATTCTCTGTCATTAAAGAGATGAATCGACCAGAAATTCAATTTGAACTCTGCACAGCTTTACCACATATCATGATCCTCGGTATGGTGGTCAACAAAACTGGGGTCAAAAGTAACTCTGCGAATGAGAAGAAAAATATTTATGTGGAAGTATTAGATTCAGCCATTTGCTGTCGTAACAGTGTATGTCCCACAGGTCTAATGATAGCCAAACTTAGGCAACTAAAAAAACTCAATTATAATGTCATTACTATCACCCAAGATGATATTTCTTTCATTAAAAGAACTTTATCTCATCAAAACACTAAATTGCAAGAAATATTTTTATGAGTTGTATGTAAGACTGCTCCAAATGAAAAGAAGTTCCATTAAAAAAAAAATTCTTGTTTAACCTTTCTTGCTTCTAACCTTTTTAAAATATTTGTTTGTGAAACTTTAAATGAGCTATAAATAGAAGACTTGAATAGTAAAAGAAAGTATTATTCATCAGTGTGGCACTGTTGTAAAACCGACTGTGATTTAACATTGAATTTTCGAGCTAGACCGCTTGAGAGTTAAAACAATAATAAAATGCTGTAGTTGAATTTGAGTTAACCTAGAGCTATTAGACTGATATTATGTATATATATAATGGAACCTAATGAAGTGACCGCTTTTTATAAGAGAGAAGTGGTAGGAACTCAGTCTGACTGGACGGCAATGGTCAACATAGACAGATGGTCACTATACATAAAAGACTTTGGTGTGGGGATGACCACTTCTTATAAAAAATGGTTACTTTACCATGTTCAACTGTATATATATTTAAATCATTAGTAGAGGTGTCTTTAAATCGAAAGGGCAGTATGATATTTTAAAGCACAAATTATTGTTCATAAGGAAAAGCTGGGTTCCCACCAGGGTTAGTAAGTTTCTGCCAAAGCGGTTAAAACCGGCATGGCAGAAACTAGTTTCTGCCACAAAAGTGGCAATAACCAGCAGAAACCCAGAAAATAATTATTTTGTGCATTAAAAGCTTAACCAAACTACCGTAAGTGCAAAAAGGATTATTTATTTTAAAGTAAAATAGGTTTAGTTACAATGTGTATAGTATTTATTCAAAGGTTACATCATAGCAAATTCACTAGCATTTAAGTTCAGGCTGATCTTTTCGATAAAGCAGTCTATAGCAAAAGATCAGTTTTCCTGCTATTTCCTAATTCAAATAATTTCTTAATTTATTATGAATAGATGAAAAGCTTAAGAGGGAGATTCTGCCAAGCCCATGAGTACCGCAGGCAATATCACTACATATCAGAGTTACAAATCTTCATTTGTAGTTGTTTTCTTTAAACTAAACTATCACGTAGCAGACGAGACATTTTCGAAAATTTTATTGGAGTAATATGTTTCAGGAAAAGGAGCTGATTTTGCTCAAAAAGCTATAATGTAAAGCACAAAATTTGGGTTAATGACATTAAAGAATTTCCTAGTATTGTCTTCCTGCTCCTGTGACAATTTAGATCACATGTACTTTGGATGAAGTATATAAACTGGCATATATATGATGTTGAGTTATTACCTGATTATATTTACTTTTTACCCTTTTTTGATTCATTTTTATGAAGTAATCGTCATCTGTTAAGATCAACTAAATTTCTCAAGCATCTGCAATAGAAAAATCACCTTTTCAAATCTTATAAAGGGGAACAGCAATAGCAGGTCAATACCACAGGTGACTAAAATGCAACTACTTACTACTATTTTTGACCATAGACGACCCTGCAACTTTTTTGGTTGAAAACAGCCCAAGAGCTACTGTTTTCAGCGAAGTGGCAACTTTTTACAAGTGCTGGCAATGATTTCTTTCTTTTTCGTTCATTTTTATTCTTTTCACTAAGGTTTGCAAAGTGTTGATAGTTTTGACGAAATTTAATTATTGGACAAAAAACAATTCTCGTCAAATATTTCGTTTGACATGTTTAGACAGAAGAAGAAAAAAACGCCGAGAATCCATGTGAGTGACATCTCTGGGGATCTTTTTCTCCATCTGGCATATGCACAGTACAAACTAAATAAAATATCTTTGCAGTATAAATAAAAGTTTGTTTTTCGAATTTTGGATATGTCTCTTACTCTACGAAAATTTTTGTTTCATGGGGCTAATTAGACGGCGTCTATTGCTAGTGTAAAACTCATAGTCGCGGTCTCTTCGCTATTACTCACCTACAAAGATAGTAGAACTTCATCACTAACTTTACCTATTTCATACCTGCGAACTTGTAAAGTTTTTGACTGAAATGATCGCAAACTATGATTCATTTATATTTTTAGTCCTAAAAAAGAAAGCTTAAGAACGATCTAATAGAAATCAGTTTTCCTTGATATATAGCATGTTTTTGTTTCATTTTTATTGCTACTATTCTTCTCACAGCACAAGCCTAGTGAACAAATTTGGATTCAAACCATGCACCTCGTAATGTGACCTTCGTGAACAACGAGAACTTCGTAAGAGCATTGATTAAAGGTGGGTGGGGAAGGGGGGAACTCTTTAAGAAATAATTGCTAGAGTATTCTTTTGAAGCAGAAATGATCAGTACAACACTTTACTCCCAAACCCAAATTTGGAATATGAAACACCTTGAATACAGCTATGATTGCCCACTTTCATTATGGTATATACAGTGGAACGCTTCTAAGGCGGCCACCATCGGTTCTTCTAGAAAACTAGCCGTTTTGAGGGATAGCGGAAAACAGGGATACTGATTTTTTTTTTTTTTTTCAGAACTTAAATTTAAAATTTCGCAATACCCACAATGCATTAAAAATGAACATGCGTCCGTTTTGCTATTGTGTTACTAGATTATGGACATGAAAGGGATGCTCTTTTTTTTAAAAAAAAAAAAAGGATGAGAAACAAGTCAAAGCACCCCTCTGTCCACTGTTAATTGATGAGGAAATTTCGCATGAGATGGCAAAGCTTTCTTTATTGATTGATAAGAACAATGGTGTTTCTAATAATTAGTTAATCCCTTTACCTGTCTAGTTACTAGGCACGAGAAATTGGCCGTTTTGAGAGGTGGCCATCTAGAGAAGTTCCACTATATATATTTTTCATAATTATATATTTGTTAAAAGATATTTTCTCTGTGTGCGTATGTGTGTACGTGCACACTGGAAAATCATTTGAAAGGGCAAGGCATCCTATCAGGATTTCTAAATTAAGCTAGCCAACCCCCCCACAAAAGTCTTACGATAGAAAATCATGGAATATGGGGTCAGTGCAGTAGTGTGGAGGGCGCCAGATAAAAGGAATAAAATTTTAATATTGGACTGGTGGAAGGGATTGATAATGTGTTTTCGCGGGCGAAATACTTAACTTGCCCCGGGCACCCCATGCATACTGCTGTGGGGGAGCCTTTTATGATTACCTTCTGTGCATTATGAGGTGAAATAACGACATTTAGATGTAGATAAATTCTTTTATAATGAAATCAAAAAGGGCTGACTGAAAAATTTTAGTTCATGCAAGTTTTTAGTATAAAGAAATGCATTTTTTTAATATAATTTTTGTATTTGTAAATTCACTGTAATTAAGTTATAAATGACTTTGGGATTTGTGTTGATGAATTTTATGGTCTTGTAACTTTTAATGCATTGTGTGTTGTTTACTGTAATTAGCAACTGGAAATCGATTAAGATTTGGTCTGGGAATGTCAAGCAAGTTTATAACAGAATTTTGTTAACTACTTGATTACTTTTAAAGAATTGCTTTTCATTTTCAAACTTGTTTCATGATTATGTTACTTCTTAGATTGTGTTTAATTATAATGCATCCTAACATACTTTTACTTATTCCTTAAATTGGTGCTATAAGAGTAAAGTCGCTTGCATAGATTCTGTTTAATTCATTTGTTGTGTGAGGGGTCCTTAAATTTCACTTCATAATGTGCAGAAGATAATCATAAAAGCCCCCGCCCTCCCCCAGTGGCACAGCGTGGGTTGCCAGTGCCCAGGGGCAAATTAAGTATTTCGCCCGCTAAAGCCCATTAGCCATTCCTTCCACCAATCCAATATTGAAGTTTTACGCCTGTAAGAATTTGGTGCCCCCCCACATACACACACACTACAGTGTTGACCCCATATTCCATGATTTTCTGTGGTACAACTTTTTTGGTGGGGGGGGGTGTTGGCTTGCTTAACTTAGAAATCCTGATAGGATGCCTTGCCCTTTCAAATGACTTTCCTGTGTATGCGTACACGCACATACACACACACAGAGAAAATATCTCTTAACGAATATCTGATTATGAAAAAATTATATAGTAGAACTTTTCTACACGACCACCTCTCAAAACGGCCAATTTCTTGTGCCTAGTAACTAAACAGGTGAAGGGATTGATTCATTATTAGAAACACCATTGTGCTTATCAATAAAGAAAGATTTGCTATGTCATGCAAAATTTCCTCTTCAATTAACGATGGCGAGAGGGATGTGCAACAATGGCCGGAGGTGAATGGTGTACAAAAGTTAATGTCCGACAAAAGTCACATTAAATCTCATAATTAATGATGCAAATAATGTAAGTGAAATTACTAGGGAGATAACATTTTTTAGAGAAAGTACATTAAGGAGAAAATCTGTACCGAATATCCCTCTATTTTGTGAAATGCTCTGGTCTGCTAAATACAAAAGTATTCGCGTATTTTCAGAAAGCTTTTATGCTATTGTGCATGCTTTGGAAGAATTGCATTACTCAAAATGCAACATAATTCGAAGATGAAAATCAACGCCAATCATCGATGTATAGCAGCAACAACACAAACCTACATTGTAGCACTTCAAATAATCGGCTTTTATTCCTCTAAACTAGAGTCTATTTGCAACCAGCTTCAACAAGTAAACATGAATGTAAAGTTGCTCAGCAGACTCAAAGATCTGACCATCAGTCTTAACATACAGAAGAATTTTTCAGGAAGTCAATATATATACCATATTTAAATTCAACAATTTCTTATCTTTGTAATCGTTTTTCAACCACTCATGATAAAGCATTTTCTCTTTTGCAACTACATCCCAATTCCATGAAAAAGTGGAGCAAAGAACAGTTTATTAAAATTATAGAAGGAATTGAATGTCTCTATGGAGGTCATCTACGAAATTTACATTCCGAGGCCATGACATGGTTTGAGATGTGGATAACAATGACATCTACACAGACTACTTCTCTTGAGTATATAGATCTGATTGAACATGCCCAAACTTTTTACCCCGCTGTAGCAGAAACAATAAAGATTGGTCTCATGCTTCCGGCTACTACTTGCAGTATTGAAAGGTCTTTTAGCACATCAAGGAGAGTGGAATCGGTCTTCAATGGCTGACGATCGTCTATCAGGACTATGGATGTTGAACATCCATAGGAAAAAAGTGAGTGAAGATTCTGAATTCAACGAAAAAGTTATAAACAAATTTGGGCAGAAACTTAGGCGCCTTTCAACTATTATTTAAGCCTTAAAATTATAAATTGTTAATTTCATTATATGCCCCCCCCCCCTTTTTTTTTAATTTCACATTAATCTTGCCATTCTATGTAATTTGTAAAATCAATAAAAATGTCTATTTGATTTTTTTTTTCTTTTGGAAGGCAGAGGAGTGCAAGTGCACCCCTCTGCCGGCACCCATGAAAGTTGCAACTTTGCCAAAAATAGCTTTTGGGCTGTTTTCAACGGAAAAAGTCACCATAGTTGCAAGTAGTCGCATTTTAGTCACCTGTGTCAACCCTGCACAATACTGCTTTAAGCACAGTTGCTAGTTTCTGCCAATTTTTCCCACTTTCTGCCAGCAGAAAGCCAACCCTAATTTCCAATGAGGCAGAAACCAGTCCCGCCAACCCTTCCTCTTCACTCTTGAGTTCTCAAAATATGAGACAAGATCTCATACAAGTTCTGGTTAATAGTGAATTAAAATAACTAAGAGTTGTATCTATTGCTAAAATCATTAGAATGGTTGGTTATATTTTGGTAGAGCAACAACAGCAAGGTTCACTCTGCACCAAGCAATTTAAGGCTGTACGTACGGTTCTAAAATAAAAACAAATTAAAAGTGTAATGGCAATAAATGTATTAAAAGTACATTGCAACAAAATGATGTAAAATTATTAGAAACAAGAGTCACAACAAAATCAGAAGTTTATTATCAACAGGTGTATATTAAAATGGTTTTAATACACTTCAGACATTCCAACAAAATCCACTGATATGGTAAAAAAATTTCACACATTTCTATTTGATTGCATAAAAGGTTTTGATGCACACATGAGCAGCAAATTATTCTATTACTGGATATATATATATATCAGGTTATTTTATTCCCACCTTAGTATGTTGTTGAGTAGGTAACACCGCTTGACATAAATATAATAAAAGCAATCAGACAACTTTGAGCGGTTTGTTAGATTATTGGTACATGAGCCGGCTTTCGGCTGCGCTAAAGGGCAGCCTTCATCAGATGTATATGGAGCGAATCGAACATACAGCAGATAATATAATCAAGGAATACAAATGGGGAAAAAATAATGTAAAAGAAGTAAGAACAAAGATAAAAATAAGAAATAAAAACCGCACGGGCAAAAAAATAAGGGTTTTTGTCAAATACTTTTAGGCCGAGTAAGTTAAAAGATGGAGTTTAAGAAGAGAGAGAAAGGTACATAAGATATGGTGTAATGAGTTATGGAGGGTTGCTAAGAATGTATTGCTATGCACGGAACAACCAATGTGAATTGGTTGTTCCGTGTTAATTGTGGAGGAGCGCCTATGGTATATCTCCAGTGCTTCCCTGAATCTGAGACTTTTAAGGCTATTTCCGGCATGTGCCAACAGTCTGGTATGGTGGAATAATGGGGTGGCGCCATTGGATTGGATGTATTGGGCAAGACTAGTATTAAATCTATTGTGATTTATATCTGCCATGTGCTCTTTGAGCCTAGTCTGTAATTTCCTAACTGTACTACAGATGTATTGTGTATGGGAGTTACTGGAATTATTAGTAATGGGGATGGTGTATACCCCCGCCTTTTCAGTGGTGTGCATGGGGTCCCTATCCTTTTTGAGGCGTTGTAGTATGCTATGACCGCGTTTGTACGCAAGAGCAAGGTGATGTTTTTATAAGGCCTGTTTAATAGATGCAAAAATGGATGGAAAAAATGAACAAACTCCAACATACCTGAGTGGTGTGGTGTGAGCAGAAAGAGTGGAAGGTTGGAGGTTAAAGAGTTCCTTATGGAGTCTGTTAAAAATTTTATAGACCCTCTTAAGGGGAATGCCTGTGTGTAAAGTTTTTTGAAGGATGCAGTTATATTCAATATTAAAAAGGGAGTCACTGCTACATACCACAAGCACCTTAGTATTTACCACCCACCTTAGTATTTCAGCATTAGGCATTTTTATTGTTGTCATGGATAAGCATATGAAAAAAAAAAAGGGGGGGGGGTCTGTATTTTTGATTCCAAATACTGAACTAGACTTACATGAAGGATGTATCAGCCTTGAAAAAAGTATAGACCAGTATCGTTAACATACTGAGGTGGTAGAGCGATACCAATTTTATTTCATTTTGGTAGCTTTTCAATTATAGCAACGGATTTCAAATGTCTGCAAGAAATTTCGATTTACGTTTTAATACATATCAGGTACTACCTACATTTTAAAAAATTATTCAGTTCAACAGTAAAGTATTTGTCGAACGTATACGTTCAAAAAGAGTTATTAAATGCAGTAGACTTCTGGTTGTTTGTGTTTTCCATTATGGCACAAAGAGAATTAAGATCACGCTAGATCCGGGCCTGCAGTTTTCCAAAGAAATCTGAGTACCTTTTGCGTACAAAATTAAATCCTAGAATCAACCGCGAATGATTCTTATAGTAGTCAAACACATTGCCATTATACCACCATAGGGCCGACTTCCGATTAATTAGATTTTGGGTTGGAAAAACAAGTGCTGGTTAATTCTGAACCATATGCAAAAACCTATTTTTTCCTGGTAAATGGAGAACCCTGTTAAACTATGGAACATGTGTTAAAAACTACTAAACATACTTTCTCCCTTGTTTAAAATTTCCCCCTATGTATTAAACATCATTATAATACATACCCTATGCATTTAACATCAAAAGCTTATTAAGCTATGGTTCTAACAAGATCAGAACAGTTTTTGTGGTAAATATAACTTGAGATATTGTGAGCTAAATATTAACAAATGCATGAAATTGCACAGCCTCTCCCGGGTGAAAACAAATTCAAGTTTTCATGAAAAGTTGCTAATTAGAGGACAATTTAAACAAAAAAAACTGTTATACTTTAATTTTAACTTAAAAAAAAATTGTCAATAAAAGCCTTGTAACTGTAGCAAGGTGTTGAAAGAAATATTTCTTC
>QLNU02015003.1:127222882-127234157 GCA_006491805.2 Dysdera silvatica | reverse complement strand
TCTGGATATATAACTTTATGAGAAATAAATAAGTGTAAATAGTTCTATAAGAGAAATTGTTTAAGGGCCATTATTGGGTGGGGGAAAAATTAAATCAAAATAAAAAAATTCTGTAAAGGGTAAGCTTGATGGAAACAGCAGCGATTAATATGATAATTAACATATAAGTAAATAAGTGGAAAAGTATAGACATTCCGTAACTTCCTAAATACCACATGCATTATGTAAAAAACAGAGTCCATCTCCATCCAAACGTAGACATACAAACGTACATACATTAATACAAGTGACTATACATATAGAGTCTATTGAAGTCGTTTCCAACCTGGGAGTTGCGAACTGATTTCTCGGGGGTCGCCGCAATTGTTCCTAGTTGCAATTAATTTTATAAGGGATTTCAAACCAAATGTTTCCCACACTTTATAGCTTAATATAGATGGCTATATTGCAATATTCTACTAATGGTTGTTAAATTTATATCTATAATATATATGATTAATATACATAATTAACATAATATGTATAATATAACCACAATTAATATATGTATAGCATAGATAATTAATATAATATGCATAATTAATATAATAATGTATAGTATGGATAATTAATATAATATGTATAGTATGGATATGGTCGAACTCTAATAGTTAGGCAACCAACATCCTGCCTTCAACGGGCAGGAAAAATGGTGCACATTCTACAATACAATTGGAATCGAAACCAGATTAACGACACAATGACTAACCCATTATCTCCATGCCAGCAGTGTTGCCAGATCTGAAGATTAAAAAGTAGCAAACTGTGCTCCAAAAGTAGCGGATTTGAACTATTTGTAGCCCAAACACAAAATGAATTATTTTGCAAGGAAGCGTTCAAGTATTACGTAAGCACCTTTGGGGGAGGGGGTAGCTGTTGTGCTTATTTTCCTATGTTAGCCAATGTTAATTTTTGCTTAGGAGGGAGAGGGGTATAAAATGGCCAAAATATTGCTTACATAATACTTGAACTCTCCCCAGCTAGTAGTAGCAGTAGTAGTAGCTAAAATAGCAGCCTAGAAAAAGGATGGGGGCTCCGGTTCCCTCCGATACGTCCCTGATATGCAACATTTCAAGTGAATAGAAATATTCAAAAAACAAAATTTTTATTGCAGTATTATGTAATACTAATAATATTTTGTGATTTTATATATGAAAATAAGAAAGTAGCTATTTTTCAGATTTATAGCCTGAAGGTAATTAAAAGTAGCCCAAAAAGTAGCGTGTCGCCCAATTCGAAATGTTTGTAGCGAGGGCACTTAAAAAGTTGCCCAATCTGGCAGCATTCCGTGCCAACATAGGATTATACTGTGACGTCATGTGAACTTACCCTTGATGAACACTTCTAATGCTGGCATTGGAAAGAGCTAAAGGTAGCTGTGTGACCCGAAAGTCAAGTTTGTGCGATTTTAACAATCGGGTCCCCTGGTTTAATGTCCCAACCATAGAGGGCAGTTTGCTGTTTGTACACGAGATGACATATCTGCATGAGAACAATTTATGAAAAATCATTTAAACTTGCTCTGAAAGAAAACCTACATATGCTCCTTAGACTATGTGTAGAAAGGAGAGGATCATTCTCCCATTCAGGGAAGGTGACATAATTTTACGACTTTCTGTTTCTGTAAAATGTAACTGAGAATCAAATTGCTAGAAACCCTCAAAGGACCAGGTTATAGATCAGCTCTCTTATTTAAAATAACAAGCAGAGTGCTAAATACCCCTTGAGGGTTCAGGCATTTTAGCCTCTCGCCCTTTATTTGGCCACCAAGTTGTATGAATGGATCTACATTTTATACTGAAGTAAATTTTGTTGGTAATAAGCTGCATAGTGCGATTGCTTGGCCATGTGTAGTCACTACATTACAATACCAAGTAATTTCACAAGAAGGGCTTACACATTATGCTTTTATGTTAATGGGCGGACAAACTGTGGGCACCCAAGGTACTGGAACCTAAAAAGCAAATCAAGAATCAGTTAAACGATGCCAATATAACTGTTTTATCTCTACAGGGATACCTGGGTCTCATATTGTGTGTATATCATAAGCTCAAATTGCACTATCTCTAATTCATAAATTTTATACATTAACTCACATGACAAAAGCAATGTGGTGACCTCGGTGTTATATAGAAAAGCAGTCAACGCTACTGTGGAAAAACACAAAAGAAATTGATATGCACTTAAAGATAAACAGTACTGGACTAATTCTGTTTGAGAATTCCAAAAAAAGTTACATACACTAGCACTGTTGCCAAATATAAATAAAACAATGCAAATACAACAACGAAACAATACAGAGTTTCACCAGGAGATTCCATAACGAACCTCCCGAAACGTCGTGTTTTTAAACCTTACGCCAGTGTCGAAATAACTGTTTGTTATGGAATACAACAATTAAACAATTGTGGAAGCTGTATTGATAATTGAAGGTTATGGAATTGGCAACACTTATGAAGCACAAAAATGTAAAGTCATTACAGATAAGTACCTCAATAAACATGTTTCCATGAACTTCGGAGAGAGACTTCCTTGGTAAGCCACTTCGTAAATGCAACCCATCACAATTTTGGGATACAATGTGTGTTATAATTCCTTCACTATACAATTTCCTGATGGCCATATGTGTAAAAGTAGGTTCAGCAACACTCAAATCTGGAATTCTGAAACAAAAACGATTTTAAAAGTAAATGCAAACAGAAGAACTATAAAAAATTATTAAAAGAGTTCAAGGATCAATCAAGACCATGGAGTTACAATCATTCTGACGGTAGCCAAAAGATACTGATGCAACAATGTCAAAAACATGACAGTAGCCAAATGGTATTAACACAACAATGTCGAAAACAATTCAAATCCTCCAATTGTACTATATTTTTGTCATTTAACACTGGCTAGAAATTCTTGCATTTCCATAGATACAGTATCACCCTCTTTTGGCAGGATGCTGTACTGCCATCTATTGGCACATGTAGTTAAAAAAAATAAAAGTACCTTCTGTACAAATTCGCAGATTTATGAAACTTTTTTCCTTTTAACCAGATTTTGGAGTCTTCAAGCCACTTGCAGTGACTTTTAAATGGCTCATTAAAATCAGTTATCTTTTACATCTCAAGACTAGGGTTACTACCTTGGATGGATCGAAGGCATAAAATGCCCTCTGAGCTTTTGCACACACACAACCAAGTTTAATGGCAGTTGGGCCAAGCCCAGGTGGCTCAAAGGCAGTGTCTATAACCACGATGAGATATCAAGTCTGTATTTTATGACTCAAGGACAGTTAAGCTTGTGTGGTGCAAGGATATAGGTTTTTGAAGAATCCTCATCTCCTTCATTTAGAAAACCAAACCTCAGATCTGTGAGGAAATAAACAAAACAAGCATTGGATTCATACATGGATAATTTGTGTGGTAATCAACGACTTAACCACTACAACATCACAGGTTTTTCAGCAGAGAGGCATTTGTAATCCCACAAAGAAAAAAGCTCAATACAGGGAACTTGCATTTCCACGAAACTCCAATTCACGAACTACTGCATTGGTCCTGAAAAGTATCCCATAGAACTAATTCCCATTCATGAACTTTCATGTAGACAAGCATTTTTTTTTTTAGGGGGGGGGGGGGGTCCCTCACATGCTCATAAAATCGGGAGCGACTTTTATTATCTTACGAGAATACATTTAAAAAACAAGTACTTACGTCACTTTTTTGCCCTTTTGCAAGAGCGTCCACACTCCTTCCGGACCTCTATAATCTGGTATGTTTGCTGCCTGAATATTAACAAAAAGGGGTTCTTAAAATACAGGAAAACAAAACACAAGATCAAAATCCTTTTTAATAATATTTGTGGCGCAAGGACACAAGGATCATGCTATTCTTGGGCCTACAGTTTTAATAATAATAAGTACAGTGGAACCTGCTAAGGTAACCACCTTAGTAAATTGACCACTTTTTATGAGAGAACTGGTAGGGACTTATTCATGCCTATACCAAAGTCTGTCATGTACAGTGACCACCTGCCTATGTGGACCTATTGCAGTCCAGTTCTGAGGGTAATCACTTTAAGCAGGTTCTATTGCATATCAAATAATTCTTGATGATGTGCCTGCTCAATTTCATGCATTTTTGTATTACAAATTATGTGTTTTACACCCTAAGGCTCACTGTGGGCCATTTAGGATGGGATGGAAGGTTTAAGCTGACCTTGAAATCACCATACGTATACATACAATCATGCTTACAGGGAGTGAAACCATAGCCTGCAGATCAATTGGTGGGGGGGGATATAGCCAGCACTAGGCACATGTTGAAGGCAAATTTTGATTATTCACCTGGTAGTCAAATGTGTCATGACCAGGGTTAAAGCTGGACTTCCCCCCCCACCTCCTTTAGCATTTTAGCGAAAATGTTTAAAAAAAAAACATAGCAGTTTTAATTTCCTTTTAGTTTTTTTTTTAGTTTTTCTACTGTAAATACTTGCGATAGTTTTGAAAATGTTGTACTTTAGGAGAATGTTAAACAAAATACCATAATTAAAATTTAGAACTACAAATAACATTTTTTATTTTGTACAAAATTACACAATCGGCGACATAACTGTACAATTTTCCTTGATTTTGCTACACACCACAATTTGTAGAAATTTTCAAAATTAAACATTTCGATTCATCCGTTCATGACGCAACAAAAGGTCTTCAAGATCGTCGTATGGCGGCCGCCGACATAAAATTGTAGAAATTTTTAATATTCAGAGCTTTCACTTTTGAGCGAAAGTTGTATTAAATTTTTTTGCAAAATACAATTTTCTTTCGCAAAATGCGAAAAAAAACTTACGCAGCTTAAACTCTGCTTACGACTATGCTATCGCAGGGAAGCTAATAAAACTGTACATGTAAGCCTGTGAAAATAGTTTCTTGGCCAATGTTCGATCAATGGTTACTAATAATACCTAAGTAACTTCGGTAAATGGTGGTAATTACTAGTAACAGTGATAATAAAACTAAAAGCGGACTGGCTTAAACTGGCTTGGTTATTAAATAATAATTTAATGAGCCTGAGATTCTCTCCATTCTCCTGGCCGCAACTTGCAAGTCAAATGGATCTTGCATAAACTAAAATCATAAATGCATTAAAAACCAATCTGAAAATGCAGATATTTTTAGGACAAGATCCTTCAAAATTTTTGCTTTCTTCTTTTGGTCCCAAGCCTGTACTATAAGTCATGAGGGAAAACATCAGTAGTTTAATGTGACCACATTTACACATAAACAAGCTTACTGCAAATCTAGCTTTGAAGACAGTGATCATAACCATTCAAAAACATTGTTTACTTCCTTGAAATAAGAACAGAATATAACAAAAATAACTCCAATGAAAAAATAGTAAAAGGCCACTATTTATATATTTTAGAGCCCAAAATGGGAAGGGATCAATAGCTTAACATGACCTCTAAAGCACAATACACACAACCACGCTTATTGCAGGTCGAACCAAACCCAGTAAGCATGGAAGGGGTGATCATAATTACTAGAATGTACAATAGAATTTTTAACAACGAGGAAGAAAATTTACTGCTGTCGTTCTGTTGATGTGAACTGCCTTTATACTCACAGTGCTGATACCAGCTCCAGTGTAAACGACCGCTGAAGAAGCCGATTTAAGTGCCTCTGCCAAAGTGCGACACTTTTCTTCTAATACTTCTGGAGGATCAACTATCTACACACAATGAGAAACAACGTAAAGATTAATTTCAAATGAAAAATTCAACTGATTTTCAAAATTACTTTCGACAAAGAAATTTTTTTAATCCCAAAACAGCTTAACAGATTGCATGGAATGTTAACCGAAAGTTTAATGGGGCCATGGTACACTGCCCAGTGTATTAGGAGTAGAATCCAAATCCATTCAGTGAATTCAAAAGTTGTGGTGGCAACAACTGGATCTTTCAATAAAATTAGTTATGCTTTAACATGGGAGTAATATTAGGAATTAGTAATAACGCTGTGGAGCATAGTTTTAGATATTGGGAAAAGCATACTAGCACATTTCAGACAGAAGTTGCCATTCTTCATTAAAAGTGAATATAGGCAGTGTTACCATTTTACTGTTGATTGTCTGGATGCTAAATATTCTGAATTTGAGGACAAACTTAAAAAAAGTAGATTAGAAGTCTTTATACCGAGTAAAGTTTAATATGACCTTCCATGCATTACCGAAACTAGGAGTTCATCTATCACCATTAACGAAGTTGTTTGATTATTCATAAATATGGAAAGTTGATAGAAAGCGTAACTCCAACAGCTATCGAGGTTGAGAAATAGATTCCATAAGCTTTATATTATAATTATTCTTCCAACAATGAACTACTTATAGAGTAATGTCTTTGACAACTAAGTTTACAGCTATAAGAGCTATTTTACAATAACCAACAATTACCTCTTTGGTTCTTTCAGAGAGATTTTTGTGCTTTTCTATCCTTTGTGTGACTTGCTGAACAACATGAGGATTTTCCACTAATATTGTAGATTCTTCTTCAGTCAGATCCCATTTATTTTTCTTCAATATTCTTCTAATCTGTTGAATATTTATAAATTAACTTAAGCATGAGCTTAAAAAAATTATACATATGTATTATCTATTTCTTAAAATGTGTGTGTTTGAAACTTGTTATTTTAGAAGGGGTTTTTCGCCTCCTCCTCCTCCCAATATCTATCCTGTTTTTTCAGCCTTCTGTCAACAAGCTGCTATGTATAGAATCCCAGAATTTTCGGACACACACCTTCTTTAAATCAGAACTAAAACTTCAATATTTGTCAGCTTGACTGGTAAAAAAAAATAATCTCAATCTTTCTTCCTTAAGTATCTGAATTCGCTGTTTGAGGCAGGGATATTGCCTTTATGGCATTGAGAAAAGAAAGAAGCAATCTGAACAAATCCTCATCATGGCAGATGTCAACAAGTGTCACGAGTCTACCATGTTGGGAAGTAGGCCTGGGCGATGTATCGATACATCGTGCACAACCGGTGTGAAGCTGACATCGTCACACTGGTTTCGTAATTTTCAAATCGGCGATACATTGTAATTTCACGGTGTTACCCACATCGCGACGCAGAACCGGTTTGCCGGTGTCAGACCATCAATTTCGATGTTTCTTGTGCGCATGCAGTTTTACGATATCGTCTTATTGCTTGGCTTAGATGGTTTTGCTGGTTTTTTACTGCTTAAAACCGCGCATGGGCACAAAGAAACAGCGGAATCGGTGGCGTGACGTCAAACCGTTACTAGACCCTTAGAAACTCAAATTGCACCTTCCAAAATGGTGCACTGCGCATGCCCACAGACTTTACTTTTGATGCTTCTGTACGTTTCCTTAGGAGATGATATAAGAATTGAGGAAACGTTGTATTTCGACAAATTAGAAACTCGAAATGCACCGACCAAGCCAATGGCTGTATCAGGAAAGGGGCCTGAAACTCCCATCCGTTTTCCAAGCTGCTATTGAGGTTACAATTAAGATATTATGTAATCGGAGATTGTACGTGAGGACACTTGCCGCATGTTAGGGCAGTTTCATCCTTTTTTTATGGCTACGATTATGATATAATATAATCAGAGAAGGTATGTGAGGGCACTTGCAATGCCGCATGTCAGGGATGTTTCAGGTGTGGGACAGAGCCTCCCCATCCTTTTTCCACGCTGCTATTGGAGCATGACTACGATATTCCGTATTCAGAGAGGGTACGTGAAGGCATTTGGAATGTCTTATGTCAGGGCCACATCAGGTGGGGGCCGGAGCCCCCATCCTTTTTCTAGGCTGCTATTGGAGATACGATTACGATATTCCGTATTCAGAGTGTACGTGAGGGCACTTGAAATGCTTCATGTCAGGGCCATGTGGAGTGGGGGAACGGAGCCTCCTCTTCCTGATTATAATTTCGTAGATGTAAGTATCCATCAACATGGAGTTTTCAAAATTATTGGGGAAGGGGATGCTAAGCACATATTATGAACATTTATACATTGCAATATATATGTAAAATTGTAATTTATTTCAAATCATTGAAGGGTTGGGGTTCCACAGGCCCATATAGCCCTATGCCTATGTAAATACCTACTGTGCATTTGCAACAGCATACAGTATCTGGAGAGAAGCCATTGCAAGGGTTACTAGTAACCCAGACAGAAGGGAAGCCAATCCCAGTATGTTATCACCCAAACTGCTGGTGGTGGTACCGTAATACTGGATCTAACCAAAGATTATTAAAAATTCCAAGTAATAAAATATTTTATATGTTTAAAAAAAAAATATTGTTACATGGAAGTGCAGGGCAAAGAAATGGATATTTGATTGTGGGTGAATTTTTGTCTATTTTTCCGCATTAACAATATTTTATGAATGTTAAAATAACATGAATGCTTAATTTTCAGGACACCAACCTGTTCTCATTTTTCTGTATGAATCTATGCAGTTGTGTAGGCAGAAAGTTCATAAGGGGGTTTATAGGCTTAATGGGAGGGGTTACAGAGCTACAACTCATATATTCCTATGTTAAATATACAAAATTTCATTGCGATGGGGGTTACAACCCCTAACCCCCCCGGCTATGTCTATAAATCTGTTATTTTTGTTAGGGAGGTACGTTTCCTTCTGCTTACCGCGTCCATAGTTAACATCGTGATGTATCGCGATGTTAGACTGACGATATATCACAATGTCAAAAATGTTACATCATCCAGGCCATTTTCAATTAAAATAACCCCATGTAATTGCATATTAATCCCACCTTGCTGTCGCCGAAGGCACCAACATCCTTCCTGGATGCTGCCATGAAGGATTCACATTTTTCGAGCTTGGAATTTTTATAAATGTACTAAAAAAGACTCATCTGTGATTTTGAAATCTTCCATAATATTTGTTTTTGGAAACTGTTAAAACAATTTTCCCTCCACAAACTTTCATGGATGCTGCCACGATGGATTCCTGTTTTGCGAGCGCAGAAATGTTACATGTATTAAAAAGAACTATACTTTTGGAAGCTGTTAAAACAATATTTCCTACGCAAACCCACAAAGATTAATATGCAAGTTTCTTAAACAAACATATTTTTCCATTTTCAATATTGCAAGCTTTCCTGATATAACAGTTTACCGTGCCTGCATTATCTGATGTTTTTAGTAAATGGGGGAGCACCCCACTAGGCTTTCAATGGCTCAGGAAAATTACTGGGTAAAAAAAAGTATGGAAAATATTATTCCATCATGACAGACATTCATTTTTCTAATCTTCCAAGAAAGAAGCTATGAATTAATGTGCATATGGATCTCTCTCTCATGCAAAAAAAATTCTCGGACCAATTCTAAGAGTACACCTTGAATTTGGGCGATGTCATCAGAAGATTGGTGGGATGGGATTATTATGCAATTTTACCACAACCCCTTCTCCCTCCTATAAACAATGCCCTGCGTATGGGCAGAATATATCCGGTCATATTACATATACTTGACCACATAGGCTTAATTTGGTAGGGGGAAGGGCGGTACACTCACCCGTTTTTTTGGAGCAGGGGCAAATGTATATTTTTGCACCCCCCCCCCACTAGGGCTTTTTTTTTTTTTTGTTCACAATCAGTATCATCGCTGTCATTTCGCAATAATGCTTAACTTTCTCATAACTCTTTAAAGGAAAAAGTCCAACTCTTCTGATCCTACCATAGTATACACTTCCATTCTATCTCTCTGCTAAACTGTTTACAACTGAAAAGCTTGGTGCCATGCAGACATAATTTTTCATAAAACTCAAAGACTGGTAAAAGGTTGACACTTGAATAACGCATAAAATGTGAAGCATTATATCCTTAACATCTCAACAGAAAAATCACGAGGCAATTAGTCAGCACAACGTCATCTAGAATAATCCCCTGAAGGAAAATCAGAAATATAATCTACATTTTTTTTTGTTTTACCAGTCTCTTTGCAATTTGGTTTAAATAGTAGTCCATGTACTACACCATTCTGCGAAATAACTGGCAACAATATATATACGTTCGTAAAGAGATTATATATTGTCCTTCGTAGCTCAGTGGGTAGAGCCTCCGCCCGGCAAGTGGAAGGTCGTGGGTTCAGGTCCCACCGAAGGCAGAAATATTTATTTTCTTTCGAACGTTTCACCATCTAATCACGCCATACCATCGGCGTTGGTATCACTACGCCAATAAACGTTGATTGATATTGTTGTTTGATACAATCTACATCTCAGATCACTGAGTTGAAGAAAAATGGGGAGTTTTAACTGACAATTGACGATTTATAAGGTTCCGGCGGCCTTACCACTAACCATTTTTCTCAAGATGGCGAAGGGAGAGTACCACCTTAGAGTGTGTCCCAAGTTTACAGAAGAAAGATGGTTCAAGCATAGACAAATTTTTCTTTTTCGGGAGGGAGGTGAGCATATACCCCTCCAGTTTTTTAGAGCATAGGCAAAATCGTATTCCGTCCCCCCAGTCTTGGGGCTTTATATATATATTCAGGTTTTTGCAGCCCACCACTTCCAGTTTAAACTTTTTAAATTTCCTAGTTATGCCTATAACTCACCCGTTAATTTATGGAAATTGGAACCCCATAACTAGTTTCAAGTTCTAGGGAGTTGAAAACTAATGTTCGGCACACAGCATTCAGTGGCGCACCTACTTAGGGGTCCAAGCTTATCCTTTGGACTAACAAAATGAAAATTATTACGCAAACAGACACTGTTAGATTATTTTATTAAAAAATATATGATGAAAATAATGGTGTTCCCAATATTTCCCTGAACTCTGGTGACATTGATGAGACTGCTATAAGGCAGCAACAGTGGGCCCGGGACGCGTGTTTCCATTCCCGGATCGATTCAGACACTTACCGACGGGAAGGCTTGGCAGCAAAAAAAAGCACTTCGGCGTTAAATGGTTGATTCTGGCTACTAGACTGTAGCGGGCAGGCGCATGGGGAATCCTTCTATGCATATGCGGAATTAGTACTTTTATAAATAAATCAGTACTTACCTGAATCACAGAGACCAAACTGGGGGGAGTTCCCACAGCCCCCTCCCCACACACACACACACCCGTCGCTTCACGACTTGTGCCATTTCAATTACATTCGATGTGCGCTGTCTGAATCAGTATATGTTTATAAATATAAATTATAATTATATCCCCTTGCCCAGGGATTTATACACCCCACCAATTTAACAATT
>QLNU02015003.1:127211567-127222782 GCA_006491805.2 Dysdera silvatica | reverse complement strand
GAAGAGGTACTTTAGAGGAAGTATTTTAGAACTGGTATTCTGAAGGAGATATTTTAGAAAAGTTATTTTAGAAGAGGTATTTTAGAGGAGGTATCTTAGAAGAGGTATTTTAGTAGATCTAGCTAATGTTTTAGAAAATCTAGCTTTTTTTTTAACAGATCTAGCTAATTTATATTGTTTCAGTATTACTGGAACAAAGTCTGGTGTCACATATCACATATGCATGTGTAATGCAGTGATAACTTGTTTGAGATGCCATTTGGTAATTGCTTCATGTTGCTCTATGGTCTGGTTGTGTTCCTTGTAGTGAAAATGTCTGAGCACTTTTTTTTTTTTATAGATTAGGTATGCAAGGTAAGATATGTGTGAATTTAAGAAGGGAAAAAGAAAGGAAAGAGGAGGATGGAAGTCGTAAAAAAAAACAAAAAAAACCATAAACAACTTTTTACGATTTCGTGGGAGGAAAAAGAGGACGAAAATCCCAAAAAAAAGGTGTAAACAACATGGCGGCTAGTCACCTTGTGCCGATTTCCAGTTTTTGGAAGCACCGACTAGATTTAGGGAGGTAACGCATCATGAAGTAGTGCCATGATAAATGTACACGAAAAGGCAACCCTAACTGATATGGCGTCTGGCAGTTTTTTCCCACCAAAAATGCCTTGCATCACTGGGTTCCCCACTTGAGAATATTCTAGTGTGCCACTGATAGCATTTATTTGCAATTTTCTAGGGAGGACTAATTTTTTTCTCGGGAATGAAAATTACGACCCTCTTAGCTAAGCTAATTGGAAGCTCATAAATTTTTAGGAGCAAAGGTAAATTTTAATTAATTTAGCCGTCATCAGTTAAATGAATGTGAATTATCCCAGTTCTTACTTGTCTTAAATTTTTACGTTCTTCTTCTTTCATTAAAATCAATTGCAATTCAAATTTCTTCTTCGTCTTCCTACATGGCCTGCCAGCCATGTTTACAAATTTAGAGATAAACTCCGACACAAGTAAAGGCAAAGTATTTTACCTCGTTTCTAACTACAGCTACTACTTTGTACTGCCACGGCCAACTAAATAAGTAAATCTAGTTAGCCGTTAAATCTAGTTGGCCGTAGCCGTGGTACTACAGTGAATTCGGGATAAGTCGAAGTCCTATAAGTTCGTGTATGTCGAAGTTTTTACTAAGTCCCGGTCCCGTCTATTAAAATTCAACGTAGATTTTTTCCTTACGTCAAAGTTCGCTTCAGCCTCGTCGTCACATGCCATAAGAGTTATTACCCAATCAGAATCGTTCCAGCTCCTTGTTTGCATTTCCAAATCCCATTTTTCAGGTAATGAAGTGTTTGTGGTCGTTATTTAAAGGGGTTGATGAATACTGCAAGGTATTTTTTTGTTTAAGCATAGGGTTTTAAGATATGTAAACGAAAATATCCTTAATTTGAAACAAAAAGTGGATTTAACAAATAATACTGAGCATAATCCAAACTTAAGGGAAAAGGATCCAGCAGAGAAATATGGCATTCCACCCAACCTGCTGTTAAATATTTTGATGAGTGAAGAGGAAATAATGAAAAGACGCTAGTGCAATGTTGATCCGAAATATAAGAGACTAAACGCCCATGCTTTTCCTGATGTTGAATCCACTTTTTGAAGTGTTTTAAATCGTACAGGAGCCAGAATGGTAAGATTCCTCTTAGTGGTACGATGCTACATGTAAGAGTTATGGACTTTGAAAGTCTGTTGAAAGTGGAGGGCTTCAACGCAAGTCCTGGATGGCTTGAGAAATTCAAGACAAGGCACAACATCGTGTTCGGGACTTCGAAGGAAAATATGCGTCCAATTAAGACTATGAAGAGCGAAAAGGCAAAATTTCGCGACGCAGTATCTATCGCGCTACGGTATCTTGAAAGTAAAGATAACGTCGACGAAATTTTGGTCGCGTTTTTACAAAAGGTAAATAATTTCATAAAATTAGAATTTCTTCAAAAATAATCCGATTTTTTGAGAAAACATAATTAATGTAAGTACCGTTTCCTGCGTTTAAAATATGGCTAGGTAATGAAAATAGATGTTAAATTACTCGTAAAGAAAAGAATGATTTTCCGGCGCCTGGTGGGACCCGAACCCACGACCTCCTGATTGCCGGTCAGGTGCTCTACCTACTAAGCTACAGGCGCAACCACTCTTCTTTCGGTTGAATAACTTCTAATTCTTAATGTAATATTCTGCTTTTTGGAAACGAAGTTACTGTATAAAACGACAAGTCTACCTTAGGATAAGTAATTTACGTTTTATACAAGTCCAATCAACGACAAATGTTAAGTTGAACTTCCGATAACTCAAGGTGTTTAGTCGGTCCCCAGGAATTCGACTTATGGCGAATTCACTGTATAACTACTCCCACTTTGCACATTATAGCTCTCTTATCATAACTATGACAGTTTGTACGGATTTTTTTTACTTAAAAAATTTCACCTTTCACATGCACTTATAAATCGTTATTAGAATATCTGGGACGGAAAATATTTTTTTTTATAATGTTATCAACTTTTCCTGCGCTCGAAAGTTTTCAATTTTTCCTTTTAATAACTTGAAAATGGAACTTGTGGGGTTTATGTTTTTTGCACTTGTGGAAGTCACTGCAATATTTAACTTTTTTATCCTTTTATGAGAATTATTTACCAAAAAAATCATGTTAACATTTTCAATGTATTTTGGTTTAAATAGTTTCAATCAAGTTTAATAACATAAAGTTTATATAACAGCTATTTCTATAATGATTTACCCTATGCAATAAGTAGAAATGAAGATAATTGCACGTAAAATTCGCTTTACATAGTAAACCAAACGAAAATTAAGTAGAGGTAATGTTAGGCTTTCAAGTTTATTTTTGGGAATGGGGATGATGGGAAGGCGAGTATCCGCCTCAGTAGGTTTTACTTCTTCGCCGTCGTGTCCTGTCCTCTATAACTTTTCACCTCTATATCCACAAGATATTCTGAGAATCGATTACAATTCGATTAAACGGATCTGTATCGAATCTTAATCGAGCGCTTTCAGTCTGATTCAGCTTTTCCAGTTAGTCATAGTTTTGCCGCCTTTGCACGCGGGCGAGGTGTCTGAACGTCTCGGTGTCGCCGCTATCATGTTTAAATCTCCGCTTCCTAAATTTTAAATGTCCAGTGAAATGCATTTTTATTGCTATGCACGTGGGAACGATCGGTAGACGCTCGGTTTAAGATCGGAAAACACGCCTTTGGATTACGTGTAAAAGACAAAGACGCTGTGTTTTTTTACCCCGTTTGACAGGCGGTAAGCCATGGCGGACTCCGGACTGTACTACGATAGTAATAATCCTGAATTAAAATATTTGGTCGTAGATCGTAATGTCATCAACGATCCGGCCGCCCAAGCTGAGTGGACAGCCAAGAAGTTAATATGGATTCCACATGACACTCAGGGTTTTGTGTCCGCCAGCGTTAAGAGGGAGAAGGGCGATGAGTTTGAAGTAGAGATCTTGGAAACTAATAAACGATGTTTGGTGCCAAAGGATGATGTGCAGAAAATGAATCCTCCACGATTTACAAAAGTGGAGGATATGGCGGACCTTACTTGCCTTAACGAAGCATCCGTCCTCCATAACCTGAAGGACCGATATTTTTCTGGCCTTATATATGTAAGTATTTTGAAGATATATGTAAAAAATATGTATATTTTTATATTGCCACCCATCGTTACATGTGGCTGCCTTGTGGACAATCTCAGATGGACCCAAAAAAACCTCACTATTGCAAATGGAAAATAGTACATGTCGTGATTATATGATAAATATGATTAACCTTTTTTAATCGTTCGTTTTCAATTATACATATGCCTCTATCCTATTCTGCACAAAAAAAATGTACCCCCTTCAAAAGTTTCACTTTTCCCAAGATTGCCGATCTGGTATAATTTTTTAGCATATTTAAGAAGTGGCACTTGTGGCAGTTCGTGCATAAAAGGTTGTAACATAAGATGGAAGTTTGGAAGAACATCAGACTTTACTGTGTCACTCACAGTGGTAACCAGATTTCTTAGCATGCCGTTTATCTGAATTTGACTCGCGATAAGGCAAGAAAAAAAAAAACCACCTGCTCGCTGTAGTCCTGGGGTCGATTCCTTGGATTTCAAGAGGTTTGGCTTCTTCAGAAACTTATAGGTCCCCGAGCAGTATGACCTGTTGGGCCCTTGTACCATAAAAACAATCGGAAAATCTTTATAATAGTGTTGGCATTTTTTTTCTTACGAAGTTCGTTAAAACATATTAAACTATAGTAATATAATGCTAGTACGTTTTTTTGTTAATTGTGGGTATATGGCAAATGCTATGTTATTCACCAGCATCAGTGAAAATAGAATAAGTATTCTGAATCCTGGAAAGATTACGATGTATTATTTCCTGCATTTTTGTACCAAAGCATCATTGTCAAGTGATCCAGGGATACGTGAAAATTATGTATTAAAAGTGGAATTAGAAGTTCACAAATTAATAAGTTGGAAAAAATAATTTTCAAATCTAACTAAATTATAAATGTCAGCAAGAATGAGGAGATACGTGAAGCAGCCCCTCATCTAGATGATCTTGTGCCCCGAGCAGAACTGTCCAGATTGTATCCTCCCGCCATGAAAATATTCTCTCCTGTGAATTAATTGAGCCATTTTTGTACCCCTCCTCGCTACGACCTTGACTGTAAGAAGCATGACATAACTGGTATCATGTAATGGTAATGTAATAAGCCATTTTTGTGTCCTTCCTCACTATGACCTTGACTGTAGGAAGCATGACATAACTGGTGCCATGTAATGGAAATGGTAATGGAATGTAAATGGTGGTACCATGTAACGGTGAGATGAAAATAATAGAGCAGAGAGGCCATTTCTCAACGCAGGTACCAGTCTAAAGAAATAGAATGGTTTTGGGTATCAAAATTGGTAAGCAGAGTAAACAGTGTATTTTATCCGTGGGATGATTTAACACTAGTATGATAGTGATTATACAGTTATGAATAATTTTTTTTTTTTTCAAGGGAGGCTTAAATCCTGATAAACTTGGCCTGTGTGTGTTCAGTAGTCACATTACATTGTTGATCTGACTATAAACATTTTATTAAGCTGTTAAAATATAGTTATTACTCTTCCTGTAACCAAATTAAAACCCATTGCTAGTTGAAGTTTGCGGCCTAACAAAACGTTTCAAAGGGAATATGAAAGCAATAGCTAGCTGTTTTACCAACGAGCTTCCGGCTTAACATATATGCCTGTATTACAAATTATCAAAAATGTTTGTATAATGTAATATGTATGTTTAATGTAATATCAGCATTTCGTATACTTCCTGTGTTTTAATGTTTCGCTTTCAGGAAGAGGGGTGGAAGGTCTGTGAAATTTACATGTAATTTTAATTATTATTGAATTAAAAAGATAGGCACCCTATTAAAAAATCTGGTGAAACTGCACAACAATCCCAACCCCCCTCTTGTTGCCAAAATCCAAGCTATACTATTAACCTCTTAACTGCCGCTGGTGTATGTTTTGCACAGCTGATGCGTTAACTACCGCCGACATATATATATATACGGCTTTCCTAAATACGTTCCTTTGTAATGTGCTGCTAATTTTTTTTATAAAATGTAACGCTTTTTTATTAAAAAATTTTTTAAATGTAATTTTTATTTTATTTATTTTTGTTAAAAAATGGTGGCATTGGAGAGCGAATCTTGTAAGTTTTCCTCGGCAGTTAAGGGGTTAAAAGGGGACTGAGAGTTTTGTGGGCGTGGTCTAGCTGCATGCTGCATTTTTGCATCCTAGCGTGCCCATTGGAACATCGGCAAAGTGGGAGTCTGCGACGATGGAATAACATTTTGCAGACATTTTTCTGACCTAGTAATTTTCTTGAATCAGTAAAAGTCTAGTTGAGGTGGGGGGAGTCCCCCATACCCCTGCTTACGGAAAACAGAAAGAAAGCACTGTAAAAATATTGTATGGGAAAAGTATGCATAGTGAAAATTAAAAAAATATTTTTCGAAGAAACTTGTATAAATCTTTGTGAATTGTTTGCGGAGGGAATATTGTTTTAACAGCTTTCAAAAAGTTATATTCACGAAGCTTCGAAAAACATAGGAGAGCCCTTTTTAAATACATCTATAAAATTTTGTGGCTCACAAATGTAAATCTATCGTGGCACTATCCATTATGCTTGCTTACGGAAGGAAGGTTGTTTTATCAGTTTCTAAAAACATTTGCTACGGAAACTTCCAAAACAAGAGGTGTCCTTTTTAATACATCAATAAAAATTCTGGGCTCGCAAAATGTAAACCCATCGTAGCGGCATCCAGGGCAGTTCATAGAAAATGTGAGGCCAGGAGTAACTAATATTTTATTGGCCCTTTAAAATTGACATGACATTCCTGACAGCTATGTCCAGGGGTGAAATCAATGTTTAATCATCGGCTATAATTATAATTGAGCTGTGAAGAGAATCATATTATTGAAGAGAACTTAGGCCAGCAGTTACTGTATGTCTATTGATATAAATACGTAAAACTGAGTTAAATCTATAGACAAATAGGAACCAAAGCTTGATGTGCATCTACTCATGTAACTGAATATACAAATACAACAATATGAATGGTAGGGTTAAACTATTAACTGCTTTAAAGAATTTTTTTCAGACTAAGGTCACCCTGTTATGAAGCGTGTAATCGCTATACTTAAGTATTTACTAACACTCTGTTCCACAGGTTTAATGTGCAAGATTATTCCTCACGATTTCAAATATGTATTTTAAACTACTTGCATTAGGAATACTTTCCTCCGAGACAGGATTGTGCTAAGTGGGAGGGGGGAGGTGTGTGCGAGCTGAGCGACCTCCCAGGGCCACTAAAATTTAGGGCAGCCAAAATGTGTAGTGCAAATACCAAGAAATCAGTTTTTAGCGGCCCCATATACTTTCAACAAAGTATTTGGTTAATTCACCTTTTGTGTGTGTGACGTCATACTTCCCATAATGCAGCTTCTAAATGGTGGTCAAAATAAATACATGTGTTATTAGTCAAATGTGTTATCATCAGGAGCCTATGTACATTATCATGTTTATTGTGGTGGCCATACGGCCACGTCATATACTCCTGGCAGCACAAAAAACTAGAAAAATTACTTTGTAAGTTCTAATAGTATAAAAAAAGCGGCTTTGTTCGTTGAATTAGCTTTTCATTAATTCGTTATAATTATAATAATTAGAGTAATAATAAATTACAATGATTCGTATTTTATTTAATTTTTATCCCCTATTTTCAATTTAACTTCATTATCTGCTCTTTATTTTTATCTACAGCCATGAACGTCGGCAGAATTTTTTGTGGGGCTGGGCAAAGATTACTTGAGCAGAAATAGAAAACATCCATTCGAAAATACCACAATTTAATTACTTAATTAAATAGGTACTTAATTTGTTTAATTAATGAGACTATTTAGTTCAAATAGAATAGAGAGGTTGCATTTTTTTGCCCTTGAGAAAAAAAAACTGAATTTTTTTAAAAAATCCAAGCGAGTGCAAGTGCCCCCTCTTGCCCTATGCCGCCGACGCCCATGCCTATGGCGTTTAGACCAGTAAAGGACTTAATGCTAAACCCCGGTAAATCTTTTTATCGTTCTGTTATGTCAAAATATTTTTAAGGGCCGCTATTTTTTTTTTGCCCAGAGCCACTAACACTGTAAGTACGACCCTGCTCCAAGATCACACAAGCCTTATTCGCAATCACTGAAGAAAATTAAGACACAACAAATTATAAATTATTTAATATAAAAAATGAATGGTATGGAAAATTTCAGGTACAGTTTAATCTTGTTAACTTGAATTACTTTTCACATGAATCGCTTTTTGAATCATTTTCAAATTATATAGTAATAGGCAGTGCCAGTTTAAGGTTTTTATGGGCTGGAAGGATAGTATGTGGCCCTCGAGATACACAACCAAGAAATGTTAATCGATTATGACTTGGTTTTTTTTTTATGTGCATTACCTTCAATATTTAGATTTATCAATCAGAAGAGTAATCACTTTATCAATCATGAGAAGTAATCACATGAATCGCTGATTGATTTGATGTAAATTGAAGTGAATGAGAATGAGTGCAGTTAAAACAAGCAAGTGAAAGAAAATCGCCTAAGGTCGATATTTAAATTTAGCGGGTTTCAATTAACATTAGTCCGCAACTCTCGAATTCTCAAGTAACTTGGTAGGTTTTCAACATTAACAATAGCCATCATTATTGCATTTACGGAAGACCTTTACCTTGTCCTTTTTTATTGGGTACATACAGACATAAAAAGCAATAGTGGGCCCAATATTTATTGAAACCCTCTAATACGTATAGTAGAAGAAAGTGTCAGTTTAAAAGGGATACAAACCAATATTAGATCTTCATTTGTTACAGTTCATTTGAAACAGGTGGCCTAAATGAACTTTCGTTGCTTTGGTGGCCCCTTTTTTTAATTTGGCACTTTTTGAGCTTCTCTTATGGCTGCTCTCCATTTGCCAATGCCTAGTTATGCACACCTCTTAACTTACATCAAGAAATGGATATAAAACGTAAGGTAAAAAGAAAAAGGGTAAACCTTTATAAATGGTATGAAAGGAATCTACGAATCCTTAACAATGATTGTAACTCACTGTAGTTTCATAGTGTAATTTTTATGTTGTATATAAAACTAACTATTCCCATAAATAAAAAATGGACCCTGTGGTGGTTGAGAGGCAACTCGTTCACCCAGTGTGCTGTTATTCCTGGTTAAACTCATGATGCCTCCCAAAAAAGACCTGCCAACTAACTGCTCACTATAGTCTGGGGGTTGGTTTCCTAGGCCATAAGAGCTACGGAAAATTGTAGGTCTTGGTTCAGCATGACCCTTGCTGTCCCCATACTGCAAAACTCACAATCGTTATAAAATACTATGTTGTTTAGGCCATACACTGTCATAGACTCCTGATTAGGATTTTGATATCCTCCTGATTAGAATTTAGATAAACAGATAATTTCACAAAAATTATCCAGGTGTGTACCACAATTTTCTCAAATGAGGCCCATGAAAATCCCAAAAAATAATAATACTTCTTATTCATCAATTCGTAAAAACGACGCTCAGTCTGTTCTTAAGTTATTACAAGGTTTCCACGTCCCTCTGCCAAAGATATACAACAACTGAGCCCTTTAAAACAAGCATAATTCAGAACCATAAAAATCTACATAATTTTTTTTGTCAACATCACCGCATTCTGGAAGAGAATCTCGTAACAAGCTTCGGCTTTATATTCTCTTCCATTTCTAACCTCAAAACTTAAAATAATTTAATATAGATCTTCTCTTACATTTCTATAACTTTTATACTGCTCAAGCTATGTATCACTATATATTGTATATCGGGTTGAATGAAAATCATTATTGTTAGAGACGACACACATACTATGCAAAAAATTCTTGCTTGAATCCCATTAACACCGAGTGAAGTTTATACCAGGTTACACCAAGAAAGTTTCTTGATGTTCGAGGTCAAAAAGTGTGGCAATTTTTCATTTTAAAGGCGTGTAGGGCAGAATTTTTGCTTTCAAGGGCGGGCAGGGCACAGCACCCTTCGAATAATGCCTAGGATGAACATTGCTTATACAATGATCAAGCCAAGTTTTAATTTTCCTTTTGTCGCTCTCATCACACCTGGACTAAACAAAATCATATCTTTGCTGGGGAGTGATAGACAAAATGCTTTAAAATCTATTTTAACGTCTAGTTATGCTGTATGATAAATAGCCAACATTTGAAGGTACATTATGAAGGAAAGTTTGCGTGTTTTTTATTAACTGTTACCTGCCCGTTTCATTCATGCTCTGTGGTAAGCAGCTGTGTGAAAATTTTATTTACTCAGCTGTTAGCGATAATTATACCAAGTTTGCTTTGTAGTCCCATAACTTCAATGTCATTTTTGTTGTTAGTACAGATAACCCAGTTATTTCTTCTGGTTTGTTGTCCTTGCGCCATAAAAATACAACCAACTAACGTATTTCTCCTTGTGAGCTGAAAAAGTGTATCACACTTCACTGGGAGCATTGCACAGCATGTTATCCAAGGTTGGCAAGTTTCTGCCAAAGCGGTTAAAACCGGCATGGCAAAGACTAATTTCTGCCACGAAAGTGGCAATAATTGACAGAAATCCAGAAAATATTTTGTGCATTGAAAACTTACCAAAATACCCCAAATGGCAAAAGGGAGTGTATTTTAAAGTAAAATAGGTTTAGTTACAATGTGTATAGTATTTATTCAAAGGTTACATCATAGCAAATTCACTAGCATTTAAGTTCAGGCTGATCTTTTCGATAAAGCAGTCTATAGCAAAAGATCAGTTTTCCTGCTATTTCCTAATTCAAACAATTTCTTAATTTATTATGAATAGACGAATAGCTTAAGAAAAATATTCTTTCAAACCCACTATTACTTCAGGCAACATCATCACTGCATAAATAAATAATTACAAAAAGTTCATTTATAGTTTTCTTTAAACTATGCCACCAAACAGAAGTCTGGACATTTTCTAAGATTTTATTGGAATAGTATGTTTCAGGAAAAGGAGCTGATTTTGCTCAAAAAGCTATAAAGTAAAGCACAAAATTTGGGTTAATGACATTAAGGAATTTCCTAGTATTTTCTTCCTGCTCATGTGACAATTTAGATCACATGTACATTTGATGAAGCATATAAACTGGCATATGATGTTGAGTTATTGCCTGATAAAGTTTACTTTTTACCCTTTTTTGATTCATTTCCATGAGATTATCATCATCTGTTAGAGTTAATTTCACATGCAGCTGCAATAGAAAAATTATCTTTTCGAATCTCAAACAGGGTAACAGCAATAAATATTAAGAGCCACAACAAGTCTTTTTACATCTTTATTAATCATCTGATTATTTATGACCTGAAAAGTTCCTTTATCATCCATATCATTTTCATGATCTGCGAGTAACATGGATGTTTCTTTAGGAATAATTCCTACCTGATTCCTCCGCCTTATATTGCTCAGTATTCGTGACTTCATGGTGTTTATGTATTCCTTATGTATTGCCAAGTATCTTGTCTGTAATGATTTCCAAAATATTTCTAAACAGATACCACATGCTTTACAACAGACTTTAAAA
>QLNU02015003.1:127171320-127193611 GCA_006491805.2 Dysdera silvatica | reverse complement strand
TGTTAATTTATTCTTTAACAAGTACAGTGTACTGTTAGTTCCAGGTTAATTAGTGTAAAGGTCGACGGATTAATCCGGAATTAATAGTATTGGCGAAGTACACTGTGCAAGTTTTATTTAAAGATTCACAGTCGTGGCCGAGTTGTTTCAGCAAAAGACTGGTCCACTATCATCAAAACAAAATAGTCTTTCTCTGCTGTCGTCGATTTTCTGATCGATGCAGGAATTTCGTGAACGGATAATTCAATTCGTAAACCAAATAATCCGGCCACGAAAAAACGAATTGTATCGTATAAAGTGTTTTATCTATCAAAATGGGTGTACAAAATGTTTCAAAATACCACCAGTGTTATTCTGTGCTTCTACAACGATCATGCGCGCACGCATGCCGTATTACTGGCAAACGACCAGAAATTTTCAGTTTTGTGAGTATTCAAGAAATCTAGATTTTTACTATACATTTCATAAATGTTTACGTCATGACGTAACATCACGTGATGACGCGTCATCGTAATGAAATTGACATGTCGATGTACGTTGCGTTCACTACACTCACTTCCAAAAGTTAAGCACGGAGCGGAAAAACGCGAAAAAATGGACAAGTACCTCTTTGATAGACAAGAAATGCGGCAGAAAAGTAGCACACATGTTCATGCATGAAATAAAACGAAGAATTACATACAGAGATGAAAATAATGTTGAGTTTTCATAAATTATAAGATGACGTCATATTGGAGTCATTAACAAAATGGAGTTTAAAGTCAAAACAAGCAACAAAAACCGACATTAATAGGGTATTTGAGCACCCCTCATCTGCATACAAAGTTTACAGAGTGTGACCATGCTTTTGATGAGGTGATCATCAACCACCGCAGAATCAAGTAATCGCCATTCCTCCTATAGAGCAGTTTCCAAAGCTGTGAGAGTGGCTGGGGGTGGGAAACGTGTACGCACAGCACGGCCGAGGGCATCCCACAGATTTTCAATGGGATTAAGTTCGGACGAGTACGCCGGCCACTCCATACGCGCAATCCTCTCACTCAGTTAGTCGTTGACGATGGCAGCTCTATGGGGATGCGCATTATCGTCCATGAAAATGAAAGCAGAACTAATTGTTGCAGTTTACAATCTCACAGTGGGGTCTAGGACTTCAACCCGATACCGTACAGCCATCACAGAACCCCCTCTGTAGATGTGAAGGTCGGTGCTATATCCCAACGGAATCCCTGCCCAGACCATAATGCTTCCACCTCGGAATGCGTGATGTTCGGTGATGTTCTGGGGCTGATTGCGTGAACCTTTTTCTCTCCACACCCTTACACGCTTGTCATCGGGTTGCAGGGCGAATCTCGAATATAACGTTGTGAATATAACGTTGCCCCAATCAGACGTAGTCCAATTGACATGTTGGCGACACCACTTTAATCGTGCCCTTATGTATTGGACGCATAGAGTAACACAAACTCGTGTTACCCGAGCGTAAAGTCTATTCATGTGTAGCCTTCGGCGCAAAATAGCGACAGATATCGTCTTACCAATGGCCGCTGCAACCATAGATGTCAACACGTGTGGAGGTCGCTCTGCGATTCCGCTACAACAGCAATATATCGATCTTCCTCGGGGGCCCTTCGGCGACCGGCCACAGGTCGTCAGACAACTGCTTGGCTGGTTCGGAATTGTTTCCATAATCGTGACAGGACGAAATGATGAACGCCGAAGAAAACAGCAACATCTGTGATTGATTGTCCTGCTTCAATGCGTTCGACATCACGCCAGCGCTCAGAATCTTCCATTCATCTTCTGGAAGCCATAGAAACACGTCTGTTTTGAAAACAAATCGTACGAAAGTTTTAACACGTTAAACGCCACGCCGATCCCGACGGACCGGCGTGGCCTGCTTGACGGCTAATTGTGGCGTGAACGGAACGTAAAACCGGCGTGACGTTTAACGTGTTAAACGCCTTTTATCAGCGCTTACATGCAACTACTGTAACCCTTCACAATACTGGCTTCTTATACGACTGCCTTTTTTGCATATTTCTCTACACGAACCCGTGATTGGCTGTTACCTAACATATTTGCATGCTTCCATCTACCTCTGCAGCGAATTGCAGCCTCTCTAATTCAGATTAGCTTTCGGAAATCCACATTTTCCTCCGCGTGCGTAACTTTTGGAAGTGAGTGTATTTACGGATCACTGTTAAAGCATGCCCAAGTGGTGTGGGAGCGTCACTGGCGTACGCAAGGGGGTGTTGATGGGGGGTTGTAACCTCCCACTGAGATGAACTTTTGCATATATGGTAAAACCTGCCTAAGGCGACCACTGTCGGTTCCATGAAAAAGCAGTTGCTTAGAGAGGTGGTCTCTGAATGAAGGTAAATTTAGCATTGGGTGTATGTGGGGTGAGCAAATCCGTTTCCAGAAAAAATGGTCATTAAGGGTGGTGGTCGTTAAGAGAGGTTTTACTGTGCTTACATATGAATATATGGAGTTGTAGTTCTGTAAACCTTTCCCTTATGAACTTTCTGCGTACGTCTATGAGGAAAGGAAGTACCATACGGGACCAGACCAATCTCACATTACACGTCAATGCTTATATTTGCGCTTACTTGCCAGTGAGATGAGAGCTTCCCTCACATTTGAACCACTTTCTTGTTGTTGAACAAATTCAATAACTATGACCGCAAAATGCATTTATAAATTATTTTTGAATTCAGAAAATAAAATGTTAATTACATATCCGGATTATCGGAAAGCGTGTTCTGGTTCAGAGTTCTCCTTTCGTAAGTGAAACCTCTTTAATTTGACCACCTTCAATTTTGTTTGGCGGTGCCTTCTCCAGGTAGGGGCGATGGACTGGATAGTGTCTTCATTCTGTAGTCTTTAATTCTAGTTCAAATGGCGAGTGTTGGTCGTCTTTTAGGTTTGACCGCGAAATAGAATTGAGTGAAACAAAGTTCTATTCGAATTCTCAGTTGAAATATATTGTTTCAGGCGACGGGTCATAAAAAATGGCAGGAAGCTGGAACACCTGTTGAAGGTAATAAAATGTATGAAATACAACAGCTTTAAGCATAATGTTGTAAATATAGAGCTTTAAAGATTATTTTGGGGCGTTGGGAGTTTCTTTTTTTAGCCGGGATAACGAAATGGCTCTGCTGACATCTGCGGAACACGTGATCATTGCTTTCAACGGTGACTTCAGCTTTAGGTTATAATTTCGGGGCGTTTAGCAATATAAACCTCTTGTTATTTTGCGCCAACGATGTGTGAACTGCATCGTAGCTGGATGATCTGGCGTCCCCTAGCTGAGGACATATTCTCCATTGTGAATTATTTCAGCTGATTTTACGCCCCTCCTCTGCGTCCATGGCATAGTCCCACGCCACCCTCTAGCTACGGCCCTGTGTGTGAAAATAGAAAGTTAAAGCGAGATATTGTGTATTTTCACCCTGAAGCATGTCCTTTTATTTTTTTTAGCTTACCGGAATGCTGGGGCATCATGAATATTTTAATATTTTGTCATATCAAGTTTGTCCAATAGCCGTAAGGTTCCTTCTAGTACACTAGTAGGAAGTGTGTCCAGCGCCATCTCGTATCGTTTATTTAAAGAAAGAAAAGGAAGGAAGGAGAGGTTTGTGTAACTAACAGACAAATTTACGTTCAAAACTTTTAAATTTTTCCCAGGTTAAAAATTTTCTAACATTGGCGACATCCCGTAGTCAATTAAATAATTACTTGGATTTATTATTAGATCTAGAGAACTAGTGTTTCTTGTAGAATCGCTAGTTATACTACTTCCACGGTAACATATAAATATCCACGAAAACAACACGTAAGTTTAAAAAAAAAGTTGTACGTAATCATTAATAGAAGCGCTATTAATACGAGTAACGGGATATGTCCGTTAAATTTAGTAGAGGCTGTGTGTAAACGCTTTAAATTTATAGGCTGAATATAAGCGCTCTAAACTTACTAGAGGCTGCATAGAAACTCTCCAAACTTACTAGAGGCTGCATAGAAGCACTTCAAACTTTATTAAAGACTTAAAAGAAGTGCCCTAAACTTACAGAAGACTGCACGAATATTCTGTAAACTTACTAGAGAATGCATAGGTACGCCCCTTCCACTTATGCTTTGTCTACATAACTTGAATTTGCGCAGGTACAACGAAATCCCTCCTCCCCCTCCACAATTATTAAGATATTATTTCAATACCTATTATATTGATGTTAAATTATTAAATCAACACTTTTTTTCATATTAGCCAATGATGTGGCCACATGAGAGATACTGAATTACTCGTAAAGAAAGGAGTGATTTTTCGACACCTAGTGGGTACCCTAACCCATGACATCTTGATTGCCGGCCAAGTGCTGTACCAACTAAGCTACAGGCGGTCAAATTTAATGATACTTATTGTATTGCCTAATAATTGGGTCACGGGCAGTGGTGTAGTCCTGAAACAAAGCAGTCATGCCTCTTCTAAATTGTGTAAGGCAATCAGGAAACTCTAATCCAGTCAATAGCCCATACTTCATCTGGGGTAGAATTATGGAGGTTGAGCTGGCCTTGCAAGACCCCCTCAAATGCCCTCTGATCCCACACTGCCTACAACACATAGTTTCGGGGGATATAAGCTTAAAATAATAATAATAATGTGATATAAAAGCATGTGCCGAATCCAAACTAACCGTGAATGACCTCTGAAGTGAGCTAATAAAATAAAGAAAACAATTGAACAAGATAGCCAAAAGTCCTTTTGTTTCCGTTGTGTCAAACAAAGCATCGTGGCTTTTTATATTTTCGGAACACAGTGTATGTTACGTGTTCCAAGCTGTAATTTCCTTTAAATTCCCACGATTCTTAGTTGATTTATTCAAAATTTTAGGGTCATTGCTCTAAAGCAATTTTCTTAATAAAATTGTAGAATCCACATATAGTTTATTTACAGCTTGAATAGAATTTTGTTTGTAAAGTGTATAATTTCCTAAAATTTTGCCCTAGTGCCGCTAGGCCTTGCCTACACCCCTAATCACAGACCAAAAACGTTTCTTTGCTGAGTTAATAATGGTGCTCGAGCGCCCCAGTGAATTAGGAGGATGACGGCTTTCGGGACCGCTGGACTAGGTTCCACTCCAAGTTTGTGCGAGAAAGTCTCGTGATTCGGAGGTCATTTTAAGCTGTTGGTCTCATCCCAGGCAATTCTTAGTTCACGTAAAGAGCCACATGCGAATTTAAAGTTTTGGTCTTAGTTATTTCATATTCCGATTCAGGCTTGTAGCCAGGATGAAGGGGCAAGGCTAAGGACATTTGGGACATAAGGCACCCGGGTATTATTCTGTATTTATAAATAGCTCTATGGGGCATAAACATGGGACAATTGGGAAAATAACGCCCCTGCTAGCCCCGGCTTGGCTACTGGCTTGTTGCAATTTCTTATTTGTTGTGGAATTACATGCTTGTTTGCAAATCGCTTTCGGTTTCATATTTTTTCCATCAAAAATACAGTCAGTCCCCATTTTAGATCATTCCGGATTCACCTCCTCAATTGAATTGCTGTCTTAATCGATTTTTCGATAGGTCGATTCATTTATACATCATTTCGACTTTACGTACGTTCCGGCTAACTAAAAAGCTTGATTTCGATTGTTTTTGAGACATAATATTAAAGCCGACGAGAAGGGGGGGGCATTGGTTTTCGGCGCCCCTGCATAATATTGATTATTTAATACATATTGAGATACATGATATCAATTATTGGAAATACATGATACACATTCACGATTATTAAGATGGATTAAACCTCAGAAAGAATTGATTCAAAAATCCATCAATGTTTATTTTTCGGTAAATCCGATTTGCCTCCGGAAAGCGACCTGATACAAAAACGAGAATTGTCCAATTTTACTTCCTTTGTTAGAGTGGAAATACGTTTTATGGGCGGAAATATTAATTTTTGAATGGTCGCATTTAAATAAAGATGCATAAAATACTAACGCACGATTATGTTAGTTAAAAAATAATAAAAATGTAGACATTACTGCTTGGGTGGCGAAGGTTTGAAATTCTTGGGTTTCTAAAAGTCCTAGGCGTGTATAACCGCTTGCCAAGAACAACCACTTTTTTTTCTTAGTGTTGTTTCCCTTGGCTTGTTGACGTCCAGCTCGACATGTTTCATCCCCATTTTAAGCTTGTTTGCGTTTTTATGGCTGCTATTCTTGGAGCGGGCAGCTGCAAAGGATTACCGTCCTTCTAAATCAAGTCTAATGTGTGTCCAAGAGTCAGAATTGGAGTTCAACCCCCCCATCCCCGCTGGAGAAGAGAAGATCCTACCTAGCATAGCTTTTACGCGAGACTATCTTTCACTCATACGTTTCTTGGCATAGCCTTTGGACCAGGCGGTGGAATGGCATCTTCCCGTCCCATGACATACCCGCTCAATTTCCCTCGTCACATGTCAACTTAGGACGTGGTGTCTCTTCATCTGTGGGTTTTTGATTGTTGGCCCCACCCCCTCTGGCGAGTTTTTTAACCGCAGCTCATCTCCTCTCATTCCGCTCTTTTCGGGAAGATACCTTGGCAAAATCCTCTGCCAAGAAATACTACCTGAAACCTCAAGAGAAAGAGAGAGTACTCCAGTTTCTTATCTTTCACCTGAGGTCTTCCACCTATGTCGCGTTTTGATCCCCGCTTGCGATTGCAGAATTATGCCAGGAATGGGTGACGTCAAGGCGAAAGCTATTCATCATTTTGTTGAACTTACACATTGCTGTCTTATTGTGTTTTGTTGGCTTATGCAGTGCTCTACCTGTTTGGCACGTCCCTGCTTCTTGGTCGAGTGACGGCTCTGGGTCAGAACGACAGAAAGTCTCTTTCTTGGTCGCCATCGATCACTTTCTTTCGTGGAGCTAACTCGGTAATCTCTCGGTCTTGGAATTCCACGTGATGCAGTGTCGCGTCGGTGTTGAAAGGTAGATGATCTTTGAATCGTAGGGAGGGAATAACACATTCTTTTCGTGGAAAACAAATACGGAGGAGGTCAAAAGACCAGAATGGGCTAGGCAAGTGCTCATCACATCCTGACAGATTAAAAAGAAAAATAATTCTTTGAAAATCAATTCTTTTAGTGAAGAGCTACTAATCCCTTTCAAGGAATGCGGTTCAAAAACAGTTTTGTCTCAGTTGTCGTAGCCACTGCTTCGACCCCCTGAATTAGGTTCGGTACCAGCTTAGTCATCAATGTACATACGTGTGTGGTTTACGGTGGTGTCGTACTAGAAATACCGGTTCTCCTGTCTCTCTCTTTGAATTTAAGCAACTTGGAGTGTGGTCTCCCTGTGAGCTTTCGGATGTGACTGGAGCTCTTGCTTATCAGCACACCTGGTCAGCAAGGTGGGCTCAAAGATGCTACCATAGTCGTGTTAGTGTTAATGAAAGGCACTTGGAGATGCCTCCTTCCTGCTGTGAAATAGATAATGATAGTGATGACGATATGCAGTAAGAGCTCCCTAAGGCGACCGCCTTCGGGCCCCTGAAATAGTGGTCTCCGAATGGAAGAAATTTAGCATTGGGTCTATAGGATGCGGAGGAACTCCTCTTCCAGAAAAGGCAGCCGTTAAGGGAGATGGTCTCTGTGTAGAGGTGGTCATTAAAAGAGTTTTTCTGTATATGTATTTGTACATCAGGAGGTTATGGTTTTTAATTCGCCGCTTCTGTCTTAAATTATTCGCGGAGTTCTATTAAAAAAAATATCTTGATTGCTATAAAAGAATTATGCTCATTTGCACTTATTCAACCGTGTGTTATTGACACATTACGTTTGTGTGGCATGGCTATAGCTCTCCCTGGCGGCGTAAAACGTCAACTAACAGGCGCTTTAGGAAACTGTTCGTCATTCTTATTTATTCTTTCCTATTTTAGCCCGTAATTTTCTATTTTGGAAGTGCGGTGAGGCACTGCTGCGCATAAATCCCCAGGGTCAATTTATGTTCAGGCCTGAATGCTGCTGTTTGCTGAATATTGTGCGGATGCTGTTTAGCTTGGCTTCGAAAACATTTGTTCAGGCCAATTGTAGATGGCACAAACCGTAAACACTTGATCCTAAACGATTCTAAGGGTGGTGGTACCAAGTGTGAAAGTTCTGATTTAAGATCTTTATTTCGAGAGACTTTTCATTTTTTCCCTTAAGACGCCATTACAACAACGAGTGTCCTGAAACTGGCGTCACAGAGAATGTATCTTCAGCTCTGCTCCCCCACACCCCTCTCTTTTCTCTTAATACCATTATCAGAGGAGTCAGCCAAACTCAAGTCAGTCCAAAAGGACCGAGCCCTTGCTAATGCAATGGCAAGGCATTCGACTACTAACGGTATTGGGGGTGGGGGGGACAAACTTACGAACGAGAACCGACTGTTTATTGTTTGTGGTCCGGGAAGGTTCGTTTTGTAGGTCAGGAAAGGAAGCTCGGATTCTTCTGAAAAATTTAGGTCCACTGCGCCCTACGGTGAAGAAGTAGTAGTACCGCATTTGTCTATGGTTTCATTAATCCGGTTTAATTTCCAATGGTATTCTGGGGCACGCGTCGTTTTTCCGCTCATCGTAGTCCGGAGTGTGGTTAGCCTGGCCCCGAAGACTTGGATTTCTCGGGAAACCTTAGGTTCTGGGGCAACTCGACCTCCGCTGTCATTCTGCCATAAAAACACAAGCTAACCAAAATAACGCTGAATGTTAAAACAGGTTTTTGTTAAAAGGAAATTTGAATAAAACTGGAAAACGCAATGGCGTCTGTCTCACAAGCAGCAAGCATTCACCTTCTCACACCATCAACAGTATATAGCAATTTTTAGCCTACATATTCGTTTGTATCCCTCTGGTGAGATAATGGTTATTTATGTAATTATTTTTTGTATGGCAGAACAAGTATAGTTTTAAGTTCTTGGAGCCTTCTACACTGATGGATAATGAAATTTGCTCACCAATAAGGAAGGAAGCATAGGAGGAACCTGAAATTTTATTTGTGGGCGGATACAGCTGAATGATGTACATGATCAACAAAAAAGCAGAGCCACAGAACAATTACAGCATGTAGTACAGTCCTGTCATCCTCAGTGGCTCGTCACACCGCCGTGTGCCTGCGATACAGGCATTAGTGCGCTCCAGCATGGTGTGGACAGACGCTTGATGTTGTCTTGCGTTAGACTGGTCTACACGTGTTGGACATTACGTTCCAAATCCCAGAGATGGTGGCATCTAGGTAGTTGGCGTTTCAAATGGTCTTATACATGCTCGATAGGGGAAAGGTCTGGGGAGCGGGAAGGCCATGAAAGTGTCTGGACATGACATAGGTGGGCCTGGGCGACGCGAGCCGTGTGCGGCCGAGCATTATTGTGTTGAAATATCGCACGTAGGATCCCAGACACCAAAAATCAGATCACCAGAATGTTAGCACATACGTCCGCAGAATTTCATCAACGTGTCGCTGGCCCGTTAATGTTCCAGGTACCACTACTACAGCGTATCGGCTGTCGTATGCTATGGCTTTGGACGTTGTCCAGGGGCCCCTCCAAACCCGTACACAATGATCGTCGTTCCCCAAAGTGAACTAGCAATCATCACTAAACACCACACGTTGCCAATCTGTGGCGTTCCACGTTGTTCTGACCTGGCACCACTGCAAACGGAGATACCGATGTTTCTGTGTTAACAGCAGCACACGTAAGGGACGCTGGGATCTCAAGTTCGCTCCTTTAAGGCTTTTAGATATGGTTCGTGGACACACATGAGCCCTTACTTGTGCTTGTACCGCGGATCGAGACGCCGTGGTCTCTATACATGCTTGAGGCACCATCATTCGATCTTCTCTACTCCGAGTATGCTTGGTCTCTCCGCAGTCGATCCTCCGTGTCTGAGTAGCGTCACGTGATCTGTGCTCCCAACACAGTCGGAAGATACAGTGGTGTAGTCTAACCGAGCCATATGATACCAGACTCTGCGATGTTGATCTTCTTGCAATTTTCAGTCCGATGATCAGGCCCCTCTCGAAGTCCATCAGTTGCATATATCGATGTTTTTAGTATCTATCCATCATTCTTTTTACTCTGTACTCGTGCTTGTGTCGGTCGAAGCATTCGGGCGTCGACTACGCGCCAGTTTATAAAGCCGCTGGCTCATGCTTGCAACGCCACTCACGGGCGTACGGTCATGTGCAATCTTACCCTAAGAGGCTAAGGTCATTTGCATACTGGCTCGCCGTCTAGCTATTTACATAATTTCGCGGTTGTAAAATATTTTCTGCTTGGTGCGCAACCTTCATTGTCTTTGAGTGTATTTTTTGTCAAGGCGTTGCAGTTGAAACCCTTTCCTCTAGCACGCAGTCACCTCGGGTTCGACTCCTAACTGTGCCAAAAACAAGAACGCTTACTGATTAACTTTCCCCTGTCCTTGCTGTCCTTGGGCCATAAATCTCACACATACTGTTGTTAAACCAAGTCGCTTTTGGATTGGACCACGAAAGCTTTTCATGTTTATGAACAGTCAAACTACTTCGTTGATAATCATAAATGTAATCCTAGTTTCAGCAATGCATGGAAGTCCGCATTAAAAAAACTCCGCTCGTTAATTCACTTTGCCCTCCTTTCAATCTGGTTCTTCATCTCATTGTTTACAAAATATTTTCCTCCAATAGGTTTTGGTTCGTTCACCAGAGGAAGTCCGATGGTATAGAAAATAACAGGAGCCGACCTCACAAACAGCCTAGCCGATTCCAGCAGAGGGAAGGGTGTCATTTCAGAACTGGTTTTTAGCGAACGTTTGTCTGCGCCAAAAACCAGTTCAGGAGGGAGGAGTTGGCGTTCTCCCCTCTGATGTAATCGGCCAGGCCGTTTGCGAGGTCAGCTCCCGTTATTTTCTAACGGTACCATCGGACTTCTTTTGGTGAATGGACTATAGTATGGCTGCCAGAAGACAAACAGTAGCGTTAAATGGGAACATTCCGTGTTCACTTTAGTCGATGAATGACGAGGGACAACAGTGTTTGCTTGACTCCCCTGTATCTAACATCAGATACTATGTTCCATAGCGTTCTTACTGACCTTCGAGGTGTTAATTATTGATTGTTTGTTTGGCTTTTTTATGGCGCAAGAGCATCTGGGCTATACTGCGCCAAACATGGTAAAATCAAAGACTGTAGTAAAAGCCAGTACTTTTTAAAAATTTAAAAACGTGCGTATGGTCAGCATGGTCATTTAAAATGTCAGAGAGTGATGAAGAGTTAAAAGTAAGAGTGCGGGCAAGTCTATAATAGGGGCATTGAGTTAAAATGTGTAAAACACTCATGGGAATTATTGAATGGGCTTTCCGCTTTATGACTCTGTAGTCTGTAGTGGTGTGCAAAATTGCTGTTTGAACGATTCCGCATATCATTCAGTGATGGGCAGAATATATCCCTGAATCAATCATCTCACGCGTGATTTGGCTTATCTTTATATGCAAGTACGTACCTTCGGATTATAAAGGGGTTTCTTGCAAGGGGGAAAAAAAAAATCGTTCTTTTAAAGCTCGTTCAGAATATTGATTTCTTTTTTTTTCCGTTGCATTCTTGGTTTCCATTGTTTCCTGTAAACTATGTGATAGGAACAGTTCGAAAGCACGAATTCGTATGGCGGGGAGTGAAAGTGACAGGGTGATTTGGATTGCGGTCAAATTTGAGCACGTTGTCTGTTTCGAGCGTCTGGTTTGTGGGAAATTTTCCAATCCATTCAACGCTCAGAAGTAAACAATGAACTGTTGTTGAATTACCTATGCCGTTGATTGCGACTACCGTGTTTCGATTTAAACTTCTTCAGTTTTGAGAATTGTGTAAGTCTCCAGCAGCTGTTTCTGTCGCCAAATTCCCCTAGAACTTGTTTCAGGAACGGTAGTCGCTTCGATAGCTTGTTGATTTCGCAATTTTCGGAGGGCGAGAGGTCGAGCTCCCGAATAGAAGGCGCGAAATAACACCCCCTCATCCAAACTAAACAGACTTCTTTTTGTATTTTGTTTTCACAAGGACGACAAAAGTCATTCGGCACTAATATAGAGCTGAGGTGGCCCGTGGCAAGGTCGTCAATATCAAATCGAACGTTATTCCAAGGCGGAAAATGTATTACTTTTTTTGTGAACAAAATTGGGTTTTACCAGTTTAGGAAGTGAAATAAATGAGCCAAAATACTTACAGGTTTTAACCACCGAGATGTGTATGTTCTTATTCTTTGTTTCTGTAAAATACACAGGTTTCCTATGCAACTGGAATTGTCAAGGAATTTGACATCGTCCCTAAAGGTTAGGGAAGAAGGAGATTTTGTGGTCAAACCTGGAGAAGTCAGAAAAACTTTTTAACTTGTGTTTTGAATAGTCAAATCTCCCTTCAAGGGAAGTTCAGTTGAAAATTGCTTGTCATTGGGCAGGCAATTTTGTTGAAAAAGTCAAGGAATTTGTTTCTCCAGTGTAAGGGAAGACCCTGAATACAACACATCTGGTACTATCTAAATTTATACTAGGCCCTGCTGCTGCACTTCGTGTGCCGTTAACCCGAATTTGATTCCATCCGTGCACAAGGAAATGGATAAAATAGTAGACATTTTTTTTTAGTATCTGTTGAATGCGATAAAAGAACGCCGCTTATTTCCCTGAATATCAAAATTATTTGAGGGGGGTGTAACATTAAAACTAATCATATACTAGTATTTATTTTTTTTTTTTAAGAAGGTACATCATATTTTGTGCAATACAAATTACCCCAAATCATAAGTTTTAATTTTATCTTTTGCATGTTAATACGAGACAAATTTTGCCACTTGCATAATTTCAATTGTTTTCTGCTCATTTTCATGTTTGTCCTCCTCCACCATAGATTTCCATTGCGAGACCATTTCTCCGACTAGTGAGTGATCACTTTCCACTGAATGTACATTAGTCGCCTTGGGTGTTTTGCTGTATTTATTTTGTTTGAGGCTATCCTGAAGCCTTCATTTTAACTCTGTTAATCAAGCTAAAACGTTTAATTTAGAATTTTTATTGGACTTCCGGTTCGGAATATTTTTGTTTATTTATTTTTACAATATTTTGATTTGCCTAAATAAGCAGTGATTGTTTCTCAACTTGTCAGCTTCGTAAACGAAGTAAAGTGGACTGACCGTAGGTTATCATCAAGTGATATTGTAAATTGTTCTATCCAGTATGTTGGGTACCTGTTCGCAAAGTTGGTAAAAAGTACAAGTTTGTTAGTGTGATATTTATTTCACAAAATTCAGGAAGCTTGATAATATTGCCCATCGGAATGGTACTTCCTATGTATTTATGCGTTGTACTTACTCTACACGTATTTAAAACACACACACACACACTCTTGTGTGGCTCGATTATGCCCCTTGGCTGATATTGTGGCAATTGGTGAAAGAAGTTCGGGCAACATTGACCTATGCCTGTGTAGAGAATTAAAATTCCAGTCTGTGAATTGCTTCGCGAGAAGTCGAACTCCGAACTTGTGTTAATAAAATGACCCCTCCTTTTGATGGACTCTACCTCTCCTCTTTTCTAAGACATCTTCATGCAGCCCCGTCTGTTCACGTTACCTTAGGCACGTAGCCAGGATAAAGGGGCAACTGGGGTAACGTAAAGGGCGTATGGACAATACAAAGGACATATGGGGCCCAGGGCAGCCAGGAACTCACGATTATAAAATAATTACTAGGAGCTGTACAGAATTTAGACATTATGTCACTATAATCCCAAATAAATTTGACGCTCCTCTGATGGCTTTTTTTAGTTCATTACAAATACAAATACTGTAATATTAATATATATCAAAGTTTGTATTTTAAATTTTATGGAGGAAGAATTGAGTGGGAATTGAAGAATTTTACTTATGGCGCTCTTATGTCCAGGCTTTGTGGCCCTGTTAGAGAATTTCTGTCGTCGAATAACAAAGTGTCGTTGTGTCGTGATACCTACACACGTGGGATTTGCACACACTATCAAATATCGTGGGATTTACACACACATTATGCTTCTTTCCCTGCCGTCGTACTTCCGTATTTGGTTTTTGCATACACTTTCAAATTCTGTTACAAAAGAATGTTAATATAGAAATTGCTGTAAAATATAATATGAATTACTATAAGATATAATATAAATTGTTATAAAATATATTATTACTATAAAATATTGTTAAAATAATATTAATTATTATAGACTAATGTTAATGTAAATTACGGTAAGGTAATATAAATAATTATAAACTAACATTAGAAAAACTACTTTTATATATAAATAGAAGTTGTTCGTTTGCGGTGGCTCCCAACAACCCCAAGCTATAACTTTTCTCGAGTACAGCGATATTTTATCGTTAAACTTCTGCTTTAGAGATTTATGTTAAGATTATGTAGATACTGCAACTAAATTTATGAATTATTATGTGTAATTAAAAACTATAATAATTTTCAAAGTACCACACAGCGTTTCTGAGAGTAAAGTCATATCGTTTCGTTTGTTGGTTTACTGGTGCGGTTCTTACGCCGTTGGGTTTGTTGATTTGACCTTTACCGATGGTTATCTCTATTTTATTACTTATTAATATAATAGGTAACCACTTCGGATATACTTTATGTGTAAAATCCACGTGTGGAAGTACCTGGTCACTCCTTTGGGAGCGATTATCTGCAAAACGTACGTGTGGATATATGGCACTGGATATCCTGCTTGAGCGTTTGGGTGGAAAACCCACGTGTGTATCTTCAACATTACCAGTACCGTGGAACACGCTGAGAAACACTGCTTTACGAAGACGGATCTCATTCATCATCCATTTTGTAATGTAAGACAACACTTTTTTTGGGAATACAGAGATAACAACGGCAGCCGACTTTCCCAGTTTTCTTGTGCATACAGAGGTGCCAGAGACGGCCGACTTTCACAGTCTTCTTGCACATACATAGGTGCCAGCGATGACCAATTTTCATAATTTTCTTCTGCATGAGTAAAAATAACAGCAAAATGGCTTTTTGCGCTAGAGGCATTCCCGAGTAGCTCAGTCGAATTTCAGGATATTTGGCTCCCGGAAATGCTCCAACCCGTGGAAAGCCCGCTGCATCTCTTTCCAGTCGAGAAACCTTCCCCTTCCTTCTCACCTGTCGAAACGGCACACTTTGATTGTTTCAGGTTGAAAAATAAGGGTCTCGGATGAAAACGACACAACTCGTTTTCTCTTGGACTTGTAATTAATTTGCTAAGATTGATGGTCGTGAAGGTGTTGCTGGCGCCTTACGCGCTCGCCAAGAGGTGTTTGGTGTCGCGCCAAGTGCGTTATTTTCCGGGGAAAAGCACCTCCGAAAAAATGCGGATGGCTTGGGGACGCTTCACTAAATTAAAGGATCTGCTTCGCTCCTCGTAATTTGTAAGCACCTTCGGCTTTTCAGCAGTGTGAAATTCTGGCCAATCTTTCCTTTTTCCAAAAATAGATACGCAACAGAGAAGTTGTTCCTGAATGCCTTGTGTAAGACCAGCTGTCTGATCAATCCGGAATAAAGGAGTAATTTTTGCAAACAAATAAATCTGCAGCCGTTCAACGTTGCCCCCCCCGGCCTTCAACAGCCTAACTGCACGCGCAATCCCTTGTTGGCAGCTCTAATGGAATATCTATATTATTCACCCCAAGGTCTTCGTAACAGCGGGCCTCTTTCACTGAGCAAAACGTCAGTAAACATTTTTGGATTCCCCTTTCTCCCCAAGTTTCCTACTTTCTAATTACCATTTGTGTGTTGTGTGTGGTTACGCGAGCATGCAACCCTCTCCGGCTTGTTATGAAAAGGCAACACTCTTTTATGATTTGCATCTGTAATAACAAAGATGTCTTATGTTTGATATAGCATTTTAGAGCATAGCCTAGTGGTTTTCAAATGCATTTTCGGTCAAGGGCATTGCGACATTGACTAACATTTCATACAGGCTGGTATTTTAAACTAGCTTTAGGTTATTGCGGAGAGGGTGTGCTAGGTTTATTACGGGACTTCTATTATAGAGTGTGTGCGAAGTTTATTACGACAAGAGCGGACTAGGTCATCTCACAGGGCGCATACTTGGAATTTCGGGGAGCTCTAGTCCTTGCACATTTGAAGGCTAAGTCCTGTTGCCCTTGAGGGCGCACCTTCCCGAGCGCCTGCGGCCCAGTCCGCCCCTGGACTTGGGAAGCGTTCAAGTATTACGTAAGCAGTATTTTAGCCATTTCAAACTCCACCCCCTCCCGGTAAGCAAAAATTAACATTGGTTAACATAGGAAAATAAGTACAGCGGCAACCCCCGCCTCAAGGTGCTTACGTAATACTTGGACCCCTCTACGACCGTCACCCTCTCCCCACCTCCATTAAAAATGAAGGTTGACTCTGCCAAGTGAAAGGACATGTTCAGTAAGAGGGGAAAAAAGTTTAATAGCAGGCAGTATGAAGCTTGAAGCAAAAGAAAATTTATGGTCATCTTCCCAGGCATGTTCAGCCAAAATGAATTTCTATTATAACTGGAAGGATGTTTAAAATGGTCCATGAGTGGTCAAAATTTGAGAAAAGGCATTGGATGAGGGCAGTGGGGCAAACCTTTTTATGTGTGCGTGCCAAAAATTCACAAATAATGTCCATGGTGTTGCTGATATGCCGAGCAGTTGTAATGAGGGATGGCAATGAAAAACTTATTACCTCAGAATTTTATGGGGACACTTAAAAGTCAACATTAATTTCATAAAGATGAATTCATTACATGACGTACACGTTGTCGTGCAAAATAATGGGATTTTTACTGTTGTAAATTTTTTTTTTCCCCCTTCCCAAGTACTTTATATCTGGTTGATATTTCATCACTTTAGTAATGGACAGGCCGATCTACATTTATCAGTCATTCTGTTCCTTTCTAAATTATCTCCTTTATAAATATAATTATATTTATTTTATACCAATAGTTATAAAAGGCATTTCTTGGTCTAAACGGGTGCCTAGTCATTACATTGTGTTCCTCAGCCAATGGGTAAATCAGTGGTCTTCGACCTTTTTCAGTTCAAGGGCCAAGTTTGCTTATTGTTGGACCGCATTATTTTTACCAGCAATATTAGGACTAAACAAAGGTGAACCCAGGGGGCGCAAGGGGGACCCCGTGGATCAGAATAGAATTCAGTGAGTCCCGAGTTAAATTTTTGGTTTTAAATCAATGTTGCACTGCAAACCAATAGAACTACCCTTTATTTCCATATGTCCTAGAAAACTGAAGTAAAACACGACTGAGGGAAGACCGCGTATTACTTTAGTTCTTTAACGTTTTAAGATATTTATTACGAAATGTGAAAATGTGAACAGAATAAAATAAAATACATATATTTAGGACTCAGAGGAAGAAAGGGGCGTCATTTTTATGTGAAACGATTTGTATTTTTATGAGCCGGCAGGCCACATAAAACACGTTGGCTGGCCGCAAGTGGCCCGCGGGTTAAAGACCCCTTGAGTAGATGATAACATCAGCTGTAATTTTCAGCTGCCGAAGCTCGTTTCTAGAGTGGGCTATGTATTTATTGATTAGGTTCTTTCATGCGAAATAATTTGTATATTGCAACAGTTAAAGTAAAATTCTGAATAATGTATAAGCTTATAAAATAGGACCTGTAAATCGTTAACGTGTCAGCAAAATTTTCGTACGTGTCCATAGGTGTATAGTTTTAAAAATTATTAATTATTGGGGGGGTGCAAGCACATATTCTGGATGTTTATACATCACAATATATGTAAAATCGGAAATTAGGCTCGGACCCATATAACTATACTCCTATGTACGTGTTATCTCTGGCACGTGTGCCATACGTTGATTCGTCATCCCTGGCTTAGATTTTTTTTTTTAATTGTGGGTGGAGTTAGACAAATCTATGAGACAGTAGTGAAGGGTAAGCTTTCGACAATGGGCTACCATTTAAAGTTGAACCCGACACTTTGGTCATGTCAAAGAATGGCATTGCTTTCAGGGCATATCACATAGAGTTAACGAAATAGTGCACTTTTCTTAGTTTTTTAACCTCTGTTGATATTTTGTAATAGGTATCTCCACCCTTTCTAAAGCACTTTGTAGCGTTTGGACTTTTATAATGACTTGTCGTTCGTTTTCTTGTCTCGCTGTCGCGTGACAGTTGGCTGACGTCTGGGTCTTCGTGTGTGGTACGTGTTCACGTGAAAAAGCTAATTGGTTATGGAATGCAATTACGTAAACTGGTTTTCATTCATAAGACGCTTGATGAAGTGCAAGATTACCCTGTTACTGTGCTCAAACGACGTAGGCTTGCAGATGCTAATTTTTGACCTTACATTTTGAACGCCTTATTTCTAAAATGGCAATTTGTGCGACAACGATTGTTGCATATTCGCGGTAGTTATATATTATTGAAGGACACGATTCGCGTGCCGGCAGGAAATATGAGGGCAATTCAAAAAGTAAGGTAATAGGCCTCCCTGAAACAAAAAATTCTATTCCACAGGCGAATATACGAATGCGCAGTAATAAAGAACTGGTAAACCATACTTTCCAACGTAGCCACCATGGTTGTCCAAACATTTGTTTCAGCGATACACCAAAGCATTCATCCCAACATAGAAAAAATCAGCACCAAGTCCTTGAAGGCACGTCATGGTGGCTTGCTGAACAGCCAGCATCAAACCATGGAGGTCTCAAAAGACTCGCCGTAGCTTTCTTCGCGGATGGAGCAATTTTGAATTTCTTGGAAGCGGGTGATGATGGGTGTTTACATGACATGGATGCTTGTTTTTGTCTCAGCTGTCATCCCTGTAACGATGCTGTGTAGAAACGGTAGACTTTCCTCATTAAATTGTTCCAAGTGCATAAGAGACCATCCCATCCTCGTGACTTTGTAATTGTCTATAAGTTGCCTAGGCATCCATCGTGGACACATCTGCCGGTAACCCAGTTACTCATGAACGGTATTGTTCGTACTTACTACTGAGGTGTTCTGTTTCTTAGAAATAGACGTTAAGTGGAATACGATGATCGTCTTAAATTAGAGCTTCAATAAGTCAAACATTGTCATCTGTGGCGGAGGTGCTTAGCCGACCAGATCGTTGCTCATCTTGCACATCTGTCCTGCCTTTGTCGAACTCGGTGCACCAAAACCAAACGTGTTTACGTGACATTACATGACTACTGTACACTTTAAGTTGACAACGAATTTCTGCTGATGAAGTTCTCTTTAGACGCAGGAAACCTTATTATACTTCAATATTCGACCACGTTTTCGTTAGCGCAACCATCTTACAATTGATATTTTGCCGCGCTGGTGCAACACCTGCACAATCTGCCGGTGGCGTTCGAATGCTGTGGTCGTATGCTATTGTCCCGGCAGGAAGTGTGTGTAACGCAGGAGGAGGATTACACTTTCTTCTTACTTTTTAAATTTTCTGCGTGGTTCAAAATGGGTGGGCCCCATCATTTACACTTTGGATGAACTTCTATCCCCAGGACTACCAACGCCATCGGGAGAAGAGTCCTCCAGGTGGCGTTGGAACTGCTCCACAGATTAACCGAGATCGTGATAAGGCAAACTATACGACCGTGGCCTACTATGAATTGGTTAATCGAATTTTTATAAAGCAAGGGCCATTTTGCGCCAAAAAACACACACATTGCGAGTTGAGCCCAAGTTATTAAGTCCTTAGTGGAGATAATCCAAAACGCTTATGGACCGAATCTGGGAACGATTTTACCCAGCAGAAGGGCGTGTCAAAGTCGACCTTTTCGCAAATGGCTAAACTTTCGCTCGTGTTGTATCATCGATTTTCAACTCGCGGCGCATTGAACGAAGAGCTAAAAATATTACAGTATATTGAATGGGCTAAAATTTTCACGGCACACTGAATAATAGGCGCTAAATTTATCACCGCACGTCAATCACAATCTTTCAAAATCGATGTCGTAAAGGTCATGAATTTTGGAAAAGATTTCATTCAAATACCCTCCTTTCCTTTTTAACAACCTTTTGTGAATTAAATCCCTTGTCATTTGGTTCCGAAAAATTCACGCATCTGTGTATCAAGAATTGATCCTTCAGTCCTGGATTTTAGGTTAGGCCTAGAGGCCCTCCTCGGGACTTTGGTATATGATTTAAGAGTTACTTTAATCTTTGTTATTTACAAATGCCCAAGTTTCTTTGTTACTAAATCAGGACACCATAATGAAAATCTCATGATTTAATGAATTTCGCGGAGGGGGAAGGGCACCAAGAGATCCTTAATCTAGCACCGGACACCTTCCAGTTAAATGTTTCCTACCCTCCACTGGCGTACGCAGGGGGGTGTTGATGGGGGTTTTAACCTCCCCATTGCAATGAAATTTTGTATATTTAACATAGGAATATGTGAGTTGTAGCTCTGTAACCCCCCATTGAGCCTATAACCCCCCTTCTTATGAACTTTGCATGCGCCTATGCTACCCCCGCTCTCATACATGTGTCTTGCCTTTAACTAGTTGCAATTTTATTTTTCCTAGCGATGACTGCGGAAGTTCATAAGGAGGGGTTACAGTCTCAATTGGGGGTGTTACTGAGCTACAACTCCATATACTCATATGCATGTAGTATACGAAATTTCATCGCAGTGGGGGGAGGGGGGGGCTACAACCCCCATCAACACCCCCTTGCGTGCTCCAGTGCTCTCACCATAGAGTTCCGTTTACTGATGGATACTATTTTAGCAGAAAGTGCGCACGCGGAGGCTTTTCCAACAGAGGCAGTTGAGTCATCACACCCAAAGTTCACGACCCCATCCACCGTCACTCGGTTAGTGACGTTGGTCGACGTCTCTACCCGTCGTAACACAGCTGTTTTCCCTTCTACCTTGTGGTACACCAGGTCATCGCTTAAGGACATGAAAATAAGAAAGTTGGCTGCGATGGCTCATCTTCCTGGCATGCCATGACTCAAAGAAAGGTCATCCGCTAAGAATAAGCCATGATGCTAACATCGTGTGCACTTCAACGCCGAGTCGACGACATCGTTTGCATTTTAAAAGCTAAAGAAGACAGTGTTTAGGTTGCGGTGAATGGGTGGTACAGTGAAATCCGTGCATAATGACCACCCCCAACTTACAATGGTAACCCGTCTATAACAGTATTTTTCCTCCTCGTTTCTCCAGGTGTAAAATTTTGTACTCTATTCGACATTTTCTCTAACGATAATTTTTCCCGGTCCCTTGACTGCTGTTATAGATTCTATAACGATGCTCAATGTTGTAATGTACGTCGAAGCCCAGGGCCCGATCCAAGGCGTCCTCAACCCGGGCTTTGGGCCCCGCAATTTTAGCCCCCAAAAAATATATAATATCATTTTATATATAAACTTGCTACTTTTACAAATCTTTCAAAAATAATAATTAAATAATTAAAAAAATTGCAGAGCAGTAAAATTGTGAATTCGTTACCTCAGTGTTACTTTCAAATAATGTGCACATCCACGGACAAGTCATTTTGTCCCTTAAATAGAGGTGTCCGTTCATTGAAGTACTTGTGTTGATATATACATATACTGCCGACCAGGAGTAATCGTCCGTATTGAGGCATCCAGCGCAACAAATACTTATCCAACTTATGATGGGACCAATTCTGTAACGTCCCTCCGAAATAGGCTCAACTCGGCACTGAGGGCATTTCTAAATTTTCATGAGTACAAGGGCCCCCCCGCAAATATCACTATGGGCACCGACAGCATAAAAATATTTGGGGGGGGGTCAGTATACCAGTGGAAGGCAGCTTGTCGTTATCCAGCGCCGTATTCTGCAGCCCCCCCCCTTCTGAAATTTTTGCTGCCAATGCTTATTCATTACAATACAAATTTATTGCACAGGATTTAATATTCAATTACAAAGCTGAGTTATATATATTATATGAGAACTGAATGGGAGATAAAATGAATAACGAAGTATTACATTATTACAACAAAAAGTGAATAACTAAAATATAGGTCTATTAATTATGAGTTGCTATTTATTTAAATGTAACACAGCTTAAAAGAAAAGGTAATTCTAAAACTGAGCTTAAGGGAAAGGAGCCAGAAAAGGGTTTAAAAAACCCTGATAAAACTGGCTCCCCCAAATAAAAGAAAAGGCAAATAAAAAGAAAAGGAGAAGAGAGAAAGGAAAGAAAAAAACGCAGGCAAACAACGGTAAGTGGTTTAAATATAATTAAAACATATATTAAAATTCAAATTCAAACCAAGCCAACATGG
>QLNU02015003.1:127116441-127143290 GCA_006491805.2 Dysdera silvatica | reverse complement strand
AAATGCAAAAGAGAAGAGTAAATGAAGATTTAACAAAATAATCCTTCATGATTGACCAACTCAAACTATTCAGAATTCTAAGGTTACAATTAAGTTAATGATAGCTTCAATCATTAGAAGGTTCCACCCCTGCCCTAGTCCATCCTTTCTTGACCCCGTTTGCTCTAGGAAACTCCTTGCTATAACTTTAAGCTTTGGGAACATAGGTATAAAGTTATACAGGCTCAAATCCCCTCGCCCCCAATTGCTTACAATAAATTGCAATTTTACACATATTGTAATGTATAAATCAGGGGTGTCGCTGGGTGCTCATAAAGTTTTGTCCTAAGGACCTACTATGGCTAAATGTGAGTCCCAAAAAACAGAACACCTTTTTTTTCCTTATTGAAACATTTATTTTAGTAAATTTCCAAGCATAATACTATAAAGCTATTTCATATTACATTTGTAAATAAGTAAATGTACAATAACAAGAATGTATTATGGCTTTAAACTAACACGATGGTTCTTCTTTAAGAAAATACCATTTGCTGTATTGATTATATTTTTTTTTATTTGGACAGTTGTGGCCCTTCTAATTATAACATCAGGTGTTCAAGTTTTTTTTTCTTCTTTTATTACATTAATAGTGTGTCCCTGGGATATGCTATTTTTCTAATATTGAGTCCTTTCCTTCTATTCCGCATATTTTACACACTGTAACATTAGTGGCACCCTTGGTAAATGTATAAAATGTGCATGGCCCCCATCTCTCTAGAATAGTGGTTCGCAGACTCCTGGGGTTCCACGGAACCAGTTCAGGAGGTTCATTACATTATTAACATAGCAAAAACTAAAAGCTGAGTAGTTAAGTAGTGGTATTAAAGGAACTCCACAGTTTCCGGAGCTCTTTGTACTTCTACGATGATGTCATGAGTGAAGGTTTTACGTGATTATAAGAAGTTTGGTGAAAAACGCCTTGTTCCATTTTATTCCACATATCTTTGTGAACAAACATTTTCAATGCTTTGTTACGCCAACAACAAACATAGAAATCAGCTTAACGTTGATCTAGATTTGAGACTAAAAGTAGAAAATATTGAACTGAATGTAGAAAGAATTATTCGAGAGAAAAAAAAAGGCAAAGATGCTCCCATCACATTGAGGTTTAATAGCCACTAGACAAACGTGTTAATTATAAGATAAAATTTGTGCACTGGTAATACACATTAGTTAAATTCAGTGCATTTTTTTCCCATAACCAAATCATTGTTATTTTTGTGCGGTAATAACACTTATTTCATAATGTGCTTTTTGAGTTCATGTAAAGTTATTTGCTTATTAGGGGCTATCACACATTTTTCTCAAAAAATTGCTCTGCACAGGTAGAGGAAAAAAATTTCAAATGTGAGGGGTCCACGGCACTTAATTGGGAGCCACTGCTTTAGAATATTGTTATGAACAGGTTTCACTGTACCTTTTCTTTTATAAGAGGGTTTAAGATCGATAAGGTTTTGCCATGGACAATTTTAATCCACTTTTAAAATGGTAGCTTAGTAGTTGACCATTTGTCTAGGCTCATATCATAAACATATCATAGTTCTGAGACAGCATAAGCTTTCCATTTCATTCCAGGTGGTCTATCATACAATCTTAGGTAGTAGGAATGCTCAAGAAATATACTGTTCTAAGCAACGTAGAGGAAATAAAAATAAATTCATTAAAAAAAGAAAAAAATAGTATGATTTAAAGTATTTGTGAATTTTAATTGTAGAATTTTTGTGAATGGCGATCCTAGATGGTGTGTGGGGGTATAAGAAGTCGCACGAGGAATTACATAAGATTGGTGATGATGATGAGAGAAACATGCTCCATTGTGATTTCATCTTGAATATCTTTGACTGTAGTGAACAATATGGTGTAATCAGAGGTGACGTGGGGGCAACAGTGGCTGCAGCCCGGGAGCCCTGCACTGGGAAGGACCTATGCTTTAGGGGGCTCCCACCAAGGCATGGGGTCATTGGGGCTGGTCGAAGTTAGCATGAGGGCCCCATGTTGGTTCTCGGCGACCCCATTTCTAATAGAAGTAATATGCTTGTCTGTTATGAAGAAAATGTGGATTTCAATTTCATCTTGCTGTTTTTTTTCTATTCATGTATATTCCTGAGTATATCGCCCTAAGTAATGGAGGTATTCAGACCCAGCGACAGGAAAAGAGGGGGCCTCAAGGCCCCCCCATTGGATATCAAAATATACTATTCTCTTTAACTCCATGATCTCACATGATCTTCCTTAAAATTGCTTGAATACTCCCTCATATTTTTTGATTTGCTATGCCGCTGATTCATATCCCTTGGAAATCTATAGGTCTTGGCATAACATGCTTATATTTGTGCTTGTGTTCCTTAAAATTTTATCCTACTCTCTATATATGTTTATATATGGGTAATTCAAAACTGAAAGGATCATAAACTTCGTTCGAATTATCCAGGAATTTGTGTTAAAAGGCTTTAGCTTGGCCAGGGCCAACCAAACCTTACCCTGTGTGGCAGATTTTTAGGGACAGTAAAATAGGATTATTATAAAAAATTAAGCTATTTTCAGGTGGCATAATATGGTTGGAATTATCAGTGAATTCAAGTCATCCAAGTTACACTATGTATGTATATGTTTGTTTTTGAATATTTACTTATTCAATTTTTTTATTTTTTTTTTCCAGATCGGGAAGATCAGTCAATACTTTGCACGTAAGTATAATCTGCATTCCATATCTGCATTTTTATGACATACAGATAGGCTGTTATGATATGGTGAAGGCAATTATTGTTGCATTTTTGATGTATTAACGTAAAAAATCATTCCCATATGTGTATGTACATACATGTAGAGGTTGGACCCTTGTGTATGTATGTATATGTGTGTGTGTGTGTAAATATGTATGCATGCATGCATTTATGTATACAAAATGGCAGGAAAAATTTTGCTACACGATTCCTTGTGAAAAAAGGAATAAAAAATGTCCAGTGCAATTTTTGCTTAAAATCGATATTTAATAAGATAATTAAGGCCAAAGATGAACGAATCACGCGCCAGACACGCACATGATTAGAAAAGCAAACCAAAGAAATTCTTGGAGAGGCACGACTGGGCACTATTGAGTCTTATTTGTTAACTTCAATCAGCAAATGTGCAACGATTACCTGAAAATTTAGCTGCTGGTAAAAATACGTCATTGAAGTCTAAAAGTATGGCCACGTAGTGAAGGTTTCTTCATTCAATTTTTTTTTCCCTGGATCTGGTAACTTCATAAAAAATGTATCCTTTGGCATAGCCGTTGTCATGTGGGAGGGGGTATGCAGGGTTCATTTCTTTATGGAAAGCAAGCAGAAGTAAGGCAATAAGAAAGGGGAGTAGCCATTTTGAAGTCATCTGCCCCCATTTCCCCTGCATTTAATCCTGCTGGTGCTGTATTCGTGTGTCATATAACAGTAGTGGTGTACTGATAACCTCCACAATAGGGAAAATCCGCAAGGAAAAGGCCCCAGTTCATCATTGTTCATTTTCCACAAAACTTATAGTAAGTACTTTGAGGAAGAAAGTATATTATTTTGCAATTAATAAGGCAAAAAATTAGTTTTCTTTAAAAAATTAAATAAAAATAATTAGTTTCCGAATGGAAGAGAATAGAGTATGGTAAACTCAAAAGCAGCATGAACCTACTCCAAATGGAAGGGTGAGGGGAGGTCATTAACAACTCGGTACTGCCATTGAACTTGATAAACCAAATAACTTTCAATTTTTTAAGTGAACAGTTAATTTTAATAGGAAGTTGGTCCTATTCAGGAAAGACTTCCCATCCAACATAACATCTGCCTTGTGTAAATCTGTCACGGTTGTGAACATCGAGCTAAAATACTACTATTAAAGCCCAATCAACAAGTATCTGCTTTAGCTCATTTCATTTGAAACTGAATACCCAAGGATTGTAAATTATGAACTAGTTTCGAAGTTATATGATGATACGCGATTTGTGCTGGAGTCCTGCTGCTGTTGTGGTGTGCGGGAAACGTTGCCTCATATACATACCGTGTTCTGTTTAAAATATTTGGAATATGTGCTCGTTGCTGGCAGGGATGGATTATATATTTTAAGGGGTCAAGTTGAACATCTGGAGTTCACGGTACTGTTGATAGCAAATACATCGCAAGCCTGTCAGACTGGCACGCGAAGAAATGTCGCTGGGACGCGGCTACTTACAAAATAAGAAAAAGTTACTATTAATTATAATATTTTTCCCACAACAACGAAGAAAGAAAGAAAGGCTGAATCTAGTAGCAACCTGCACATTCCCATCCATGGTATGAGCGATTTTGCATGAAAAATCACCAAATCTGGAGTTTGCTGTTAATTATAACGTAACTAAACTAACTCTTTAGTGAAGTTTCCATATCCCGAAATTCAAGTAACACGTGACCTAAGCAAGTTTTTAAAAACCAGTGAAAGCTTTATTTCTTATGGCAAGAAACGCCCATGCGAGAATGCATGTGTAATTGCATTAAATCGATGCTAAATGGGTTGGCTTTGCTTTGTTATTGGTTCAACTATGATTTGAAATATCGTATTAAATGTTGATTTTCAGCAACAATTATACAGGACATTTTTTTTATTCCCTTTTTTCATAAAGAATCTTGTAGTGAACTTTTCCCCCGCCATTTGTAAACATCCAGTACATATAATATGTAAAAGTAAAAGTGTACCCCTGTACATATATGTATTGCATTATAAACAATTTATGTACATGGTAGTGTGTGCTGATTCACTATGTAATTTAATATATGGAAAAGTAAATGATAATAAAAAAATGTTCGTCAGAACGAGAAATATTTATCTCATTTTTAATAATTTTATTTTTTGAAAATTCAAATTAAAGTTGTAAGAATTTTGAATGATCCTCTGCTTTGATAACTCGATATCTGCATAACTCAACATGGGTTGCGCTTACCTCTTGATGTGTCAAGTAACTGAGACTTCATTATATATTTAAACATTGCTGTCTTTCTCTTTTCTATGCAGTGCTACAAACTATAATCTAGGATGGTATCTCAATGTCTTCCTTTATTTTCAGAGGAGAGTCTGGTGCCGGAAAAACGGAAAACACAAAAAAGGTTATCCAGTATTTAGCATATGTAGCCTCATCAAAACCTCGGTTATCAACAGCAAGCCACCATTCTGTAAGTTATGTTGTAGTGATTGAAGACATTCACAATTATGACTTCTGTTCATTATATAAAATATTTTTATTTCATTTTTTTCAATATTTTCATTTTTTTTTTATAGTCATCCCCAACACCGGCACAAATAATTGTAAGTATTCTTTTCCTTCAATTTGTGTTGAAATTAATTCTGCTAATTATTATGTGAATAGGGAAATAATGTTTTTAATATTTGCATACAGTTTCTTGAAGACAAAGCTATTTGCCAGCTTAAATGGTAATGTGGCTGCTTAAAATGCCATTAATCCAGATTCATGGTGGATTCAATGGTGTGCCCTGCTGTGGTGCAGTGTTGTAACATATTCGCCTAGTGTGCTGTTAACTTGGGTTTGATTTCCAACGGTGCAAAGAACGCTTACTCAGAGATCTCATAAAGATCACACTGCTCACTGTAGTCTGGGGTTTGGTTCCCTAGGCCTTAAGAGGTTTGGATTCCTCGGAAAATCATAGGTCCAGATGTTCAAATTCCTCGGAAAACAGTAGGTCTTGTCACGCCATGACCATTGTAGTTCTTGAGCTGTAAAATCACAATCCTCAATGGTGCTGGAAAATGAATAAATGGTGCTTAGTGACTAACTGCTTACTGTAAATTCGGAGCTCCTTCCCCAGGCCTTGAGAAGTTTAGATTCTTTATGAAAATGTAGGTCCCTTGCCTTACATTGACATAGTTGTTAGGTGGTTGCATTGAAATCCACTGTTTACATGTAAATGGCTTTGGCTGCATATTCTGTGGGCTGTTTCAGCTGTTAGTTGTGCCATCTGGAAGTTTGAACATTTTAAAATTATCAACAAACATCATCCGTTATTTTTGCCGGGGGTTTCTTCACAACCAAATAAGAATGGAATGTGGCAAGTTGTTTTTCCGATGTGTACTTTTACGCTATTTTGATTTGGATAGAAGTGTAGCAGAATCTACTTGTAAAAACTTGTGGTGACTCTGCCCCATTGGAAATAGCATGCTGAGATTGCTTTCGGTGATATAAAACTGGTGATATTGACAATTACGACAAACAGTGGCCTGATCAATCAAAAAAATTCTAGGGTTAAACAACTGCATGCGTTATTAAGGAAAACTCTGTTTAAATGCTTACAGAATTGGCTGAATAACTAGGAGTTGATAAATCAACTATTTTACGACATTTGCAAGCCATGAAAAAGATGCAAAACAGAAAGAAAATGGCTGCCACATGTTTTAGCCAAAAATTTCATTACCACACCGGCATTTCTTTGCTCACAAGGTAGAGAAATAAAAATTTCTCGTGGCACATCTTGATGGGCAGTGAAAAATGGGTATATTTCGACAATCCGAGACAGAAAATCATGGGTTGACACTATCTAACCATCAACGTTATCTTCAAGGCGAAATATTCGTCATAAAGTGTTGCTGTGCATTTGGTGGAATATAGAGGATGTGGTTTATCATGAGCTGCTAAAACTTAAGGAAATTGACACTGCCAAACGTTGTAAACAACTGAAGGTTTGAATAATAATTTTATGCAAAAATGACCATCCATTGCAACGAATCTTCACAAAGTTATTCTTCTGCATGGTAACGCTAGGCCTCAGGTGGCTTTAGCTATTAGATAGAAACTGGAGAATAGAAGCAGAGGTTCTCTCACATCTAGCATATTCCCCAGATCTAGCTCCACCTGATTATCACTTGTTCCGCTCAATGCGATATGTTCTGGAAGATACAAATTTCATTAATTATGAAGAAGTTGAAAAATGGATTGTCGAGTGGATAAAAAAAAACTCATTTTATCACTGTTACAATCAACTTCGGTCAGAAAAATGAGAAAATATGATAGCTTCCAAGTGCAAATACTTTGGTTAATATGGTGCGGCGTTCAATGCAACTACATAATAGTAATGCCTTTTCCTATCATACCATTACCTCACGTTCGATTCTCAATGGTATCATGGTGTGCATGATGTTTTCTGCTCACTGTAATCCAGTATTTGTTTTCCTCATCAACAGAGGTAAGGATTCATCTGAGAATTGCAGGTTGTGGTACAACATGACCTTTGCTGTCTTTGTACCATAAAAGCACAAATATTTGCCAGTTCAGTGGCATTCATTCGTTCACTATTAATATTTATAGTTGTTTAATAAAGGGACTGGGGCCCTTCCATAATTAATGGGCAATAAATCAAGAAAGGCAGAATAGGTTGAGTGTGACCAATATATATGGTACAATCAAGCTTAGTTATAATGAGCATCAAGGAACCGATGGATTTTCTTTGCTAAAAACATTATTTGATGTAACACAAGTTATGATTGTTTAATCTGTGTTATGCATAGGCTGATGATTATGATACATCCTAGAACAAATCAGCAATCATAATTGTGGTTGACTGTTAATGTGTGCTCTGGGATAAAGTGTATTAACATTCTGGATTTTAAAAGGCGTTGTGGAATAATGATTTTAATTCTATTTTCATGCTCACAGACAACTATTGGGGTATGTGGTAAATTTTTTTATTATTTGTGATCTGCATTGTTCATATTGCAGACTTATTTTTATCAAATTTTAATGCACATTGATTAAACACCTTATTGTTGGATTTATACATACACTGTTGGCCATCGAAAGTGCAACATCTAGTTCAAGGAAAACAAGATTTCAAAACCATACATATTGAATATGAAACTTATGTTATAAGAATGGAAAGAATATAAATACAACTTGGTTGGACTTATAGAATATGAGTTAATTGGTCATTTATGCAGTGGTAGTCTACTTATTTTGCAAGCTTCAAGTCAATCATACATTCCTCCTGGTTGCACTTTTAATGGCCAAAAGTACATAAAAAGAAGTATTAAATATGGAATATTTACTTACGTATATGCTTTAAAAAGATTTGAAAATCAAATATGGCTATAGAGATAGTAACCATAGTTGTACAAGTTATTATTATTTTATTTATTATTTTTTTTTTTTACAAAATAATGCTTTAAAGTTTCACAAACTGTCTTGTGTGGAAGTTTTATATTCTATCACAGAATGTAACAACTCAAACTTTTATTATTTTTTTTTTAATGAATTCGATTCAGTTTACATTGAAAAAATAAATATTCTGTATAAAATTAATTGCTATATCTTAGCCCTTCAACATCGAAGCACATCCAGTTGAAATGTGTTGAAATTTTCATTTATATTACATTAGAAAGATCATTGAGCCCTTTTTTTTTAATTGCCTTGCAGGGTGAATTAGAACAGCAGTTACTACAAGCAAATCCTATTTTAGAAGCCTTCGGTAATGCCAAAACTACAAAGAATGATAACTCGTCAAGATTTGTAAGTTTTTTGCTCCTTTTAGCTAATTGTGCAATCTTTATACATGTATAAGTAGTTGGTATGATGATTAAAAGTTTTGTTAAAGAAACTCGTTAACAAGAGAGCTATAATTTATTTGAAAAGATTTTAAGTCTTTTACGTTTAATTTTGATTACCTTTATGCAGTAGTAAGCTAACCAAAATTGAACAACCAGTTCACTGAGTTGAGAGATGTTTGAACTTGCTAATAGTTCATATAGTTTGCTAATAGTACGAGCGATTTGGGTGTGTTTCCAATCAGGGATACTCAATTTACCATAGTAAATGCCATAAGACAGTGTTTCTCAACACATGTTCTGTGATGACCCTCCGGGGTTTTCATAAACAATTTGTAAAACTTGGCTGAAATTTCCAATAAAATCTATAAATTTTGCAGCCCCCCCCCAATAACAACCCCTCTGCAACAACAGAAAAGTATTATCAACTTTTTTATACTGATTTAATGCGTATGTTTGTGTTCAAGTAGTGATGAATCCTTTAGTTCCGGAAGTCCATTAGATTTGACTTAGCTATGACTGTGCATGCTATGATTGTATCGATACATGCTGTAAAGATTTTTGAATCCCTCCCCGAAATTAAATCTTAGCTGCGGTCATGCATACGGTGTTGAACCTCATTAATACGAACACCCACAGTAACAAAAATGTGCGGTCATGTTAAACATAGTTTACATTATCTGGAAAGGATTGGATTGTGTTATCGTTACTAAACAGTTATTTGATAGGGATTTAGAAAACGGTTTATGTTGAAAGTAACTCGCTTTCAGCATGTCCATGTTAATGAGGTATCCTGTCTGTATGTTTAAAGGATAATGCGCAATACGATATATTTAACTATCTTTATCGACAAAAACGGGATAATGTGTAATGTGAATTTCGGTGGAGTTGATAGATACTACATTGATTTTAGCAACTGAAGCTAAATAAAATCAGAAATTTTTCCTTGTCCTTTTTATTGATATTTTAATAAGCATGTGTTGATTAGAAAAAGTGGAAAATTTTGTATTTGATTATTGTACTTTCTTGTATAATGGTTTAAAGAATTTTCCGTAGTTATAGCATGTCATAAACATGTTTTTTTTTCCCTTCTTAGGGCAAGTTTATACGAATCAATTTTGATGCCTCAGGTTTCATTGCTGGTGCAAATATTGAGACTTGTATCCTTTATTCCGGTTACTAATTTGCACATGACTTCACGAAACATCTCATGACTTTCTCAGTAACTTGAATTCTATGTAACTTACCATAACTATGTATATTACTTCTCTTAACTTTGTACGGAACATTTCATAACTTTACACAAAGTTTTGCATAAGCTTAGGAAATTTTGCATCCTTTATTCCGGTTACTAATTTGCACATGACTTCTTGAAACATCTCATAACTTTCTCAGTAACTTGCATCTTTCTATGTAACTTACCATAACTATGTATATTACTTCTCTTAACTTTGTACGGAACATTTCATAACTTTACACAAACAGAATTTGCCATGGTCTTGGAAGAACACCCTTCATTTATCATGAAAGTTGGAATTTTTTACAATGAAAAAATATATTTTAGGGGTCATGACCCCTCTGACCACCCCTCTGTGTCCATCTTTGGTGATAACGCCCTTACTTACTGTACCGTTATCCCAGGTTCAACTTCCAAACGTGCCAAAAAAATATTGCTTACCCACTAATTGCTCGCTTTAGTCTGAGAGTTTGTTGTTTCCTGGGCTTTAAGAAGTTCAAATTCCTGGGAAACTATAGGTCCTGGCACGATGTAACCTTTGCTGTCCTTGTGCCATAAAGCTCACAAATTATAAAACAGTTCTCAAGTTGTTTCAAATGCTAGTGTGTCATTTTTAGTATCCCAAATATAGTTTAAAATATCATGGAATAATTTTTATTCGAAACGTTTTAAAAACTACTGAGTTTTATGAACATATTCTAACCTTAATATTTTAAAAGATCTCCTCGAAAAATCACGTGCAATAAGGCAAGCAAAAGATGAACGTGCCTTCCACATTTTTTACCAGATGCTTGTCGGGTCTACTCCGGAACAACACAGTATGTTTTGCATTATCCTTATTTACGCTAGTTGTACTTCATGTATCATTCTAACAAAATTGTGATTTTTTTTTTTCCCCCATGTTCATTATGCTCATTGAAAAATTACTATTATTATTATTTGGTATGCTCAATGTTGTCATCATGCTACGTAATCTCAAGTTTGATATCTAAAGGAAAGAAAAGCTTGATGTATAGGATCACATTAAAATATGAATCCCATCAGAGTTGTACGGAGAGTGGTCTTTAACTGTAAAGTTCTAAACTTCTCTCTCTCTTTGGTCTTTCTAAATTCTGTGTAATAAAGCTAAAGTTTTGTAGTAATTCTAGATCTTTTTTACTCTAACAAAATCTGTGAAATAATTCTGCACAGGTCTTGGGAAGCCCCTGCATAAAAATTGCATCTATAGTACACTTGCTTTGCTCAAAAGCACTCTGTTGTGGAACTTTTATTGTCAAAACTATTCTGGTTTTTTTTTAATTCGATTTATCAACAGTATCTGTATGTGCACAATAATGAGATGAATGCTGATTGTATTCCTTGCAGTTTAAGGGTGAGTTCCTAAGGGAAAGAAAATATAGCTTATCTTTGACTATAAGTATACACTCATGCCACACTCTGTTATCGTACTACAAATGCATTTAACATATTATGACCATATTGCAAATGTATCCAAGTATGTTTCTTTGATGTCATTTTGAGCTTTTAGTTCTGTTGTTGAACCATGATACAGTAAAACCCCTTATTAACGGACACTCAAGAGGCCGGAAAATTCGTCCATTTAGGAGGACAAGCAATAAAAGGTTTTTTTTTTGTGTGTGAGTGAAGTTTCTTGCCAAGGGAGTTTCATCTGTCCTTAAACACAGGATGACCGCATCCAGAGGTGGTTCCAGAGAGAGATTTTGTGGAGGGGGGATGTAAAATAGAGTAAAACCCACATTTAGCAAGTTCCTAGATATAATGAAAAAAATATGGAATTTTTTTGTATAACAATTAAGCACAATACAATTTAACTTCTTTTAGTGAACATGTCTTTTTTTGGACCTCAGATTAATGAGTAATTTTAAATAAAATAAAATAGGAAATTGGACTTTTCACAAAAGTTCCGTCGTTATAAACGATGCTTATTATAACTGATTCCCACCGCATTTTTATGGATTTGGGAAGGGGGAAAATTTCCCTAATCCCCCTCCCCCCACTGGTGGATCCGCTACTGTTTTGCACATGCATTGTTACCAAAAGCAATCTAACAAGAAAGGCAAATCACATAGACTTTCACAAGTATTCCATCTGCTGGCATCAGGTGAATAATATGGCTACATACTTATCATATAATTCAAAGGGGGATTTTGAGGGGGTGTAAAATACAATAGAACACACTTATAACGAGCCTACATTTAAGGAATTTCCAAATATAGCAAAGAAAACATGGATTTTGTTTGACATAATGATTAAGCGTAATACAATTTAACCACTTTTAACGTCTTTTATGGACCCTAGATTTAACGAGCAATTAAAAAAGATAAAATAGGAAACCAAACTTTTTGTAAAAATGCCGTCGTTGTTATAATAGATGCTCATTATAACCCATTTCCACGGCATTTTTATGGATTTGTGAGGGAAAATTTCCCTAATCCCTACCCGTGGAGCCACTACTACCACCATATCCGAGGGGTGTCCGTTAAAAAGGGGGTGTTACCATAACTTGTTACATGTCATTTGTGAATCCATTGTATTGACTATGGCTTAATACGATCCACAGGATATATATGGCTTGGAGATTGTGTTACACCATATGTTTATCTCAGATTATGACCATTAAAAACTTCTTTATAATTTGCTAAGTTTTTCATTTATGCATTTTGCAGAAGAATTTTTATTAGAAGATGCCAAAAAATACAGGTTTTTAACTTGTGGTGGACTACCGGTGCCCGGAGTGGATGATGCTCTAGAATTTAGAAATACAGTCAATGCCATGGCCATAATGGGTTTATCCCAGGAAGATTTTAGTGGTAATTTTACTTATGAGACTATTCAATATGGTAGTACTATATTCATGTTGCCATTTTGGAACTGTAGCTTCTATTTTTTTTATTTGTAGCTATATTTCGCATTTTGTCAGCAGTATTATTGTTCGGCAACATAGACTTCCAACAAGAACGTAAATCAGATCAAGCCTTTTTATCGGAAACGACTATCCCACAGAAAATTGGAACTCTCCTGGGACTAAAGGTGACGGACATGACGCGAGCCTTTATTCGACCTCGCATCAAAGTCGGTCGGGATTTTGTTAGCAAAGCCCAAACGAAAGAACAGGTATTTTGCATTCAAGATTTCATTTATCGTAAGGAAATTTTGGTTTCAGTATTCTACAAATTGTTCACTGCACTCAAACTGCCAAATTTGTCTTTGAACAGGCGGAATTTGCCGTGGAAGCCATTGCCAAAGCCTGCTACGAACGTTTGTTCCGGTGGCTTGTCAACAGAATCAACCGCTCTCTCGATCGCACAAAACGACAAGGAGCTTCTTTTATTGGAATATTAGATATTGCTGGTTTTGAAATTTTTGAGGTATGGGTATTTTTGTAACATCATGCGTCATGTTGATATTCTGAAACATGATACGAAAGATTTTTAATGCGTCTATTGCCTTTGTAACATTGCTAACAATGAGCTACAATGACTTCATCGGCCATGCTAGTGCAATTTTCACCTCGTTTTGTGCAGAATAACCCTTGCTGTCCTTGCACCATACAAACACAACCAGCAACACTGGTGCAATTTTCCTACCATTCCTAGAAAATTTAGTTGAGAGACATGGGGCTTTTGGAAATTGCCGTTGTCTACGAATTCTTAAGAAAATCTTGGTACAACCTTAGTTTTGTTAATTTTTAATCACTCTCTAAAAAATTTCTTTCACTACAGACATACATTTCTGTTTTTCGTATATTACCATTAAAAGTCTAATTAGGTATTAATGCCAGCATAGTAGCGAATGTTCTAAAGCCAGCTTGGTCTTGTCCAGGGAACTGGCTTGTGCGGTGGAAGGCCAAAGAGTACTTCTGTAACTTTTCAATTCAGTGTGCAAGAAAAATCTCAGCTTTCTTGTGTATATGTAAAAGGTATAACATTGTCTTTTTACCAATGTCAATTTAATGTTTTTTAGCTGAACTCTTTTGAGCAAATGTGCATCAATTACACCAACGAGAAACTGCAACAACTGTTCAACCACACCATGTTTGTTCTAGAGCAAGAGGAATATCAGCGGGAAGGTATTGAGTGGAAATTCATCGATTTTGGCTTGGATCTACAGCCAACTATAGACTTGATCGAAAAGGTTTGTTCTCTGATACTATTACTTTGGTCTGAGATAGCATGTATCTCGCTGTCCTTATGTTATGAAATGCAACTAACCTGATAATGCTAAATTTCACTTTTACATACAGGGTTCCCATTGTTAGGGGACTTAAAATCATCCCAAAAAATCGGACTTGAAAAATCTGCGGAAAGTCTTCCTAATTAGCTAAATCTCCCATGAGCGTGAAACTGTTTTCCCTGCAACCAGGTCCCCACAATTTGTGGGGGAATTGTGCCAGAAAAGGCATAAATTTTTTTTCTCCGATGTGAATGGGAACCCTGTATTCAGTTAAACATGATCCCCTTTTATTTTTGTAAGCAATGTTTGTTTCTTTTCCCTCAAGCCAATGGGCATTCTGGCCCTGCTCGATGAAGAGTGCTGGTTTCCGAAAGCCACTGTCAAAACATTTGTTGACAAACTCGATACAGCTCATTCGATGCATCCGAAATATATCAAATCAGATTTTCGAGCGAATGCCGATTTCAGCATTATTCATTATGCTGGAAAGGTAAAGTACCATTTAAGCATGAATGAATATATATATATATATATGTAAGTTGATGCGTTATAAATCAAAGTAGATCAACATATTATACGTATGTTGATGTTAATATATTTCTTAAACTACACTAAAAAAATCACCTATTCGAGCCTAGTCTGGATGTGGGATAAATTTGCTTTTCTCCATGCTTTATCATACAGCCAAAAAATAAATCAAAGTATGAAGCTTATACGTTAAGTAGGATTGTGATTAATTCTTTCACGGCCTTCTTGATTATTTAAGAAGCTGTTTCGATAAAAGTGATGGTTGGATTTATGTTTGGACATTTATATGTAAGTGCATGAAGATATGTTATGCAAATCATATTACTGTAACAAGTTAGTAGAAACAAGAGCTTATATAACCTAAAAGATGGCAGTTTGAATTTGAGATGTCTCATGTGTTTATGTAGAACAATGAATTTTTAAATTTAAGAAATGATCCTGAAAGGAAGACACAAGGTGTGATCAAAAAATGCGGTGAATGAATTTTTATAGCAGCAACTGCTGTCGCTACATCCATTTAAAGTAATAAGTCCAATAGTCTGATTCGTTGAGATAGTCAGTGGCAAGTTTGAACAAGTTGGGTCAGTCAGCTTCCAGAGCTGGAAGAGTGAGGTTGTGTTTACCGTGTCTATCGCACATCATGGATTTCGAACAATGTGTTAACATTAAGTTTTGTTTTAAGTTGCAAAAAAGTGCCAAAGAAGCTCATGAAATGTTAAAATCAGTGTATGGCAATAATGTGGTGGCTCTGAAGACTGTTTACAAGTGGTATGGGTGATTTAAAAGCAGAAATGGGTCGGTTGAAGATGAGCAACGGTTGGGACATCCTTCAACCACAAAAACGTACAAAAAGTGGAAAAAATGATTTGTTCAAACAGGTGATTGACTATTCCTCAACCACCTGACCAGTAGTTGTAAATGTCATCAGTCAACCCAGCACCCGCTGAACGATTTTTCATCATATTGCAGAAGTGCAGTGGCATGCGAGTTTCCCATTTTGCTGCTTACCACTAACCTTGATTCATCAACAACAGCATGTGGATTGGTGCTGTTCTCGAATAGCCAGGTATACAGAATGGCATCATGTCATCGTTAATATGTCTCACGGTGGTACAGTGTTGACACGTTCTCTCACCTAATGTGCTGTTTTTGCGTGTTCAACTCCCCAACAGTGTCTAAGAAAGAACGCTTACCAACTTACTGCTCATTGTACTCTGGGGGTTGGGTCCCTAGGTTTTCAGATGTTCAGGTTCCTCAGAAAGTTATAGGTTCCTGCACAGCATGGATTCTGCTGGCCTTGTGTCATAAAACTCGCAATCAATTACTTGCAGTCTCTAATCACAAATCCAACTTTTGTTTAGGAGCCTACAATGGCTAGCTGCTCGTAGTGAAGCAACTTGATGAATGGGAAAGCTCTGAGAATTGTATTAAGTGGCACACTACTTGAACAAACAACAATATCAATCAATCGGCGTTGGTATCACTACGCCAATAAACGTTGATTGATTGACATTGTTGTTTGATTTAATCTGCGTAGTGTTCGATTTATATAAAATAAATACATTATTTATAGTTTAGGGAAAAGTATTGTTGGTGGTAGTGAGTGTATAGTATGTTATAATTCAGTAGTTCTATAGTTCAGTTTAGTTGTTGTTCACAGTCTTTAACATACATACATTATATGCAATTCTCACATATTTGTTCTCGTTTACTCTGGTTTTTAAGAAAAACAATATGTAAGTTGTTTTATATCCTCATAACAGTAAGGTTATTACAAGCATAGTGTAAGTGAAAATGGTACTGATAATTCTCTAACCTCTTATGGACTGTTTTTTTCTTAAGGTTGATTATTCTGCTGTTCAGTGGCTTATGAAAAATATGGACCCTCTGAATGAAAATATTGTGTCCTTACTTCAAAGCTCTACCGATCCTTTCATCGCCCATATTTGGAAAGATGGTATATTTGGGTTATTTTGGGATGTAGTTATGTAAAAATTTGTAAAATTATGCAGTCGTAATGGATCTGCTTTAGTAAAATATTTAAACTTGCTTTCATCTTTATATACAGCTGAAATCGTTGGCATTGCTGCTGCTACGATGGGCGATACTCAGTTTGGAGCCAGGACACGCAAAGGAATGTTCCGAACTGTTAGCCAGTTGTACAAAGATCAGTTGTCTAAGTTGATGGTGACTTTACGAAACACCAATCCAAATTTTGTGCGTTGCATTATTCCCAATCATGAGAAGCGGGTAAAAATAGCTTCAAAGTTCTCTAATGATATTTAAATTTGTATGTTTTCTGCGTTTATGTATGAGGGATGAGCATCAATAGTGAAACATCATCAAAGTGCCATTGATATTTAAAAAATATCGTTTTGTAAACATCACTGTTTGAAAACTTTGTTGTTACAACAGTGTGTTAAAAAGTTTTGTTTATAACCTAAAATTATCACTGTTTTAAGTTTAAAAACAATTAACTACTTTTTTCCTGATTGAAAAGGGATATTTGTAAAATATTGGTTTGTAAACATCGATGTTTTTAAGTCGGTGATACAATCTCAAACATATTGAACTTGTCTAACTAATTAGTGAATATACTTAATGATCAATGAAGTAATAATATTGCGGATATAGCAATATAGTGAACCCATTATTACTAAATAAGCATAAAATTATTAATTTATTTCAAGGAAAATTACAGTTTAGTCATTATTTTTAAATTAAAATACATTATAACAAAGTAACAAATATATAAGATATAGATGGATTGTTATATACAGGCATATCTTTTGTACACTATTATAGAACATAAATCGAATTATTTATTAACGACTAATATAAAATTTAAATGACCACATTGAATAATCGGTGGCATGTAAGAAAATTATTATTAGTACTTTTTGCGAATCTATGCTGTAGTCAGGGACCACTGACTAAAAATGACAGTATTTGGGTTTTTATTTATGAATGACTTCTCAGGCCTTTTAGAGGGAGTTCATAGGTAGTCCCTTTCCCTCCTCAATTGATCTATTTACCTTAAATTTTTCCCACAAACCGACCACTGTTGTTTACATTTCCCTATAAGCGCCTACAAGAATTGAATAGGATATAACCAGATTGTAAACAACAGCTCATTGTTTATTTCAAATGAGATTAATGCACACCTCAATCTGTTTGAATCCCAGATAAGAATTATGGGGTCAGTAATGCGTAACCTGATTATCCACATATGTGAGCTACTTAATATACAGGCTTATTGATTATCGATACCTTAGACTAAACGTAATCAATCATAAATTAGTGCTTCTAGATGAATTTATTAAAACCAGAAATTGTAGAAATCTAAGATTAAATTACAAATCTCTTGCATTACTAAAGAAGATGATATTGCAGTAGAAACGTTGATGGTAAAAAAAGTCAAACATTGAAAGTGAAACATCGACCATTGATGTTCGTCATAAATATTTATGCAGATATATAAATTTGCAAAAGAAGCTAGAAAATTGATTCTGCTTGTGGTCTTTGTACTATGTTATGACTCGTATAAGATTACTTTCTGTTCTGTTAGTTAGTGTACATTAATGTATTAATATGTAATATTTGTGTAGATTATATATCAGGAGTAGACATTGCATATATAGCCGATTTTCTGTTTTACAGGCCGGAAAGATCGATGCTTTGTTGGTTCTGGATCAACTGCGTTGTAATGGAGTCTTAGAAGGTATCAGAATTTGTCGACAGGGCTTTCCGAATCGAATACCTTTCCAGGAATTCAAACAACGGTACTTAAAATCAAAATATTTTAAAAGTTCTTTGAAAACGTGCCATGAAAAATGAAAATCATTAATTTTTTATTTTTAGTTATGAGTTGTTGACACCCAATGCCATTCCTAAAGGCTTTATGGATGGAAAATTGGCTTGTGAGAAAATGGTAATTTTCTTTTTAATCATAATTCGCTTTCCAATTAACAAGCTATTATTACATTCTAGTTATTCAGTTGTGAGATCAATACTGCATTTTTAGTTTATATGTTCTCTAAGTAGAGATATACTTTTGCAAATTTGTGCGTCTCATCATGTTTTTTGTTTTTAGATATACGCACTAGATTTAGACCCAAATCTATATCGTGTCGGGCAGAGTAAGATTTTTTTCCGTGCCGGAGTGTTGGCCCAGTTGGAGGAGGAGCGTGACCTTAAAATATCAGACCTAATTGTGCAATTCCAAGCATTTTGCCGAGGAGCGATAGCAAGAAGGTACTGCAGTTTTTTTTTGTAATGTCTTTGTATAGGCTTCAGATGGAAATAATCGTGATACGGTAGTACTTGTTCTGTCTCATATGATTGGTGACAAACTCTTGGAAAATAAATCACCACATAATGTTTTAGCACTATACCAGTGGTTCCCAACTCAGTTTAAGCCGCGGACCACTTCGAAACATTCTCGCGAGTTCAGAGGCGAACTTAAGGGGCAGGGATGACAATCGACACCCCCCTCCCGGAATAAAAAATTTCGCATTGAAAAAATGCAAGATAAAAGTCTACTACAACAGTTTCATTTTTATATTTAATTTTAATATTTAATAATAATAATTTTTATAAGTATTTTTTTTTAATTATTTGTTTAAATACCCAACGACACGTCTTGCAGACCACCAGCTGGGAACCACTGCACTGTACCATATAACCGGTTATGTCGAATGAGAAAAGCGAGTTTCGGCATCTTTAAGAAGTGTCTAAGCATGTTCACTCTGACCTTGCATTAAGCAAGGGATTATTAATGCAAATTAATGGTTAGTAATTAAAGGGCAAATTAATGCTGAGGAATTCCTTAGAATGAAGGGCTGTGTGGTGTCATTATAAAATTTGCTGGGAAAAATATTTGAAGTGATGTATGTGTGATGACTCTTGATGTTTTAAGCATATTTCCAAATTGATTTTTTAATTTGACTTATAAATCACATTTTACAGTAAGTCAGTGCTATGAGAGGTACAAACATACTCTTTGTTTATTATTTTAACATGTGTTTTGTTTAACTATAGTCTCTTGAGTTACACAAAGCCACTTTTCCCCCAGGAATTTCCAAAAGCGATTGCAACAGTTGAATGCCATACGTATTATACAAAGGAATTGTGCGGCTTACTTGAAATTACGTAACTGGTCATGGTGGCGATTGTATACAAAGGTCAGTTTAAACTTTTTTAATGTCGTGTTTTTTAGTAAAAATTGTATAATGCAGTTTGTGATAACTACTTAGTTGTAAGTCAGCATGGCTTAACACTTAGTACTAATTGTAGGTTAAGCCGCTACTCCAAGTCACAAAGCAGGAAGAGAAACTTAGTGCCAAAGAAGATGAGCTGAGACAAGTTCGAGAAAAAATGGAAAATGCAGAAGGCTTCGTCATTGAATTGGAAAAGAAATGCCAACAGGTACATTTTCCTCACTCTTAGAAATGGTCGTTCATATGAACTCTCGTAATTTGTAGATAAGATCCCTTTGACATACAACTGCATGTATTTTCATTGTCTTATTTTGGGTACTAACATGCACAATTTTATTAGGCAGCCCTGGAATCTATTTATACTTATTTAGCATTTTAAAGCAAAGTTACAGTATGCTAATACAAATCAACGTCATTCCATGAGATCTTAAACTCGCGTAATACGTACTGCTGAATAATAGATGTCTACTTTTTATCCCAGTGCTCTAATTACTCAGTATAGCTATAATATCATAATTTTCAAGCTCTTTGGACAAGGTTAGATGTCCCTAAATTTTGTTTATCAATAATGATTGTAACGTTCGTCAACGGTCATAATATTCATTAAAGATGTGTGTTGGTGATAATCATGATGTTTGTTCATGACGATCAGGGTGTCCGTTATTGACGATCATCATTACTAATTATGTGTTCAATTATAGCTTTTCAGATGAACACCATGCTGAGTTAAGAATTTCCTATAATTTTAATATATCAATTTCAAAAACTTCCTTTTTCTTCCCACCAGTTTTTACCAGTTTTATACCATTCTCAATTTCTGGTTTGTGAGATTGGTTTCTAAAATTGTCATTAATTGAAATTCCATGTCAAAAAAGTTCTGTGATTTCATGCGACTATTTGGAGATCCAGGTAATTTATATAAAGGAAACTAAACACATATATGATGTTAATGTTTAAGTTTTCGCTTTAATGTTGAAACGAAGTTTTGTAATACTATATATCGTAAAATGGCTGTCTTACTGTATATGTCCTTTACCTTCTATGTTCAGTATTTTTCTATCGAAACGGAATATATATGTCACACAGTCCTCCTCTGCCAAGAATACCGGCACTCGACGGATCGCCGTTGTAAAGCGTCATCGGTAGGTGGGTGACACGACGAGTCCCATCTTAGCCACTACCTCCTAAATTTAGAGGGTAAATTTAGGAGGCAGTGTCTTAACGCAGAACTTTGGCTGTGGTGACCGAAGTTCGGATTCTTCGTTAAACTCGCCAGCTTAAACGGTGCAGCTGGCCAACGTGGTGAGCTTAAGGCCACTTCCTCTGTATTTCTTTCACCGTACTACATGTATGTGTGATAACAGAGAGACCTCCATCCTGCAGTGGATTGAAAATGGTTGTCGATATATGTAAAACCTCCCAAAAACGATATACGATATAACGATAAATCCCTCTGCAACGATAATTTTTCTCGGTCCGTATAATAGTGTTGTAGAGAGGTTTTACTGTATAATGAACCCTCCCTATAACAATAACTCTGTCTACAACGATAATTTTTGTCCGTCCGTATAATATTGTTGTGGAGAGGTTTTACTATATATATATATATGAACATAATTCTTCTAAGAAATGATTGCAAAAGGCATAATCTAAACCTAAAGTAAGGTTCCCTCACATCTGGAGAACCTGGAATTATTTTTATCACCCGTAAAAGTTAGAGGAAAAACAAGATTTTTTGGTTAAGCCTTTAAAAGTCATGGAAGACCTCCCTGACTGTTCTAAATAGCTAAATTTCATGCGAAAATGTGGCTATCTGACCCCAAACTAGTTTAATTCCAAATTTTGTTTGCATTTGGTCAGGGAATTTTGTCGTGGGAGATCTGGAAAAGTCACTTTTTCTCCAACATGAGTGGTTAAAGTAAAATACATATGAGGTAATACCCTATTAAAGTAAAATATGTATGAGGGCATAAAAAACATAGCAGGTCACGTTTGCGTACCATATAGAATGCTGACTTAGAATCCCACTGGTAGTAAGTGCTTCATTTTTTTTTAACCAATCTTTATTTTAGGCTTTGATTTGCTGGGTAATTGAAGTTTGGATCTTTTATAGGAAAAGTTCGTCCTTGTGCATCATGGTCTGGGCTGTCCTTTGGCCTTCTAAAACAAGATAAAAAAAATACACTTATCTCTGAGCAAGTGTAAAAGAAACGACATGTAATCGAAATTAACATTACAAATATTTGTTACAGCTTGTTGAGGAAAAAACGACGATAGCTGAACAACTTCAAGCTGAAACAGAACTATGTGCAGAAGCAGAAGAACTTCGCATCCGGCTACAAAACAGAAAGCAAGAACTTGAAGACATTCTTCAAGACATGGAGGTCAGGATTGAAGAAGAGGAAGAGCGAAGCCAGAATTTAATGGCGGAAAAGAAGAAGCTTCAACTTTCCATACAAGATTTAGAAGAACAGTAAGTTAACTAATGATTGAAAGTTTTTGCCTACACTCTTGAATCTTTCAAATAATTTTGCTTTTACGTTTTTATTTTAAACTTGTAGATTGGAAGAGGAAGAAGGGGCGAGGCAAAAATTACACTTGGACAAAGTGACACTTGAATCAAAAATAAAGAAAATACAAGAAGAAAATGCTTTATTTGATGATTCCAATCAGAAGGTAAATTTTGTATCTCATTATTTATACTCGCATCTTATTCAGTTATAATAATTTGATGGCATAAGTATTTTTCAACTCCTTCCAAAATAACATTATACTTTCCTTTTTTCAATGCAAGCAAATATTTTGTTCAGGTAGTATTGGCAGTTACCAAACATTACGTTTTGATTTCGTTCATTGCAGCTTAATAAGGAAAAAAAAGTGATGGAAGAAAAGCTTGCCGAGCTTTGCCAGAATTTGGCAGAAGAGGAAGAAAAATCGAAACATTTAAGCAAATTAAAAACTCGACATGAAGCAACAATTGCTGATATTGATGATCGTTTGCGACGAGAGCAACAGGTACGTTTTTTTTAAAGTTGTGTAGTACTTATATTCCATATATTACAAGAAATGTGTGAGGTCTTTCTGTGATTTAACTTATTTTCTTTAACATGGTTGTCCAACATGCGGCCCGTGGGCCACAATCTGGTCCGCCAACTTTGCTAATCCGGCTCGCCGGCAGCTGTTTGGAATAAAAAAAACTTTAAAAAAAAATTAATTTTTTTTTTCCATAAAAATAATACTTGGTTAATTTTTAGAATTGAATAGGCCACGTTAATCCATGCAGATAGAAATTTGTGTGGTCTGAAAGGATGTTATTTTGCATACGTCCTGTGGTCATTCTGTGCTGGAAATAAATACTAGTTCCTATTGGATCACAAAGTTAATAGCTTTTTAAGTATGGTTGGCTTTCAGATGGGTAATCACTTGCAAAAAACTACATGCTGTACGATAATGTGGTATCAGTCATGAAGTATGGTGTCCCCGTTAGTGATGAACGATTACCAATTGTTCGCTACTTGCTGAAAAATCGATTGTCAGACATTGAATAGTCTGAGGACCAGATGGCAGGCATATTGGGAGGGAGGGGGAGGTATAAAAACATTCGATCATAAAATTGATAAGTTGTGAGGAAACTCATGAATGAAGATTGACTTAGACACACACAGTCATTTAATGTTTATTTTGTTCTAACAGATGAGGCAAGAATTAGAACGTGGTTCTCGGAAGACCGAAACAGAATTGAACGATGTAAAAGAACAACTCTCCGAAAAGAAACAGCAGGTTGAGGAATTACAGCATCAATTGGGTCGTCGCGAAGAAGAGCTAGTCAATGCCCTTAACAAGTAAATTACATCATATTTCTTATTTTGTTGCAGTCCGAACATTTCTAATACCACTTTTTTTTTTCCCTTTAAGATAAAATCTTTTTTTGCTCATTGGAGTCAAATAAACAAGAGCGAAAAAAGCAAAAAACGCTCGAACTGGATTCACATTAACAGTCGTATGGTTTACATTCTAATGCTTTGACTGCTGAGCTATAATGTTATATATAATATTTCTCATGATCATCGTTCATTAAAGGTGAGACTTGGTGATTTAAAGCAAGGTGAATGTGGAGGAATTGCAGAAATTTCTGATTTTTTTTTTTATTGAATGCGTACTCTTTTTGGCCCATAAAGATAATGTTTGTCTCTAAAACTAAATTTTGTAATTCCTTCACGAATTCCTTTCTTTAATTAGAGAATCCCTTCTGGCAAATACAATTATGAGTAAAGTTATATATAGAGCCTTACTCAGTAGATTGCAGTTAAAGCATTGGGATATACACTCAGCTTTGACTGGTGTTGTAAATTAATTTCTGTCAATAATTTGTCCACAACTCTTCTGTAATTGGGGAGTTCCACCTTTGGCAGATTTTTTTATATTACTGTGATTTTTTTTTTATTATGCAAAATTATAAAGATAGTTTATATACTGCATTATAAACATCGCATCCCCGCTTCAGAAGTGACACAACTAAAAAATTTTCAAATTCTAGCTAAAAACATCATTAAGATGAATGTCGTAGCTATCTTCAGAAGAGATGGTACATTTAACCTTCCAATAGTTTCCGCGAGAAAGGTAAGAATGTAGTTTGTTTCACTATAGTTTATTCAGTCTTACGTAATTTTAAATTACTTAAAATGCAAATCAACAAATTTTGACTCGTGTCACTTCTGAAGCTGGGGTTTGATATATGCTCCAAGCCCATTTTGATCTTTTTTTTTGTCAGTTTTGTGTGCAAATGGTTAATAAGAAATCCCCCCCCTTTTTTATGTGGGTGTGTAGGGTGGTGGCTTATTAAACGATTTTGTTTCTCGAATTTTCTGAGGCAATAAAGTGTTATTTTTATTTAGATGTGATGAGGAAATGGCAGCAAAAACTCAAGCTCAGAAACTTATGCGAGAAATCGAGAATCAACTAGTCGAAGTGCAAGAGGATCTGGAAGCGGAGAAAGAAGCTAGGATTAAAACAGAAAAGCAGAAACGAGATCTTAATGAGGTATGATATAGGTTTTTGTCATAAGGCTTTTGATATTCGAAGCGTATGATAATTTTTTAAATTCTTTAATATACATTCCTCTAAAAAAAAATCTTTATATTGTGGATTTGTTAAGGAATTAGAGGCCTTGAAAACAGAGTTGCTGTATACTGTGGACTCAACTATAACTCATGAAGCTTTGAGGACGAAAATGGAAGAGGAGTTAAATGTCTTGAAAAGAAATCTCGAAGAAGAAATGACAGCCCATCAAACACAGGTCCATGAGACAAGACAAAAGCACTCAGTTGTTGTTGAAAAACTGAATGAACAGTTAGATGTGATAAGGAAGGTTAGTATTTTTGTGCTGAAGTACATTTTTGCTCTTGGTTTATGTATTGGCTAATTTTTATTCAATTTCTAATTGTATTTAATATGTAATAATTATTATAATACTCGTAGACTCTCGCTAATGCAGCAGCCGTTTAAGATGGATTCTTGTTAGTATAGATAAATTATTTTTCCTTGTCTGTGGGGTGCATGGACATTCGGTACTAAAGACATAATTTAATACATACTGCTCATCTGATAATGCGGATATAAGTTATAAGAATTTTGAAGAGGGGGGGGGAGAGATTCTTTTTTTCAGAAAAAATACTTCACGCAATCAGAAAGTATTGAAAACAGCATACTTTTCCTTCAAAAGATGTGTTCACCTGTTTTTCAAAACCAACCTTATGAATTTATTTATTATAATTAATGCAATCAAGTGCTTCAAAATTTTTGTCATGGATATTCTTCAAGCAGTGAGAGATGAGATTTAGGTCACGACTACCACTTACTGCTTCCACTATTCAAGGTTTAACAAAAGGTTGTGAAACAGCATCAGACAAGATTGCTCATAACTTAACCTTGCTTGAAAATATAATGCGAACAGCAGCCCTAGCTGGATGTAATAATACACAAGGGATTGGTGTTAATACCTTTGTCGTTTTTGATGGTGGGGGGTATCATTTCCACTAAATTTTTTACGAAGAAACTATTAATGCAGTAAAATAAAGAGGAGGGGCCATGAAACCCTCAGTGGCGATGGAGAAGTAGTAGAAAACACTTTACTGGCCGTGCGGCATGTGAAATTTGGAACAGGCCTTACATTGGTAATGTGTTTGCCTATACTCGTGGCAAAGCTAATCTGGTACAATGTCAAAGCACAAACCAGTATGATTTCGCCAGTGCAATATAGTTCGCCCTTTCTTACGTTAAGAGAGTTAATAGAAGATACATTTCGTACATAAAACATTAAAATAATGCTCAAATACACGAAACATAGGCATGTTTGTTTAATTAAAATCTGGTATTTATTAAATTTAGAAAAAGAATCATTACATCGAGCGCTGAGGTCATTCAAATAACTGACCACTCAGAAGACTTTGTTCGCTTGGCTCGGAAAACAGTAGGTCCCGGCACAGCATGACCATTGTAGTCTTTGAGCCGTAAAACCACAAACTAAGTGTTTACTTGGCAGGAAATTTAGTGTGTGGAATTTTGGCAACCACGTTTTCCTGCATTCCAGTTTCGACAATTCCTTTGTACCATTGCACCTGCAGTTGTATTTTCAGTTAGTCTTTGATGATGGTATCTAGTTCAGATTCATTTACTTTGACCTTTCAATCCCATAAAGCTGGAAAACCTTTATGAAGTTCTGCTGAGATTATCATCCTGAATGTGTGCGTAAAGCTCAGAGAACAAAATCTGATAACAAAATTCTTCAGCTCTGTGTTAATTTAACAGCGTTTCATTGAACAGTGTTAGCAGGATTAAGCCTGAGATGAAAAATAATGGAGTACTTTTGACCTAAACTCTTCGACCTGGGTAAAAATCTCCTTTCAAAGTGGGCACGTGGACCAGAAACCAACTTTGTGATGATTTTACCAAAATTGCAATTTGAGAAAAGGTGCACTCATTTTATTTTAAAAAAGAAATACCCACCTCTTACGAAGTTGTGCTTACTGTCAATGGAGACTTCTCGAATGGATCTTTCAAATTTCAGCGTTAGGTCTGTAAAATAT
>QLNU02015003.1:127106158-127116341 GCA_006491805.2 Dysdera silvatica | reverse complement strand
CTGAAGGAAGAAATATCTACCATACAGATGAAACATGGGCAAATATTGGGCATACAAAAGAATGTGTGTGGCAAGATAGTACAATGAAGCCCCACAAACAGGACTATTTCCATGGGTTTTTTTATCATCAGGATTTAAAACTCCATCGGGCAAAGGTTTCAGATTAATCATAGTTCATGCCGAAAATGAAAATGATTTCATTGAAAAATCCACTGAGATATTTAAGTAAAAAAAAATATTGATAATTACTGTGAAAAAATATTGATAATTACTGTGAAGAAATGAATGGTCCACACTATGAGGAATGCTTTATAAAACTTTTTTCTCAATACCAATGAAGAAGCATAATTTTTTGGACAACGCTTCATATTACTCGATTCAAATGGAGCTGATTCCAACAAATACTACGAGAAAAGCAGGTTTACAAGCATGGCTTACCGAAAAAGTTATTTCCTGAAATCCTGACATGCTGAAAGTGGAACTTTTGAAACTTGTATCGTAAAACAAAAAATATTATGAAGCCCGTAACATCAATGAAGTTGTAGCTCACCATAGACATACAGTTCTCGGTTTGCCTCTGTATCATTTCAAATTAAATTCAATGGAACTTACGTGGAGTCAGGTGAAAGGAAGTGTTGCTGGTGAGAATCGCAGTTTCAAATTGGGAGAAATAATGAAACTGACATATGAAATCATCAATGGAGTGCTCGCTTCTTCTTAGGCTAAGTGTTTTGAACGTGCGATCCAGGAATTAAAAGGATGTGGACTTGCACAAAGTACCACTGAAACCATACAGTTTACAATAGGAAATTCCTCTGATGGTACTGAACATGATGATGACAGTAATCTTAGCAGAATTGACTTTCGTCAAAAAAAGAGTCTTTCTCAGGGCTAAGTCTAAAAACTATAAAAATAAACCCACAAATTCACTTTCCACCAGTGGCAGATTTAATTAGGGGAGAGCCCCCCTTTAATCTGCCACTGGTGGAGTGGGAGGCTTATTTGGGAGGGCCTTCCAAGTGCCTAACTAATACCGTTTCTTCAAATAAAAGCAAATCCTAATTGGGGAGGGCAGACCTCAGAGTCCCCCCCCTCTGAATACAGCTGCTGAAGCCGGGCCATAATCTTAGTCATATTACTAGTTAATGCCCTTGGCTGATAACATGTTTAGTCCTCCCTCCACTTTCACTGGAAAAGCTTTGAAAAGGGAAAATGAGTTCTCCATAGGCACAAATAGCCTAATAACAGGATTTGTACAGACCTTAAAGGTCCTTAATTTTTAGGAAACAATTTTTGTCCTTAAAGTCCTTTTTTCACCCAAAGTCTGCAAAAAGTCCTTAATTTTGTTCTTTTCAAATTTCTTTGAAGCATGTTTTTCAATTTTTATTACTGCCATTCTTCTTCCTAAAATCTAAGAGGAGGTTCTCCTTGCTAGACTTCGCATTGGGCATTCCCATCTCACCCATAGACATCTGTTGGAAGGAAAACCAGCACCAATTTGCCAAGTGTGCAATGAACCCATGAGTGTTTTACACATTTTAACTCAATGCCCCTATTATAGACTTGCCCGCACTCTTACTTTTAACTCTTCATCACTGTCTGACATTTTAAATGACCATGCTGACCATACGCACGTTTTTAAATTTTTAAAAAGTACTGGCTTTTACTACAGTCTTTGATTTTACCATGTTTGGCGCAGTATAGCCCAGATGCTCTTGCGCCATAAAAAAGCCAAACAAACAAACATTCTTCTTCTAGTATGAATCAGCGTAAAGAACTAATATAAAATTCACACCATGTTGTTATCATATACCTTTTATGAACAATAGGAACACGCATCGAGGAGAACTCACTCTGGGAATATGCATAGAGAACTCCTAGAAACTTGCTGGAGTATTTCTTCAGAATGTGAATGACCAGTGCATTCACATTCTGAATGTGAATGACCAGTGATCTCACCCATCTCCCAAACCGAGATTTAAAGCATGAGATGCCTTAGGCACAGCTGCGATCTTCCCCCCCTCCCGTCACACAGTATATATTGTAATTTGATATTACCATTATGGGAAGTTTTAATCTGTACAGTGTGTGTATATAGCGTTCATCCCAGCCATTTGTAGAGGGGCGAATTGTCCTGCCTACCTGGTGTTCAAAGTTAAGCTTGAGTTAGTTAAGGTTTCCGCAACTATAGATGTGCAGGTAAACAAATTGAAATAACGTTAAAAAGATGGCAAAATTCTTAGGCTCAATGTTTTGTTCATTTATTTGTTTTGACTTCACATGTCGTGTTATTTCAGTACAAGTAGTCAATTTCTGCTGAAAATATAGATACCTGTTATCTGTCGTATCTTGCACATGCCTAACAAACGACCAATTGCATTTCTACGCAGCCAGTTCTGGAATTGTTTAACTTCACCTTGTATTACCAGTATGTAGTGCTGTGCATTATATTGCAGATGTGTAGTATTATGTATTATATTTCTAATGTGTAGTATTGTAAATATGTAGTATACATAGTGTATATATATTCACACCCAATGGTGGTGCAGTGGTAACGTGTTCTTCTAGTGTGCGATTATTTCATATCCGACTCCTAATAATACAAAAAAAAAAATAATAATAAAATAAATAAATTACCAACTCACTGTAGTCCAGAGGTTGATTCCTTAGACAATGAGAGGTTTGTTTTAATTTGAAAAACTGAAGGTCTTGGTACATTATGACCCTTGCTGTTCTTGCACTGTAAGACTCAGACACACCTAATAAACACTTTATTAACTATATTGCTAATCACTTTGTTAAACTTTCTTTAGACGAAAGCATCATTAGAAAAAGCGAAAAACAACTTGGAAATGGAGAACAGTGAGATGTCATCCGAGATTCAGAACCTTTCGTCAGCTCGTCAAGAATCTGAGAGGCGGAGAAAACAGTTAGAAAATCAAGTACAAGAATATGTAATTAAATTATCGGAGGCAGAAAGAAGCAAGGGCGAAATGTATGAAAGGACGCAAAAGTTACAAGTAAATATAATCATGATTACATTTTTGTTTTAATATACAGTAAAACCTCTCTTAACGACTACCTCTATTCAGTGACCACCTTTTCTGGAAATGGATTCCCCCCCCGCCTCATAGACATAATGCTAAATTTACCTCCATTCAGAGACCACTTCTCTGAGCGACCACTTCATGGAACCGATGGTGGTTGCCTTAAGAGGTTTTACTGTAATTATTTCAACCAGTAATATACATTATTGATGTATGTTAATATATTTATTGGTCCTGCAATGACACAGTGAAAACCAGTGTGGTAACAGAAACGGGAAAATTTGGGAATTCTCAGGGTATTTGTCAAACTTTCTCAAAAATCAAGGAAAATGCAAATTACAGCAAATGTTAGAGATGGGCAAACAGGTTCATCAATGTGATCAGCTGAAAAGCGTCCCACTCGTGAATATGAGTTGCTCTTTCGAACGGTTCATCTGTTCTTGGATCACAATTCTTCTACACGTTAGGGCCATAGCCAAATTTTGCTTAACGCCGCCTTTCATCAGAAAGGCTAGCGACATGTTAATCCCTGGTTCAGATGCCTCAGAAAACTGTAGGTTCCCCCCGCTGAATGACCGTTGCTGTCCATACACCTTAAAAAAGACAACAACAAAAAAAAGATACTTTATTACCTCCCAATAAGGGACACCCATTGGACCGGTCATTTTGGCCCTCCCCTCTTCGGGGGTATGTATGTCCCTATTCAGAGGCACTGGGGAACAGAGGAATCGTCCGTTATTCAGAGGTGCCCCTTACAGGGGATAACACTGTATTATTAAGCGTATATATTTTTTTATATAGCTTACGAGTTTTGCTGTCAATAACGGCATAAATGAAAAATAGGCCAAAGATGTTATTACATAAGCATGTGTAAGTGCTTAGATCAAGTTAAATATCCTTAATATTAATTTGAGCTAATGGCAAAATTAACTCAAATTAATACTTTTGAACCTTTTTTTTTTTCGCATTATATTTTGCTCTGGTTACTAACAACAATCATCCTTTTTTTACTCTCGGTTATCTTGGATCTAAATAATCACGTTGTCATTTAAAGCTCAGTGGATAAGCTTCTGTCTTTGTTTGAAGATCATTAAGATGTTGGTCACCATGCGTGATGCCTTTTGAAGCTAATCGTGGGGTGATATGCTAAGAATGCACGATTTTTCAGAATTTTATTTTGAATGTTTCGTCTTAACATGAATTGCTAATAACAAGTTTTGCTTCAATCCTTGGAAGTTGATCAGCCTTTTATAAAGCGAACTGTTGAATACTTTACGTATGCACACATAATATAAGCATTGATTTAAAGGTTTTTCCAATCACCACTAATTATGTAATATAATCAATAATTCATTCATCTAATGTATGGAAAATTATGTTTCGAACTCACTGATAGCAAATACAGCCAGCGTTCCTTTTCTGCCTCTCCGTATTTCCAGGTTTGATTCTTTAGGAGATTATGGTTCGGATCTAACAGAAAACTGGATCCTAATGCAGGAGAACCTTAGCTGTCCTTGTGCGATAAAACAAACAGGAAATCAGTTTCCGATCATTTTTGCTTATTTTCTGTCGCTATTTTAATGTGCTTTCTATTTCTGCCTTTCATTTACCAGGATTCTGTAAACTCGTTCAGAATGAGTGCAAAATCAAATTGTTATCTACTTTATTAAAAATGTTAAATAAAATTTCACCTGTTTTAATAAACGGTTATGAAGAAAACAGTTTAATGTTTCACGAGAAAATTTTCCTTGTTTGCTTTTGTAGATTATTTTTAATGAATTATCAAAGTTAATATATATATCCACAGCCGTCCTTTGCTAAGAATACCGGTACTTGACGGTGTGCTACTGCAAAGCAGCATCGGTGGTGCTCACTCCGTGGGGGGGGTGACACAACGATTCCTGCCTTAATGCAGATCTTTGGTTGTGGTGACCGAAGTTCCGAACCCTCGTTAAACTGTAGGTCCAGCTTGCCAACCTGTCTGACCAACATGGTGAACTTAAGGCTGCTTCCACCGTACTATGCATGATAACATAGAGACCTCCATCCTATAGTGGATTGAAAATGGTCATTGATGATATATATGTATATTTTTTTTCTCTTGCAGACAGAGTTAGAATCCGTGAATAATCAGCTTGAAGAAATGGAAAGTAAGGCCTCCCATGCAACAAAAAGCCTTTCCGGACTGGAATCGCAACTCACAGAATGCCAGGTGTCACGATATTTCTACTAATATATCAATTATACTAATTTGAAATTACCAATTGATGAGTGCCATAAAAGGATTGATTTTTATGGCTGTAGTTTTACAATATAGAGATGATAATCAGTTATTTCTCCCCATGTCAATAATCCAGTAATATCACTCTTTATAGGAACAACTGCAAGATGAAACACGACAGAAATTAGCAGTTAGTTCCAGGTTGAGGCAGTTAGAAGGTGAGAGAGAAAACTTACAAGAGCAATTGGAAGAAGAGGAGGAAGCCAAAAAGAATCTTGAAAAACAAATAGCCGCCTTAAATATTCAGGTGATTAGAAAATTCATTTTTAATTTAGATTGCATGATGGCAATTTAATTGGAGTTTAGATTGCATGATGGCAATTTAATTACAGTCTAGATTGCATAACGGTAATTTTATTGTAATTTCGATTGTATGATGGCAAGTTAATTACAACTTGGATTGCATGATAGCTGCAACTACGGCCTTTATGCTCGCTGGTTAAATTTGGTTTTCATTAACCTTGTTTGTTTCGTGACATCATCATTTATAGAGTATGTTAATCACTTATGTATTTGAAATTTCAAAATAGGGTTTATTACATATATATATATAAATATACGTGTGCTCATTTTTCATGTTTTAATCATTAAGACTAATTTCTTTGATTTGTTTAATGCTTAAAGGTTACCGAGTGCAAAAAGAAGGCAGAGGAAGAGGCGAATGATGTAATTGTATTAGAAGAGCAAAAGAAAAAATTAGCCAAGGACATGGATGGGTTAGAACAACGTCTCGGTGAAGTGCAAACGCTCAATGACAAACTAGAGAAGTCGAAAAAGAAATTGCAATCTGAAGTAATATAGCACGGGTGTTTTTTGTTTTTGGAATACAAAATTGAAAAAAATCGCTGTACGGCAGATGACGATCAGAAGGGGATAAAAATTGCTTGTCTTTACAGGTAGAAGATCTAAATGTGGAATTGGACAGCCAACGAGCCAAGGTGTCTGACCTTGAAAAGCGGCAACGGCGATTTGACCAAATGCTGGCAGAGGAGAAGTCGGTGTCTGAGCGCATCAGTCTAGAACGAGATGGAGCGGAACGAGAGGCAAGGGAGAAAGAAACAAAGATTTTGTCCCTAACAAGAGACTTGGAGGAACACGAAGAACGTATTGATGAGTTGGAAAGGGCACGCAAACAACTACAAGCAGAACTCGATGAGTTAGTCAGCCATCAAGGCACTGCAGATAAAAGTGTATGACATGAAATTCTTTCTTATTTCTATTTTAACTCGCATATTTTTTAAATTGATAATGAAGATGCTTTGTCATTTTTTATGCTCCATATGTTCACGTTCTTCATGTATATGTAGGCTCAATTTCTTTTCTCTTCCAACTTCGTATGTCTAAACACAAGTTCCTGTTTTAAATTAACATCGAGCAGAGTCTCAAAAATCAGTGGAATCGAGCATTTTTCCATATTTTTAATACTTAATTAGGGAAGCTCCCTTTTTTTAAAATGTAATTCTCAGTGCTACATAGTGCTTCCTTAACGATTCAGTCTGGCGTTTGATTCCGTAAACAACAGTTTTTAATTCCTCGTATAATGGTGGATGCTCATATAGAATGATCTTGCTTATCTTTACACCTTAAACAAATGGAAGCCCTGTGGTGGCACAGTGTGATAACACGTTCGCCTAGTGCGTCGTTAACTCAGGTTCGACTCCCAACGGTGCAAACGAAGAACACTTACTCAGAGATCTCATGAAGATTGCACTGCTCACTGTAGTCCAGGGTTTGGTTCCCTGTGTCTTAAGAATTTCGGGTTCCTCGGAAAATTATAGGTCCAGAGGTTTTCAAATTCCTCAGAAAACAGTAAGCCCCGATGCAGCATGACTATCGTAGTCCTTGAGCCGTGAGAAACCACAATTAAACAACTGAAAACCTAATAAACGAAATAATAACACAAATTGTTGCAGTTTAATTTTAAAAACATTGACAGCTGTTTCAATAGCACGTGGCTATTTTGATCAGAATGACAAGCTTAATACGTTGTTTAACGTTGCTCTAGCAATGTTAACCAATGTATTAGGGGTGTCATTTTAATCAAAATAGCCACGTGCTATTGAAACAGCTGTCAATATTTTCAAAATTAAACTGCGTTAATTTGTGTTATTATTTTGTTTACTAGTTTGGTGTAATTCATCACTATTTGACTTGAATTAAAACCTCTTCAAGCATGAAAAAGGGTGGCTTTGGGCTGTGCTGTATCGGATTCCCAATTCCAGTCCCATGTGATCTTGTGTAAGCATATCATCAGGTAGCTCAGAGGTCACATTTTGTCGTCAGTCTCATCCTAACTAACCCTTAGAGTCGTCTTGAGACACGAAAATGCAAATAAATAAAATTAGTGCAAAATTAATGTTATCTTTTTTTTTCCCAGGTTCACGAATTAGAAAAAGCCAAGAGAATTCTGGAAGGGCAGTTAGCAGAACAAAAGGCACAATTGGAGGAAATTGGCGATGAGCTCCAGTTGACTGAAGATGCCCGATTGAGGCTTGAAGTGAACATGCAAGCACAGAAAGCACAGTTCGAGCGGGATCTCCAAGCACGAGACGAACAGAACGAAGAAAAACGAAAATCACTTCTAAAACAAGTAAACCCTTTTTCCTTTTAAATAAATTACACGACAAAGATATTTTTTCTCATAAATTGTAGTATATCAGAAAAGCTTGTAATTTTAGGTCTCTTGATTCTTTTTTTTTTTTAAGTGGTAATTTTCTTTTCTGGGGGGTGGGGAGTATCAAGAAAATTACTTTCCAAATAAGGTGGGGGAATAATTTCATCAATTCTTCTATAACCTCCACTTACCTCTCTTTAATGAGATTTAAAGTTGCAAATATGAAGAGATGTGGCCCTGCAGCTCTGGTTCAGTCGATAGGGCATATAGTTGATATTGAATGAATATTTAAGTATTTTCACTGTGTTATCACCTCTATTGTTTCATAATGAAAGCCACATGATGGTAATACATTCACTTAACATACCAATAATCCAAGGCCAATTCCCGAGCAGTGTAAAAAATAAAAAAAAAATGTTTTCCAGCTAACTGCTCACTGTAGTCTTTAGAAGACGTGGTCTCTAGGCTTCAAGGGGTTTGGGTATCTTGGGAAAAATGTAGATGTATTGCTTTACTTTTAATAATTGCAATCTATTCATTTCTCGTGCTATCAATCCGGGTTCGGTGCCTAATTATGTTGTGGAACATACGTTGGGTTTTTTCCCCATCCTAGTTTGACATCTAGCTCCCTTGGTTACGAAGGATCAAATTCCTCAGGGAAAACGGTGACCCCCAGTACAGCATGTCCCTTGCACCCATAACATAAATGTTAAAACACAGGTGTAATAAACACACGCTTTACCATTTTTTGTGTGATCTTGTTTAAGAAAAGCTCTTGATAAAAGTCAATTTTTAATTCACATTTTTAAGCTTATTTTCAGAAATAATAATAACCCCTACAAATTGGCTAATTTCTGATTTATGAAAAAAATGACATTGCTTTTTCGCCTAATGTGTTCGCCTAATTGTAGTTCTGTTTAAATAAAAAAAAAACTTTTTGAAAAAAAATATTTCGATTCTGCGTAAAATAGCTAGATTTCCGAGTATTCCTATCATGTTAGACAAATCATCCTGTATTATGTTTGTGCAATTTAAATTAATAATTTAAATTTAGGCAAAAGATTTTTTTTTTCATTACTCTTTGTTGTTAAATATGACTTAAACTGTGTATTTTGAAGGTGCGTGACCTTGAGGCAGAATTAGACGATGAGCGAAAACAACGAGCTTCGGCCATTGCAAGCCGCAAAAAATTTGAAAGTGATTACAAGGACCTCGAACAGCAACTTGAGCTTGCGAACAAACTAAAAGAAGATTCAGTTCGTCAGTTGAAGAAGATGCAGGTGCTTAAAATTCGTGTTGCATATTTCTTGTTAGGTTTCTTTATGTACAATAAACTTCTTGTTAACCATTACACATAAGCTGTTGTGTTTGCGAGTGTTTTAATTATGCATGGATTGCTCTTCTGTAACAGGCTCAAATGAAGGACTTCCAACGAGATGTCGATGAATCACGACAGACGAGAGAAGATTTCCTTGCACAAGCCAAAGAAGCGGAGAAAAAGCAGAAAGTCCTGGAAGCTGAGCTTATTCAGCTCCAAGATGATCTATCCAGCTCCGAGCGATTAAGAAAAGCTGCAGAAACAGAGCGAGATGAACTTCACGAAGAAATCAATAGCAGTGCTTCCAAAGGGTAAGCTAATAATTTGCATCAAATGTTTATTCACAAAGATTTATGGTTTCATAGGGTATTTGTTACTCCAATCCTGATTTTGTAGAATTCGTAGAGTACAGTTTAGCTTCCACTCGACGTAGCTTCCTTCAGCCCCCTTATACATAATAATTTTGTTTACTAGGATCTGGATCTAATTTTCTTTCATTTTGTTTTTTTCCAAATGAAATGTATGTCCCTTGGCCATGCTTTGCTAAAAACACAGATTTCTGTGAGGTTAACAAAATGAAGCTGCTTGGAGTTTGGTTCATTTGCAGGGAGTGGTGGCCACACTTGTGCTAGGCCCTGTACTGTTGGCACAAGTTTCGAATTCCTCAAAATTCCTGTAAATCTGGTTTGCCAACCAGCATAGTGAGTAAAGGTCAGTTCTTCTAAAATGCTTCCACCATATTTTGTATGGAAAACATTAAGAGAGACCACCTTTCCCTTCAGTGGATAGATGTTTGATGATGATGCATGTACGTTAGGGTGGACTGAAAATTTTTTTTCGAAATCGCCATACCCCTTATGTGCAAAGTATGCGGTTAGTGGTTCTTATCACGGCCGTAGCCGAGTATTTAATTTCGAGGGGGG
>QLNU02015003.1:127013768-127105158 GCA_006491805.2 Dysdera silvatica | reverse complement strand
ACTTCTGGATACGGGCATGGTCTTTATTAACCGTTAAAAAAACACTTGGTCAGATAACATCTTTAATCTGTGCATTTAACTCAAAGTTTTTACATAAAATTTTGAAAATTTCGAAAATTTTCCTAGGTGTTCTTATACATTTGCAAAACCATATCACGGTCAAAAATGCTAGGAAGGGGTCGTATAAGAACTAGTATTGCGTATTTTGTATATCTGAGTTCATAAAAACGCCCTCAAAATTCAGCAGAAATTATAAAAAATAGCGTAAGTTTTTAATTTTGCTGGATCAATGCAATATACCCAGCATTGTGCGTAATACGCTGGCATATAGCTACTAGTATTAACATCATTAGATGCATATTTTAACAATAGAAAAATCGCCTAAGCATATTAAATAAAAATGCCTCAGAATGTATGAACCAAAGCAAATGAAGACCATGCGACGTTAAGAAGGTGCACCACGCTTTCATAGCAGAAGCTACTGCAGCCTCAGCTGTCTAGAACTATTTCGTTCGAGAAGATATAGACCTGACTGAACTCACCTGTATTGGGTCTGACAGTGAAAGAACGCTGGCGTATACGAACTTACCACGCCAACAGACACCAAAATTATTCTTTTAAAAGTAGTGACGATCCCGACCCAGTGGCATTTCCTTGAACTCTTGTAACACTCGTGAGACTGCGGTCGGGGCTAGGGGCTGTCTTCAAACGCTTTCCAGGAGGTAAAGGTAGACCAAAACAATTAAATTGGAAATTCTGACTGTAGATATTTCTAATTATGTCAAGAAATCTAACCTCACTGATGGAGATGGGATAACAGTGCTAAAAAATCTTTGGTAACCATATGCAAATTGCAATTTTCCCACGACAGTCACAATAGTGCTGTATAAAGTCAAGGAAAATCTCACCACAGTCGGAAGTTCTGCTCATCCGAATTGAGTAAGCATAACTATCTAGATTACCCAAAGGTAGAAGCCAGTGCCTACAGAAAATTTTGTGTGCTTACTTTTCATCCCATGAGGTCGGTTAAGATCTACACAAGCCACAGGTCAACTTGTTGTAAAAGAATTTAATAACTGAGAAGACCTTGGAGCAGCTCAGCCAACATAGAACTTTTCTCTATCATAAGGATTCAGTTCACAAAGTTGATGAATTTTGACGTCACAAAAGGGCCGTTCAAGTATTATGTAAGCCAGGGATTTATACACACCCAACACCCCTCCAGAGTTTTTGATACACCCTCTAAAATTCTTGAACACACAATGTGTTTAATGAAAATAGCAATGAAATCTAGTTCACACACACCCTAAAAATCTTGAACACCCCTCCAGTTTATGAATCCTGGGTAAGCCCCTGACGTAAGTACATTTCTGGCCATTTTATACCTCCTTCCCCTTGTGAGAAAACACAAGCAAATGCCTGCACCCCAATGCTACAATAAGATTTCGGTTCTCTAATTGTTGGTAAAAGGTTTTGAAATACACCCTTGTGCAAATTAAAGGAATCAAACACAAATTTTCATAAAATCAAATTTATTTCTTGCAACATCAAACCTTTTGAACCAATGATTGCATTTACCATTTGGTATGACCATCCTTTATCTTAATTAACGTTTTTACATGATCTGGCATAGAACGAACAAGATACTTGCATGTTTCTTTAAAAATTTTGTCTTGTTACCGTACCTCGATTAAGTCACAAATTAGCTATTATTTTGAAGTACAATCCCGTCTGTTAAGTTTCTGCTTACAGATCGCCCAAAAGTTTTCAGTGGGGTTTATATCTGGTGAGTTGCCTACCCATTCCAAGACATTTAAGCCTTGTTCAATGAAGAAATTCTTCACTCTTCTTGATGTGTAACATGGTGCGAAATCTTTCTGAAACACACCGTTGCCATTAGGGCAGGGGTCTTCAACCTTTTTCAGTCCAAGGGCCAATTTTGCTTATTTCCGTAGACCCACGGGTTGCACAATGATATTAACTATATTAGAACTGAACGAAGGTGTTTCAAGGGATGCACCCCCTGGATCAGCCTTTGTTGATAGTTTTTCCTTAAGTCCCTATATTAGTTTTGCATACCCACCCAAAAATATTTTCAAGATTCGCCTCTGTAACTGAATATATATATAATATACACAGTAGTACTCATAAGTATTCTAACAGTTTTTGTTCGCCAGCACAATCTATATTAAAACATTCACTTGCATAGTGGCATGTTATGATTCACTGCAGAGTTGCACATTCTACAATAGTTCTCTTACAGTTCAACTAAGAAAATTCGATGTTCAAAGGTGTTTTTACATGCTAATTAGTAATTTGTTTTTGTAGATATACTTAATTAAATCCTGTGTTATATTTTTCAAACAGCCTTCTATTAGTCATTTGTGATTGTGATGACATGCCAAAAGAAAAGGAATACTCCAAAGACTTAAAAAAAAAATAACTGCAATTGAAGCTTTAAGAGAAGTTTGCTCTAAGGCAAGTGTAGCTTACGATTTTAATCATCCAGACAAATTGTAAGTGTGTGGAATAAAGTTTTCAATAAGAGGGGAACTGTATCTAATAATTCTATGGCTAGACAGCTACGAAAAACATTCAGCAGGACTGATAAAATACTCAGAAGGAAATCTGTAGCTAATCCTTGTTAACTTCTGTAGACATAAAAGATGATTTACAGGAAAATTATAAAGTAAAAGGGCACTTTATTTATTTAAATAAATAAAATAAAAGTGCACGTTTCCACCATAAAAAGACGTCTAAATGAAGTAAATTTAAATGGCCGCCGGTCAAGCAAGAAGCCTCTTATATCTAAAATAAATAGAAAGGCTCAATTTAGCTTTTCCCCAAAATATCGAAACTGGACTTCTAAGAACTGGTCGTCTGTCCTCTGGAGCAATAAAAGCCAGTTTAATCAGCATCTGATGGAATTCAGTATGTTTGGTGCCTTCCAAAAAAAAGAAACGCTGTCAAATATCAAGTTCCAACCAAAAAGCATGGTGGAGGAAGGTTATGGTATGGGGTTGTTTCTTCCGCCATTGGGTGACCTCTAGTTTGTGTTAATGGAAACATGGATCGCTTCAAATATTGTGATATACTTAAAAATCATATGCTACCCCATACCTGGAGGAAAATTCACGCTCGTTGGATTTCCCAACATAACAATGACCCAAAACACACATCTCAACATGTCAAAAGTTTTTTGAAGTACAAGAAAGTGCATGTGTTTGATTGGCCTAGTCAAAGCCCAGATTTAAACCCAATCGAGCACATGTGGTCAGAACTAGACAAACGTGTCAGACGCCAAAATTACAAAAATTAAGGACACTTTGTTTGATGCACAGTGCCGTGAGCGAAGACATATTCCTCAACAGCGCATTGTACATTTAATCGGCACAACGCCGAAAAGATGCACGGCTGTTATTGATTCCAGTGGCTATCCAACCAAATATTAAACACAAGAGTGTTTTTTACTTTTAAGTTATCAGTCAAAACAAGACTGAACTATAAAAATAACGTTTGTTAAAATACTTATGATCCACAAGATTTCGATTAAATCTAATTTCTTTTATTACAAACTTTGAAATAAATGCTTTTTTATACATTTTTAAATATATATTATTTCACTATTAAGGTATTTTGTATTCAGATAGAATGAAACATGGAGGAAATAAAGTAATTGAACAAAAACTGTTTGTCAAAATACTTATGAGTCTACTGTATATATTACAATGTAAAATACGTATGGAAGCAAAAAACATTTACAATACTTTTAGTTATTAATATGTAAAGCGAAATCAAACCTTTTAGCGAGATTTTTGTCACTGCTTATTTTCAATAATCCTATCAATATCAGGTCTTATTTTTAATATTGCAACTCCAAGAGTATTTCTATGGACATCAGTTATTCTGGTCCTTTGATATTTTTTTTTATCAACTTCAATTTTGAAAACAGCTGTTTTCGCACACGCAGGGGTGTGGGGTGATAGGGTTTATAATTCCCACTGCAATAAAATTTTGTATATATACATATAGATGTATGGATTTGTAGTTCTGGAATCCCACCAATTCTAAGCCTGTAACGCCCCTGAGAACTTCCTACTTCAGCCAATGCGCAGTTGTAAATGCTCAAGAATAGTAACGTTTTCAGAGCATGCAGTCAGATAGTGGGGAAGATGTTCATATCAGCATATTTAGAATAGAATTTGATGAGTCCTAAGATGAATTTTTTTTAAATCACTGTTGCACTGCAAATCAATAAAACTACACCTAGTGCCCATATACGCTAGAAAACTAAAGTAAAACATGATTGAGGGGAAACCTCGTGTTACTTTAGTTCTATAGTGTTTTAAGATATATTTTTTACGTAATGTGAAAATGACGACAGAATAAAATATATAGATTTTAGGCTCACAGAGGAAACAGGGACGTTATTTTTGTGTGAAACAATTTGTATTTTTTCATGAGTCAGCGGGACACATAAAACATGTCGGAGGGCTGTGGGTTGAAGACCCCTGCATTAGGGCAAAGTTTCTTTAGCTCTAGAACGATTTTGGTTCGAACTGCTTCGATATATTTGTCTCCATTCATCATGCCCTCCACTGGGACGAGTGTGCCAGGCTCATAATAAAAAAAGCATCCCCCAGAACTTTTTCTATGCAGGATGACTTACCAATTGAGCAATGTGCTTTGGAAAGACCTTTTCTCCATTGGCTCTACGAACATGCTGCCCTGTACTAGGAAGTGGCTCTCTTCTGTAAACAAAACACTTCCTCTAGTCTTCTTTTGTCCAGTTTTGTGTTTTTTGGCCCAATTCAGGCATTTTTTCGTCATTAGAGAAGTCGATAGATTTTTTTTTACTGGCCTTAGGGCTTTTTTGTCCAGCTTGCAACAGGCGTTGACGGATGGTTGAACCATGCACACAAATTACACTCTGAGCAAGCTCTTTTTGAAGATCGAAATTACTCTCGTTAAGGTCTGTTTTACTCTCGTTAAGGTCTGTTTTACTCTATCTCATTAGAGATGCAACGTCTCTAACAGCTGTAGTTCATTTCTGCATTTTCCAACTCTCTGTGTAGAAAAACTTCCGTATCCATCTTTTTCTTTACAATTATATTTACTGTGCTTTGGCTCACATTACATTTTGCAGCGATCTGCCTCTGGGTCAGCAAAGTATTTTCACAGGGTTCATATAGTCCTTTGAAGTGCTTTAAAGTACTTGAATTTTTAAGTAACGAAAAAAGGCATTTTAAGTGCTTTAATTACATTGGAGGTGCTTTTTGTTTCCATTGGGTGCTTTATTTTTGCCTAGATGTATTTTTTTTTTTTAATTTTGGCCCTAAAAGTATGTATATGTACATGATCCATGTAGCGGAGTGTGCAACCATCGGGGAAGTCAGGAAATATACTTGAATTTTTAGCGCCTCGAAAAAGTCAGGGAATTATGCTTGAAATTTGTGTTTGCTATTTGATTTTACAGTCCGTCTCTGGAAAATTTTCTCCTCTTTATTTTGGTTGGCTACACTGTGGAATATCCATTATGGATTTTTTTTTTAAAAAAGCAATAAAGAACAAACAATATTTTTCAAATCGAATTAAATGAAAATGTATTAAATAATACATCACAACTAAAATCTGAGTTTTGGTAAATATAACGGATATGCCAACCATTATGAATTTTCATTGTCATTATGCTATTATTGACAGTCTTATTTTAAAATTACAGAAAATGTTTAAAATGGTTTAATTTGTGAACAACCCCATGTTATTTTTCATGGGCATCTAGTGGCAATCTGTGTCTATAAACAAACTTTATTCAACTGCTTATTCCCTAGGAAGGGAGAGATTTGGAGTGACTGAATAGGAGGCCCAGATTTATTTACAGGATGGTTAGCTACTAGTGATCCCTTTCACCCCCCCTCCCCCCCAAAGAATAGAGAATTGGAATTTGGAAATTCAAATTGCTGGAAACATGGCTATTTTCTTTCTCTTTTCCGGCACCTACAAGCATCGATTCACAAGACTAGTGTTGTCAAGTGTCCTGGGTAGATTTAACTGATTTAGAAAGGAGAAAGTGCCAAAATTAATTGAAATCCACTAAATTTAGTGATTTTCCATTAGATTTGCCAGCTTTTCCCCTCCTTTGAGGAATATTACCACAGCTCACCAATTTTTTTTATTGATCATTTTAGGAAACAATACTCACAAGAAATCAGATCTTGTTTATCTGGTTTAGTGAATATATACGTATATATATTTAACATATTTTTTTTAGCAACTTCAGTTGCACTTTTGAAGTGTTTTACCCTTACCTCCAATAAATTTAATATGCAACTCCCCCCCCCCATTGAACCAAAAGAAATACCTCACACTCATTGCTCACAGTAATCCTAAAAATAGACTGTTGCCTTTGCTGTTGCTATTCATACTTTTTTTCGTTCATAGTAGTGAATAGTTTTCCAAGTTCCTTTGCGCTTTTCAGAATGAAGAACCACTTGTTCATTATTTTGTATGATGAACTTTGTGAATTTCTAAAGAAGATATTAAGAAATTTTTTTATACCAGATTTCGCAAAAGAATTCTCTTTTAATTTGTCGGCAGTGCAATTTACCAGTGGAAAGTTGTGTTTGTACAAAATTAAAGTAGAAACAGTGGCAAAACGAACTTTGACCTTGGCTCAAATGTCTGTCAAGATAAGCTAGAATGTAATTCAGCAGTTTTGTGTTTGTATAAGAAAGTAACAACTAAGCTTTTTACAACATCGTCAATTAAAACGGGATCTTGAAAAACCTGCAGTGTTCGATGTGCACTGTGAGGATGAGAGCTGTACCTACTTTAAATGGCTCGTTACTCAAGTACTATATACTCTGGATGACAGCAACAGGGAAAAAGCTGTAGAGGATTGGAAGTCATGCCAGGTGGATGATGAAATTACAGAATAGTTGTTTATCAAAGAAAAAATTACGGTGAAATTAAATATCATAGAGTTGATTATTATTGGGCACAAGTGTTCAAGATGAAACCTCTCGACGGTAAGGTGATCAGGTGCCATCTTTTGGCTAAATATGCTCCTTCTCTTAGTAGCGCATGGTAATTCAGATGAAGAAAGAGGTTTTCTATGAACAGCGCATTGCTGATATCGTAGTAAATGAAAACCAGGAAATACTTTCAAAGGTGTAAGAGCAGTAAAAGATTATTTGAGAGTTTATGGAGAATTGAAAACATATCTTTCACCAAAAAGATATTAGAGGCAACACAAACTGCAAAGAAAAAGCAGGTTTAGACATTTAGTCACGAAATAGAGGAGAAAATTAAAGAACTAAAAGGCTAATCACAATATAAGCGGCTGATTACTGTATCCAAACTTTTTAAATACATACGAATACAAAACGTTAGGTTTTTTTTAACTACCGTAACAGTTTTATTATTACTGGTTCACTGTGTAAAGTGAAACGATACCTTACAATATGCAAACCACACAAATGGTCTCTAACTTTTTGTTCTTGTACTAAGAAGTGGGCTATGGCAGTGTGTTTTGCAGGAGCAGATACTGATCGTATTTTGAACGTTCTACAAGTGTAAAAGGAGATAAAAATATTCACTAGTGAAATTGTAGCATATGGCACTTCTTTTGGGGGGGGGGGGGTTTCCCTTCAAAAAAGAGTATGAACCCTGATTTCTACAAGCGTGATTATCTCTTGCCTTTTCCTTGGAATCAAATCCATAGCAATATTGGGAAGTTACGAGGAACTGGTTTAGAAACTTTCACAGTATGTGCATTCACAATGAAACAAAATAAAAAAGCCTAAAAACGACAAAGAGGTGATAAGAAGCGATAAAAACAGATACCAACATGATAAAAGCGGGAAAAAAATGAAAATCTTGTGCTTGATTCCATTAAATTGCACAAGGGTGTAAGAAAGCAATGTGTATGTTGTATGAAAGTATAGTACTTATATTTGTTTTTATCATAATATTGGGTATTTATTTGTAAGTTGATTTTTATTTGTTTTGTTATAACATTAAACGCTTATTTATAAATAGAGAGTAGTAACAACAAATTAATGCAGTGAAAAAGTTTTAACTCACTGTGAATTGCTATTTATTATCATATGTGCCATAATAAAGTATTTTGTTACATTTTTATTGTTAATATTTCTTACGTTGTAAGCAAATAGTGTGTAATATATAAGAAATGGATTTGATAAAATACATTTATTAAAAATAATACATTTATGATAATTTAAAAATATTAGGGGGCCCACTGGGAGCCTATAAGGGGTGGGGCTCCCGAGTAAAAAAAAAAAAAAAAAGTTTGAGAGCCACTGGTTTAAATCATTAAATATTTAATTGCAATTATAATGCTTATTATAATTGGGTATTTTATATCTTGTACTTGCAATGTGTCATCCATTCAAATATTGCAGTTCTGTTAGGGCAGTTGTCAATTTGTGATTATGTGTTAGTACTATTATTTTTTGCAACTTACCTAAGCATGGTCTAGACTCCCCTTCCCCATTGTCAAAAAAAAAAAAAGCAAATGTCAAACCCCTCACTCCCCCAAAGATGCGTAATACTTGAATGGGCCCAAAGGGAAAAAAAGAGCTTCCGTAGATCAAGTAGTGGACAGAGGGCAAGCAAAAGCAAGTTTTGCACAATAGGCTTATTTTTCAACTTATTACTAAAGCTGTGATTTTCTACACTAGAAATTTTTCTGCATTAAAAAAATCTATTATTTCTAATTATTTAATTATCTTATACTGTAGAATTACTAGTAATTTAATAATGATAAATGTACGCACAAACACAAAAAAATTGTAATTGATATGGCCCTTGGCCATTTTTTCCCACCGAAAATTCATTGGACCACTTGCCCCCCTTCCCCATTGTGCCACTGTGCCCACCACCCTATCAGCCCTTTTCTGTGTAATGTACTGTCTTCCACAGCATTGTGGTACATTAAAGGCTATTAGATTCTTACCTACTGACAGATCTAAGAGTAAGGAACTTTGAGGCTTCTATCCCTACAAACAAGCATATTTTGTATCAGATGTAAAATGACACTTTGATAGAGTGTTAAGACTTAATCCTAATTTGTGGTGTCAAGTCAAGGATTTCTGCATTAAAGCAGATAGTGCTGAGTATTAGTGTGTGATAGAGAAAATTAACTTCCGATTCTCATAACTTTTTCGCTAATTAGAAGCTGATAAAATGTGCCTTTTTTTGCAGCTCTCTCTTACTAGATGAAAAGAGACGTTTGGAGGCTCGCATTCAACAATTAGAAGAAGAAAATGAAGAAGAACAAGGTAATTCGGAAGTGCTGTTGGAGAAAGCGAAGAAAGCACAAACGCAGGTAATGCTGTTCCCGCACTGATTTCTAGCAATTAAAATAATCAGTTGTCATTTGCTTGAAGCCTTACCATGAAATATGGAAATGAAAATTGTGGAATTGGTGTCTAATCTGTCGATTTTAATCTTTAATAATTTTTGCCAAATAACTTGAGCATAATATGGTCTTCGTTAAAGTATGTATAGATTTTTTTAAAGTAATTATAAGTAAGTCTTGCATTCCTCCTCTGCTTGAAATTCCAGTTTTCGGTTTAGTTGTTGAAGTAATCCCATAGTGGGACCTCGTTGGCTATGGGACAGAAGTTCGCAATCCTCATTAAACTGTCGGCCCAGCTTAAAAACATATCTGGCTAACGTAATAAGCTTAAAGCCAATTCTTGTAAGTTTCTTTCACTAAACTGTGCGTATGTGTGATGACAGACCTCCAGCTCGCAAGGGATTGATAACGGTTGCTGATTATGATATGTAGATTTATCAGATGAGTAATGTAATTTTAATTCTTCTTCTTTACTCATAGATTGAGCAACTGATGGCGGAACTTGCGGCAGAACGATCAGCGGTACAAAAATTAGAAAATTCCAGAATACTTCTTGAAAGACAAGTAAGATACACTCTACATATTAGTTAAATGCACTCTGAAAAAAAAAATAATCATTTGCTTTAATTTTGAAATATTAATGGTACATTTTTACATCTTGTAATTGCCTCACGTGCACACAGTGGTGATATGTTCATCTGCCGTGCCGTTAACTCTGGTACCATTTCAATGGTGCTATAGCATGCATGCCGTTTTTCCCACTGTAGGTCTCAGTGTAGCGTGACCTTATTTGACCTTGTGCCATAACATAAAAATTAATGGAATTCATCACATAATGGTCAACAAAAGCTGGTGATATGAGATTAGGAATAGGTTTCCTGTTATGTATGTAATGGACGGATATTTAGAGTAGCTGTTGCAGGTGACGATAGCCGAAATTGATTATAGTTTTCTGTGTGAAATTCTTAATAACCTTGCATAATCCACATTATATATATTAATTGTTTATATACCACATTATTAATTATTGTTATTAATTACGTTAAAGAATAAAGAGTGGAAATTGAAATTACAAGAAGTGGAAACGTCTCAAAAAGCAAAATCAAAATCTGTGATCTCGTCACTTGAGAATAAACTTGCCCAAACGGAAGAACAGTTGGAAGAAGAAACACGGTAAGTAAGGAATTTCCTTTTTTTTTTGGTGATAAACCTTTGGTAAATAAAGATGCATAACTTTTGCTGTTCTTACACCATACATATTTAACTAATCTTATTAATGATGTTGGCTTTTAATACAAGTAAGATTAAGAAGTTGGTCGTATTACTCTTGAATGATTCAGTTTGGTTTAGCAAACCTGGAATGAACGTTTGGTTAAATTGATCAAAAGCAATTGTGTTCGCTTAAATTAGGAATGATTGCTTGAATTTGGTTAAATCAGTGAAGAATGGTTAATTGAGCTGGTTTAAATTAGAGGTGAAGAGGGTTAAATCAATCAAAACTAATTTTGGTTGAATTAAATTGATGATGATTGCTAGTGTTTGGCCAGCTTAATCAAGAATAATTGATTGCGTTGTAAGTTAAATTAAGCTTAATTGAAATTGGGAACGATTGCTGAAAATTGTGATTGAGGATTTTTTTTTTTTATTACAGTTAAGGAAAATTAATAGCATGAATTAAAAATGTGGATGTTATAATGAGTGATTGTTTCTTTTTAGAGACAAGCAACTTATTGCCAAGTCTAGTCGAAAGTTAGATAAAAGGGTAAAAGAACTGCTGCTGCAGTTAGACGATGAACGTAGACACGCTGATCAGTATAAAGAACAGGTAAAATCAATCAATAGGTCAATTATATGTTGCTATACCGTTTACAAGCATTTTATAAAGTAACCTAGAATTCTATCGAATATAATCCCTTTTAAGTCTGTGTTAGTGCACCTTAATTATGTGGGTTGAGTGGACATTAATTATGCAGCCGCACATTCAGAGTGAATGATTTTTAAATGCTGTATCGTGTAGCTTAGTGCGAAGAAAATGCAAATAGCATATTTAATCATTAGAATGACAAATATGCGATTTAAAAAAAAAAATTATTGTATTTAGTACTCTATTTGGAAGCATTCATTTTGAAAAATAGTCTAAATTGGTGCAAATAAAGTTTTTAGTTTGAAAGCTTGGAGGTTTTTGGAATGGAAAAAAAAAAAAAAATCAGTGCTTGAAGTTGGTTTAAGCAGAAAGTTCGTTTTGGTAGAATTGTGGGTCCTCCATGGTGACTGTGTCATGTTTCTGCACTTGGCTTGTTCACTATCATGATAAACAACCTCCTAGGCATCCATGTTTTCTTTAGCAACAGCACTGTTGATCAAAAGTGGCGATGTTTTGTCACTCCTGGTAATTCAAAACAGGTGGTATTTTCAAAACCACAGTTACGAGTTCGGCATGAATATAACGCTTTTTGTATGTATGTGTTTTCAGATTTTTTTATGGAAGTACAATATTTTTGTTTGAAAGTGTTGTCACAGGGAGTTTGGTGTAAGTATTATCAACATATCATTCAGATGGATCATTGTCAGGATGCCGAAACTGCTGCACCTTCAGTGAACCACAAAGTTTACATAAAATATATTTATGTAAAATGTTGAAATGTACAAAGTCACTCATGAAGTAAGTCACTAATTAAACAAATCAGTAAAAACAAAAAATTCAGAAACAGACGGCATAATATGAAGTTCTCCATGCGCTGCTACGTACAAAACTGAGGCCATTGGATGGAACTGGTTTTAACCGCTCGATCACATGGTTCATGAAACGAAGGCCAGAAGCACCGGCGCCGAGTCAATAACAGCTTCATCAAAAATGACAGTGCCTGTTTTATTTCTTCCCCCCCCCCTTTTTTTTTTCACCACGTATCGTAATTATAACATCCTATGCTGGTATATGTCAAATACAAACAGTGCAATTACTCAAAACTCTGAGCTAGGAGAGAATTTTAAGGGTGTTTTTTTGTTTTCAGCGACCCAAAATTTATAAAAGGTAGCTACTTTCATTTTGGTAAAAAACCAAAAGTGAAAAATTGTTGAACAGTGTAATTCTTAACAGTGACAAAAAATTTTTGGAAATAAATTGATAATTTAGTTTGTTGCTTTTGTTTCATAGCTTGAAAAAGCCAACAACCGAATGAAGAATTTCAAACGTCAGTTGGACGAATCTGAAGAAGAATGTTCGAGGGAAAAAGCTGCGAAGCGAAAAGTTCAACGTGAACTGGAAGATCTTCATGAAAGTAATGAAAACCTTCAAAGAGAACTTACAAATCTGAAAAATAAAATGAGGTGAGGATCAAGTGTTTTCGACTGTTTGGGGCGATTTAAGTATTACATAGGCATGCATGTTTCTGGCCATTTTATACTCTCTCCCCCTTGTTAAAAAAAAAAAAAAAAAGAAAGAAGCAAATTCCTGCCTCCACCCCTCATGCTTATGGAAGATTTTGGTTCCCTAATTTTTTTTGGGTATGAGTGTTCAAAAGAAGAATACAAATTAATATAATAAGAATGCATAAAAATAATGATAAATAATAGTTAATAAATAAGATGCAAATTATAATAATTATTTACGTTTTTATTATATTATTGAGCACTTATCTGTGAGCTTGTCACAATATTAAATTCGTATTTATAAATAAAGAGTAACCGTAACAAATTGTCGTATTTAAAAAAGTTTTAGTACGCTGTTATGTGTAGCTATTTTGGTAACTGTATACCACTATCATAGCTATTAACAGCTACGATGGTGGTTCATCAGAACCGTATGTTAACCATTAACAGCGTATTAAAACTCTAACGGATAAGAAGTGGATTTGATAAAATACACTTATTAAAAATAACACATTCATTATATAATTTAACAATGTTGGGGGGGGGGATGCTATATGGAGCCTAGAAGCTGGCCCCGAGCGAGAAAGTGATTGAAAGCCACTGGTTTAAATAATTAAATATTGTATTACGATTATGTATATTTTATATCTTCTCGCAATGTGCTCAAGTATTGGTAGTTTTGTCATGGCATTTGTGACTGTATGCTAGTTTTATTATTGTCTGTGTCTTACATAAGCATGGTTCAGAACCTAGCCATTGTCAAAAAAAAAAAAAAAGCAAATCTCAAATCCCTCTTCCCCCAAAAAATACGTAATACATGAATTGCCCCTTTGTACAAATTATCTATGCTCGGCCTCCAGAGAAGTTATCACTTTTTAGGGTCCTAAAGTGTACAATTTCTTCCCTAACAAGTTTACAGACCATTGGTTCTGCTTTTAAAAAACATGTCCGCAAATATCTTTTAGAATTGTAACGGCCTTTATTTTCGTCTATAATATTTTTCTGGCAATTTTAAAAAGTTATATTTTCATATATCTAAATAATATACCCCCCCCCCCCACAACAGCATGAGCTTCTTCAGATTTGATAGTTTTTACCCACAGCTGCCCAGACAGATCAATTTGGATAATTTAATATTGAATGAATTGTATTTAAATTTGTATCTGCCTGAAATGAAGTTTGTATTTTAAGTTGAATAACGGGTAAAATAACTGCAGGAGAGAATGGGGGATCTGCTGTAAGTTTGTGGAAGCTGTCGAATCAAAAACACTGCTGTCATTGAAAGAACTAATGGAAATAAATTTATTAAAATGCTGCTTTGAACAGTGGGAGATCAAAATGCTACGATGTGTAAACAGAAATTGCAAATATATTGAGGGTCATAAAAAAGTTAAAATAGCATGACCTTTGTACTATTAAAACCCAATTGACCTTGCGTGTTAAAACATAAAAAAGTTAAAATATTACTCAAAATCTATAATATAAATCCGGTTAAGAATCACACTTTTATTTTTTAACATTGAAAATATTCTGAGGTTAGTCTTTAAAAATTGTCAGGAAATACGTTTATGAGGAAACAGATATGACATTTTGCACCATTTTTTCCATTATGAAATTTTTGAGTGGCAACACTATGTATTTTTTTTTAAATGCAGAGCTCTAAGTTTGTGTTTTCTTTATGACAACATGTGAAAGTAAAAAGAAAATGGTATTTCACTTATATGTAGATGCTACATCAGTCTGAAAAATTAACACCACGGTTAGTGGAATTGTAATTGGTAGTGTAGTTTGGTTACAGATTAGAAAATATTAAATGTGGAAATGACTTCTCATACTTTGGCTATCACAGTCCAGTGATTACAAGTATATCTAAAAAAGAACTATAAGCAAAATAGTTCAATGTTATTTGCAATTTCATTGAAAATTTTAATGTCAAATGTTTTTGCTGAGATTCCTCCATAAAGATTTTGCAACATTTTTTCCCTATCATCTTTTTTTTTTTTTTACATATTATATATGGACATGGTTATACAAATAAGATAGTGAAATGTATATGACAGTAGACAGTATACAAATTTTATTTTTTTTTCTTCCCCATCTGTAGACGAGGAGGAAGTGGGTCAGCCGGTTCAAGTGCATCTTCTATATCCTCTCGCCTTGCATCTTTAGAGTCAGCAACCGGGTCAAAGCGTGGATCTATATCCCTTATAATAGGTGACGAAGTCAACTCAGTGCGAGACGGGTCACCCAGCGAGGACAGTCAAGCTTGATTTTGATAAAAAAAATTGTCAATTTCACTATACTACCACAAGAAAGTAAATAGTGGGAGCCCTCAACACTTGTGCCATTTGGACATGTAACTGACAGCAGAGGCTCATCACCAAATTACCAAAAAACATTCCCGATACAGGTTCTCGTCAGGCCATTTTTTTTTTTTTACGATGTGCCCACTGCCCAATTGTGCTACTGTGGCCACATTAAGCTTGCTCTATAGTCATTTGTCATTCCTTTTAACTTTGTAAAAAAAATGTCATGAACCTGTTATGAAGAGTACGATTCTTATATTTATTGTAACAGCCATAGCAGTTATTGATCGGTTCTTGTGGCTTTGAAGTTTTAATGATTGTTGGTTTCCATTGTTTTGAAATAGGATTAAGGAATTTTTTTCTTCAACAGACCTTAGTAATATGATTTGTATAAAGTGTACAGGATTAGGGTTCGCAAATTTAAAAAAAAAAAAATCTTTTGATGAAATGAAGAGGGGGAATCGGTACAGTAGTTTCTCTCTCTCTGTCGTTTATGATCGCCTTTTTTTCTAAGAGCTGTAGTTTAATGAAATAACCATACAATACTCAAGAATTGAAAAGTTTGTTTGAAACGTTATTTTTGTATAATCTTTCAAAATAAATTCAGTGCAAAATTAACTTTGAATAAAGGGTTGAATTCTTTGTGTCGTCTTTTTATCAAAATTTGAAAAATATCATAAAATTGAAAGATATTTAAAAGGTTTTATGGTCACTTTAAAATGAATACACCTTGCAGTTTAAAAATTTTCTTTTGTAAGTAGAGCACCCATGTTCAAAAATTAAACAATATTTACACTGTTACCACCACCCAGAATGATTATTATACTTTAATATTAATATCCTTATCCATTAAGTTCTAATGAACAAGACGTTAATCCAAAAAAGAAAAACAAGTGGTTGTTTAGTTTTGAAATGGAATCCTAGTAACTGCCATCTTTGATTCACAGTAAGCTGGGTTGTATGTAAATACAGGTATAGTGTTAACAGGCCACTTTTACAGCCAAAGCGTGGGGGATTTTTTGACAAAAGCCATGGATTTAGACACTTTAATGAACTGGTCCAGTGTTTAGAGTAGGCATGGGTTGTCGTTGTTGCCTTCTCAAAAGAAGTGTTTAGCCACAGAGGTCTTTATGGAAATTGCTTCCTAGCAAAAGCAGTACAACATGGCCGACTTCGCTGATTGACATTCACAGTTCGGACTACTGTTTGGTTAGAAACATCATCTAAAATTACTCTTTGTCTACTATGGATAATGTTCCATTGATATTAGTTACTGGGATTTTTCAAGACATTATCTTCCCACAACAACGTACAAAGATTGACCAGGGCTTACCATAACTAGTAAAATTTGACACTGGTCGGAATATACGAAATACAAATGAAGAAGGTAAAAGATATTTACCATCTGCAAAAATATTCGCAACGTTTCGAGAACTACTGTTCCCTTCACCAAGAGAAAGTCTTTTACTTGATGAAGGGAACAGTAGTTCTCGAAACGTTGCGAATATTTTTGCAGATGGTAAATATCTTTTACCTTCTTCATTTGTATTTCGTATATTCCGACCAGTGTCAAATTTTACTAGTTATTTTCACACTGGAGAAAATTTTTTTTAATACAAATCATTATGCACAGGCCGACAATATTTTCTTTCATAATTTTCATGCATCGATTTCGTGATCGGTTTTTAGATTTACGCATACTCATTTTCTAACAGTTTTTGTTATTTTACGTTTCATATCGTTTATTAAATTTTATCTGTCAAGCGTGTCATTCAAACGCCATATTTTCCTAAAAGATGAAGAAATAAATTGCTTGCTTTATAATAATCTTAGTTTGGATGACGATTTACCAGAGGAGAAAGATAATTTTCAACCCACTTTTTATTGCAAATAATCGTTTATAAATAAAATTGGAAATGTAATTAATGAAAATTTTATACATAAATGAGTATGTTTTGCCAGCCAAAATGCAGATTTTGTAATCATGTTGCAAAAAGATTAGATTAAAAATAAATTTACTTTAGATATGAAAACAAAACTTCAATTAGGATGACAATATAAGTAATACCAATTTTTCTAAAAGAAGTTGTCAGAGTAAAAATATTGGTATAAAATTAGAAATGGAAATTGTGAAGATCGTAAGAGACTGATTGATAAATATGCTTATACGTTTCGTTTTCTCAGAAAGCTGAATCATGAGCTATCTGAGACGAAATCAGTGACTTCCCAGGACCTTTAAATCGCGAGACATATACAAAAAACATTACCTCTTAGATAATCTAATATTTATCCAGTATATTACTTGCTGAATCGCCAAGAAATACGCTTATATAAAATACGCAGTGTAATTGATAAAATACGTAAAGCGAGGTATTATTGTGTAAATAAATGTTTTGCCATCAGAATTTTTATGTTCAAATTCAACCCTGATGTTATTAACTACACGTTTGTCACAATAAACTATGTTATTGAACATAGTATATTTGATTTTGTGATTTACAACTTATTGCAGCCCTCAAAAACTAAACGACAGCAAAACAAAAAATTCCCATTAGTACGAACGTTTATGTTTTATAAGTGTAAAATGTATTTTTGCTGGAAGCAAAAACATTAAAATTTAATAAATATTCGAATTCTAGCACAAGTTAGGACAAAATTTCCATTAGTACGAATGTTTGTTTTACAATAGTGTAAAATACATTTTTGCTAGAAACGAAAATATTAAAATTTAGTAAACATTCAAAATACTAAAGTTTGTACTACATTATTTCGGCTTATATTATACATCAACTTAATTTCAATAAACGTAGTTTTATTGAATGTTTGATTTAAAAATGAAATAAAGTCCACTGTAATATATTTTTTAGAATAGTAAAAATCAAACATTCAAAGACATTTCCAAGTAAATAAAGCTAGCTTCCCTGTACTGAACAACTCAAGAATAGCATACTTGAATGCCAAGTTGGCTAAATGGTGAGGCAGTGGGTCTACGTTGTTGACCATGTTAAATGCATATGATCCCTTGTGGAGGTTGTGTTAAGATTTTAGCCTGGGTTTCAGGGGGAACCGAAGGGGTTCAATTTCCCCCCTTCCGAAAATACCCAAGTACCTTCATCTCCAGCGGATACGGCCATTAAAGGACTCTGGCTGTTAGAGTTATGAGTCATCTGGGATAAGAAGGCTGCTTAAATCTTAGAATGCAAATTATACAAGCTACATAAAACTACAAGTTTAGGTTAGAGTCAATCTATGTGTAGAATGTAAGGTTGTAGGGAACGCTTCGAAACCAGGAGGTCCAGGCTCTGCCTTTGCTGGATAGGTCTGACATCAGTTTAGAGGTAATGCATTCATCAACGTTGTGGAAAATTTCTTAACGATTCTAGGTGTATGGGGACCCTGTGTTATACTCAGGCATAGATACAACCACAAATAAAAGAAACACGCAGCCATATGATTATTTCAAATGTTTATTAAATATATAATCCTTATGAAAAACGTATACATAAATGTTCACTCTAATATTTAAAAACAAAACCAGCACTTGGGGTGCTTAAAAATGAAACTTAAAAGTAGACGAACAACGGTGGAAATGTCGTTAACTGTCACATTCCAAAATAAGGTCTCTTCAACGATACTCAAAAGTACAACACACTTGCTAACGTTAGACTCCACACATTTCAATTGAGATCACACAACAGCAAGAACACGTTTTTCCATCACATTTACTACAACAAACATCTCTGAGTGAATTATTCGAAAGTAACACAAACTATGAAATCCTTGTCAGTTTAAGATCATTTTGTACTTTAATTACAAAAGAATTTTAAATCTACGATCTCTACCACAAAAATGGAAAATTCATTCGATTTAAAAAAGCTAATTTTGAACCTTGTAAAAACGTTAGCTGGATCTGGGCTGAAATTTTCAGTAACAAAGTTGCATTTGTTTTTTCCAAACATGGATATGCTGTGTATGTACTAGCGACATTCGAAGGAAGGGGAAAATATCCCCATCCTTGTACACTCAAATCAAATTTGAAAAAGTGTATTTTCTAACTCCTGTTGTCCTTGAATAAATTATTCAATTGACAACTTCCAACTAAAAGATGAACCTTATTTAAAACTACAGAAATTATTTTTTAATATTTATTTTTCAAAATTTCAATTACTGTAGTGTAATAGTTACGTGACTCAAAATTCATGAGGTTTGTGAATTTACACGATGCGTGTCTGTGAAAGAACTCATCAGTAGCGAGGGCAAATGGCAAAAATAGAGGCAAAGGTTTAAGAAACACCAATTTTCCAACATATTTAAAAAAAATTAATTCTATAAGTTCATTAATCCTTCAGTGAGTGTAGGCAATTTAGTGATTGTTTGGCATGTAGTTTTACATAATTACAGCACTGCAGCGGTATAATAAATACTGTATATTAAATTGGAAACTGACTTCCATTAGAATAATCAAGGCAATATATTTCTCAGTCCATATTTGGGAACTGGCAAAATTTAAGAATACACATACTGAAGGAGAGCCTTTTACGACAAGCTATAGCTCTTCTCCATGACTAACCTAGTCGACTTAATTTTAATCCCAAAAACATTAATGTAACAAATATTATGGAACAAATGTATCACAAAAAACTGTACACAGGTTGAATAAACTTACGGTTACTGCTCGATCACAAAATACCTTCTGCAATATACAGTTGGAAAATCAAAGTTAAGATTCCATATGAAAAGTGTAGATTCCCATCCTCGATATGTGTCAGATGATGTTTCTAATATTTTGGAAATTAAGGTTAATTTGTTTAGAGAAACGTCATTCACAATAGGTTACAATCATATTTTTAACCATACTCAAAGTATTCGAATAAGCACACTAAACAATATTACAAACTTTTAATAAAAGGTACACTTCTTGAAAAACAGCAGTCATCTATAATTCAGATTGAAAATGAGATGTTTGATAGCTGGCACTGCATGAGAACAAAATAAGTTCGAAATTCATTCAAGAAATTTTAATGATGGAAATATGCCTTTAGTATATGTGAATATTTTTATTGATTATTATGTTAAGAGCTACAAGTAGTGTAATTAAACTATTGAGTCAAGGTTAAGGGGTGGGATGAACAAGAAGTAGCCTAAGCATTAGAAGCTGAAAAATAAGGGAAAAATTTATTATGAAATGTACGTCTGGGATATACACAGGTGACTTCAAATCACCTACCATGGGTGATTCACGAGTTTCTATGACCCGGGCTGTAATAATAAAATCGACTGTTTGAATCACAATTAGGAAAAATGGGAATATTCAATATATACTAGAAAACAGGATTTAAAAAGTATTTTTATTTTAAATTACCATTCTAGTTTTTATACAAAAATATTGTAACCAAAAAATTAATAGGTTATTTTAACTAGAAATGAACGTAATAAATTTTTCTGGTATATTTTTCAAACTTGAACTGGGATTTGTATTGAAATGCGGTTTGCCTGGAGGTATTTAAACTCAATGTAGAGACAGAAAATCATAATTAACCATTTATCAGTTAATTAACCAATGAACATATAAAAACAATCATAATACTGTTGTGAAGATTATGTATACGCAGCTGGTAATAGTTATATAATAATAGCAGCAACTAATTTTGCAGTTATGCTATGAATGTCAAGACCTGATATTACCCCAACAAATGCTACTGTGTAGAAAATTTTACAATATCCCTTTACAATGTGCTTTTAACCTATTTCTAACTTTTCCTTTATTATGTCTAGATATTTAGTCATTGATTACGTAGTACCCTCACGCAGCATCGTATCGGAGCTTACACTTTAGAATGCAATAAATTGTGCTTTTTACAGCACATGGAGAGCAAAGGCCACGCTGTGCCAGGGACTATAGTTTTCAACGGAAACTAAACTGCGGTAAGCAGAAGAATGGCACACCTACAATACCACTGGAGGTCAAACCTGAATTAATGGCACAATAGGTGTTACCACACACTGCCGTTTCAGCCACATCCATCCACCAGGTCTGTCTGACCTCTTGGATCCATTCGGATTCTCCCATCTATGTGGCACTCCACACCTTCTCCTAGGGTAGGTAGGCCGGTTCCTGTAGGTTCCGCAGCTGGCACTGGGGTATGTTTTCGGTTCAGTGGCTGGGGTCGTTCTTCTTGACGGCCTCTACGATAACTGGTTTCAGTTCATGTTAAATGATGACACCTTTGTGTGCGGTGTATGGTCGGCTCTCGAACACCCCCATTCCACTGTTTGAGCGTACTGTCTGGGATTACAGTGCCGCCCTTCCTAAATCCACCCCCCGCTCAATCCATCATCATCATCAGATGTTACCACAGAGCAATGGACCTATGTTTCTTCCCCGCAACGAAACCAATCCCCGACTACAAACAGCAACTAGTTGATAAGCATTCTCATTTTTTAGCACAGTTGAGAATCAATCCCAGATTAATGGTATGTTGAGTGTGTTTACCACTGTAAGGCCATTGAATGTAGTACAAACACGAATTTAATAAACAAATTTGTTTTAATGTCCTCTGGATGTGCATCCAAAGCTGTTAGTAACTGAAGCACACCAGTCAAAAATGAGGACCTGTTTAGGACCAAAAATGTTTTGAATACCTGACATAGTAATAATGACAATGTGGTCTTGGCTAAATCCCTATGAACTCCATTTTCAACTGCACCCATCCCTACACAAGTGTCGCTCTTTTTGTCTTTTACAAATAGTCTTTAAATACTTCACAAGGAAACCTTGGCTACAGACAGAAGGTAGCTAACGGGTTAACTGAAAACTGACATTGAAATTTAAAAGGTGGAGGGTCTCTTCAAAAAATCAATGTAGGCTACATAAAAGGGATAAAAATTAGCTTGAATTAAACCATGTGGTTCGTGGATAACTCAAAAAGTGAGTCAACTCTAACCTGAAGGGTGGTCAGCTGTGGAGCAAAACTACAGGTTTCGGAATGGCAACACTCAAACACCACCTGAAGATTGTTTAAAACGAGAGCTACATGATTGCGTATTTATTAGTTCTTACAAAATTATTTACACGTATACAGACCCCTATATAGTGCTAATTTGTTCCAAAGCAGATTTTAAATTAATTAAAAAAAAATACAAAAATCCACGATAAATACAGTGGACCGTCGATTTTACGAACTCGTACAGACTCCAAAAAAAGTTCATAAATTGAAAATGCGTAAAACCACGAGTCTGTAATTACAGCTGAACCTGATTCTAATGAGAACCCAGTTATATCAAGACCCAGGTCCTCGAATACTTTAAGGTGGTCGTAGCTACAATAGGTTTTCTCTCGAAGTGAAGGATATTCATCCTGAATATTTTTAACCCAGTGACATAAACGTTTTCCTTCGTTATAACTAAGCTTGCTATAGCAGGGTTTGGCTGTACCAAGGACAGTTGGCATTACAGTAAATATTTAACTGTCGAGAGTGTTTGACATTTACTAGGACATTGTCGTAATGATTCACGTCACTTGTGATAAATACACCCTTCACCAGTGAGGAACGTGTGGATGTATAACTATTTCCACAGACCCATTTTCTCCACAAGTTAAAACCATTATTTTTAAAGTTAATATCTTAAATATACACCCTTTGTCATTTATTTACAAGTATCTGGAGAAGTACTCAAAAAGCTTTCTACAGCGATTCCTTTATCCAGCACTTTGATTCAGTCATGTGATTGTTTCCCCCCACTGCAAATTAAATTTGGTTTTCGCCTGCCAATGCAAGTATGTGATATATTAACCTGTGGAGAAAATAAGCAATGGTGATCACATACTATCACCAATGCTGGACTGTAAAACGTTGACTCAACAAATCAAAGGTTGACATATTTGGTTTTCAAATTGCCGATGCAAGTACATAGAATAATATGAATTAATCTGTGATACAATTAAACAATGGCTATAATATATAATCGCTAAACCAAGAATCGAAACTTTTAACAAACTAAATTATTAGAAAGGGGACACTGCTATTTTCATTTCACTTTAAATGTAGGGAAGTGGAAAAAAGCGTAAGTGAAAAACGTTGCCAGTCACCTTCAACCCAAGCCAACGATGTTCTGTAATAATATGATACAGCTGCTATTAATTTTGCTCTATACAACGTCCATGCTCTTATCAGCAAGCATGATATAACTGTAAAATTCGTTTATTTTGATGCAATCCAAAGAGTTTTAATACATCTTTCGGTGATTTTCTCATGTGGTTGATGTCGTTATTTTCACGATGTTTTGACTTGAAATTGCAAAGCGAAAAAATAAAAATATATATATATTCAGTGATATGTTGAAGTTATAAATGCGTTATCAAAATGTGACTTCAACACAAGTAAAGGTGACAAATGTATTTAAAAGCGACTCGTTTGTAATAATTTTCACTATAAAACCATATATAAATTGCCGTTGATTTATTAATACAAAGAGCTAGTCATCACTTTTAGAAAAGGCTTATTTGTCAAAAGTATGTGTTTAAAAAATAATAACACTGAAGATATGTATAAATAATGGTCATACTGCCGTAGACAATAGTTTCTGCAACTGTTTTGACCTTATCAGATGGGTTGCAAAACAGTTGCCCAAACAATTGCCAAAACCATAGCCTTATATAATATCGGTTTGCTGTTTTCACTTCCGTTTTTTTTGTTTGTACATTTTCAGGAGCACTCGTGAATAAAAAGTCTAAACTGGAACATCTCATGTAACTTACTTACACACGTCATTCCCATAATGGCATGTACAATAAATTGGGCATTTGTATACAGTGGTAATGTGCCGAGTACTGACCTTTTTACAGGACACGATTCCTAAATCTCTGTTTTCCTGAACTAATGCTACATACCGCGATGATATTCACAAATGAAAACCGCCACAAAAATAAATGCTTGTTTCATAACAAGCAGTTAGCTGCAAGCTTGCTTTACAAAGCTAATTTTTGTGAAGAAACAGGTTCCCAATACAACCTGCTCAAAATCACTCCTTTCATTTTGAAAAAAGATAAATTTGCGCATCTCTAAGAACTATTGAAATGTTAGAGCCCGCCAAGGAACCATTGCGCACAGCTCTCCCCAAGTATAATCACAGAATAGTTTTAAAATCCAGCGTCGATCAACCCAAAACGTGCTATTGAAAACAAATTACACACAAACGCAGTTTAATTTGATCAGAAGAAACATTTTACAATTGTTTCGGTGGAAAATCAAGCGTCCACCATCGTCAGAAAATCAAATGGTGGACGCTTGATTTTCCACCGAAACAATTGTAAAATGTTTCTCCTGCTCAAATTAAACTGCGTTTGTGTGTAATTTGTTTTAAATATTATTTTTGCGCAGTGTATCGCTCATATTTCTCTCATCAAAACGTGCTTTCGATTAGCTAGCCATATTAAGATTAGAAAACGAGGCAGCATTCCACAAATTCAAAATGCAAGAAATGGTTGTCATCTGTGCGATAGTTGCTCCAAGAACCTTCTGTTACTCGCCAGTCATATTCTGCAGAAACTCGCTTCTTCTTGAGCATGTCGTGACGATGACAAAGGCACAGACAGGTTGAAACCGCAGAAATTGAATGCAACGAAGTACAAAAACATGATGTGGATTATGAGAAAGCTCTTTTTTTTTCTGGATTTCTGGATAGTGGTGTAATGCACCAAAACTACAATGAGGGAAAAAAATGAGCATGACATGATTATAAGCACTGCATGATATTACGGCAATACAGAACAAACAAGGCACTGTGCATATAGAATGAAATGTTCTCACACGTTACATTGCTTAAAACTAGAACACATTTTACCATTACAAAATGTAGTGGGTCGCCAAAAAAAACAAAAAAAAAACCACCCACGGCATCATCCCAAGTTGGAGTCAAACTAACAACCTCTTCACTGGAACCAAAGTGATAAGTTAATTGAATGACATCGAGATGATGCCTTATCTTTGTATTCATGGTTGCCCTTCTTGGGGATAAAACAATTACCGAAGAAAATAGTGGTTAACACACACAGCCACCAGGGCAGTATTTTTGTAATTTTCATGGGGGAGGATTAACAAACTGAGATATTTTGACATCAATAATATAATGTAAACACTTTGCTTTATAATTGTGCTGTTTCTAAAAATGTTAATAATATCATGAAAAAGCTACTTTGCATATGTATACAGTCGAAACCACATAAGTGAACATTCGCATATAAAAAAATTCTGCGCAATTAAGCGATTTGTCACTTAATGTATTTCCTTAAGATGTTATTTAAGGTATTTTTCCGCTAAATTTTTCACAGCATACTTTGTTATTAAATTACATATTCCTATGTTCATAAATTACGTACAGTATTTCTTTTAATTATTATACAGTACTGTTACTTCTTTTTTTTTATAAACACAAGTAGTGGTATTTAAGTTTGATTTTAAAGAATTTAAAATGTCTCCAGCTTCTGATCAAACTCTTTAAAAATAGATAAATTTTCTCTTTCTGTCTGCTATAACTGAGCATAAACTTAAAATACTTAAAAGCAAAAACGCTGTCTTGTCGAAAACTCATTGAAAATAAATAAAATTGCGGGAAGTACACAACAAAAAAGAGTCGCATGTCTCGTTCTTCGTACAATACATGGAATTTCAATGTAAGTGGGCAACTGCTAGTTCAGTTGTATGGGTACGTTGCGACAAGCAGAAATATCCGAGATATTATAACTAGTGACGAATCGTGGATTTGCCAGTTTAAACCAAAAAATATGTGTCAATCGTCATATGGTGCTTTCCAGATCAGCCTTCACCCACAAAAGTTCGACAAGTGAGAAATGTGGGAAGAGAAGGGTGACAACTTTCTTCTCCTACTTTGGACATGCTGCGTCAGTAATTCTAAAAAACAGAAAAACAGTTACAGCAGACTGGTATGTCGTTGTGTGTTCTTCATAAGTGCTTCAAATATGGCATGAAAAGTAGCCAAAGACAAAAACTAGAATGATCCTGCATCATGACAATGAATTATCACACTCCACCAAGAGAACAAAGGACTTAATTGTAAGATATTATTACCCTTCACAGGGATAACACAATTGCCAAATAATGGTCAACACACAAAGCCACCGGGGCGAGATTTTTGTGAATTTTAAGTGGGTGTCAAATTTATTTGCAATAAAAGGACCTAGTACTAGAAAATATTGAACTTTTACCCCATCCACCCTATTTACCTGACTTGGCTGCTTCTTACTTGTTTCTGTTTCCAAACACAAAAAAATAAATTGAGTGAAACTCGTTTTACAAGTTCCAAAGAAGCAGTGCAGGCTTTTACTGACCAACTTCAAAATCCATAAAGGAAAGAATGGTGCAAAGCTTTTAAAAATTGGTTTATACGAATTGAAAACTGAATAGCATCTGATGGAGGTTATTCTGAAAGACTGAAGCTTCTATCTTTGTAAACTTTTTTGTAGCTAAATACTTTTTGAACTGCCCTCGTAATACTTTATTACCAGTCTGGTTATATAGCAGTGATCTGTTATAGGCCTTAAAATTATTACAGTAGTTAGTTTTTGGTTTGGCATTCTAATAAAAAGCTCATTTCATTGGGGAGACAATACGCCAAATTCAAGGTGACCTCTAAACTATGTGTAACCACAGTTTCTCTCTCCAGAAGGAAACCTGAGAGTAAAGAACAAGATGATGGTAGTCTAAAATTCAACAACATAATTTGATATTTAGAGTTCCACTGGGTGCCATATATATATATATACAGGGGTAGACAAAACTCAAATTCAGGAGTCAGCCTCCCTTTTCTCAGGAGCCAACAGCACGCAATGTATATATATAGAGAGGCGCCAAGTAAAATTTTTCAGGCACCATGACGACCATGCGCCTTGGATTTGTCGGCCCTTGTATATATATACAAGCCAAATTACAACAAGTATGCCAAAATACAACAGAAGCAATAATTAGAAGAAGAAAAATGCATTTTAACCTTGATATTCACTGACACTGATTTATACCGACAAAGAAATAAGACTGTTATAATGTGCCATGTTCCTTTTCAAAATATCAGCGCACGGTCCCAAAACTCTCTCAAATCTTGCACGATCTAGCTTAACACACTTCAGTTGGCCCTTGGCAAACACAGTAGCAGTGCGTGGTCTGTCAAGAAGCAGTGCAATCTCACCTGCAGATAAAACAATCATAAATTGTAAGTTGCTACTCCAGAAAAGAAAAGAAAACTTTCTCCAGTTCTTACAAAAATTAAATTGAATTAGTTAAGTTTTTATGGTGTGCTCCATAAATTAGATTACAGTCAAACTGGGTTATAACAACATTCAAGAGATTATCAAAATTTTGACACAATAATCGATAAATAATTTTAGAGTTTTGATACATAGTAACAAATTTCACGAATGGCATTATTAGTATCCATATATACTTCTATCTCTATTTTGGAAAAAAACACAGACTAATAACATGAAATCAAACGTTTAAACACGATAAACATGCAAACTATAAAATAATGAAAGTTTTACGCACACCAAATTTTATATGACAAAAGCAGTAATGTTCTATGAATTCTCAAGAATTTTGACATAATGCCTAAATTTCCCAGATATTTCATGACATGATCCAAGGAAATATAACGTTACAAGGTTTCCACCCACTGTGGCGGAAAAAAATTCCCTGACTTCTACGATAAAATTCCACAACCGATAATGAACAAAACTTTGAATGGAATTTATTTATATTAAGCAAAGATTTTTATCGTGTTTTTAGACATAGTAACATTAACGCCGATGTTATAGCGTGGCTAGATGGTGAAAAGTTCACAAAGAAATGTTTTTGGTGTTCAGTGGGGCACATTCCCACAACCTCTCACTAGCCGGGCAGGAGCTCTACCAACTGAGCTACGAACAATGAACATTCAATCCCCTACGAACGTATTTAAAGACAATTTTCCGAAACCAGTTATTTCGCAGAATGGTGTAGTACACGGACTGCTTTTTAAACCAAACTGCAAAGAAATCAGCGTTGCTTAATTTACTTCGAATTTAACTTTGATTTCGGGGAAAACAGCCTATGTTCATGTGCAATTTAGCTATTCAAAACAAGATTAGGAAGGTTTGACCAAAAAATTTTGTTTTCCCCCGACTTTTAGGGATGGTTTCAAATTCCCGGATGATTCCAGTTTTTCTAGGTTGCTTGGGAATTCTGATTCGTTCCTACGGAATTTGGAAACATCCCAAATTCTGAAATAAGAGCCGAGTTGTTACAACCAAATTTGACTGTACATTGTTCCTCTTTTGAGTCTTAATTATAAGAACTAATTAGGACTGAAATTCACTCCAATAATCAAACACTAAAAGAAGTATCAAGCGAAATGAAAAAGTATGTCTTAAAAAGATAATCCATCATTTGGGTAATCGGCATTATATCGTAGTGAAAAACGATTGGCATTAAACTGTAGTTATGCAATATACGTCCAAATAAAAAAAGGGTCAAACCAAAGTAATCAGAGGGTCCAAGTTTTCCGACTTCAATATCAGGCTCAGCCTCAGTTCTACGCTGAAGGACCAAGGCACTTCCCTGGTAATTAAAAAAAAAAATGCTTTAAAGCAAGAAATAAATGTACATCAAGCCTAATAAATGAATTAATAAAGAAATAAGTCGAAACTTTTACTAAACCCCTTTAATTTTTGGGGAAAAAAAACCATGAAAACATATTCTAATGGGATGTTCAACTTAGGATTGACAACTAGTTTTTGTGAGCCCTTTCTATGAGCATCTTTTGCTTTAGTTCAAGCCGCCATTCGCATCATGCTCCATACCAACTTGAACCCCATATAGGTCACAAGCAACTCTATCCCATGACAATCCACTGAACTCTAGCCGATCAGAAGCGATTTTCTGAATGCCAATCTTTTTTTTTTCCATATCGTAGTTCGGCGATTTTTGCACAAGTGATTTTTTTATATAGTGTAAATGGATGAAAACGAGCAATATGTTTGCAACGCTCATAAACATGAACGAATTGTTCATAGCAGTACGAAGGAGAGAAAGAAAACAATAACGTGTAATAAATTTTTAATTATAATAAATACTTTATTAAATAATACATAAATAAAAAATTAAGATAAAAATCGTAAATGTGTCTGTGATATGATTTGTCCATAAATGTCATGAATTTTTCATATATATATCTCTTAAATAATAAATTTAGTACAATAAATACATTATTAAATAATATACAAATAAAAAAACTGAAATCGAAAATGTATCTCTGATAATAACAATGACAGTAACATATAGTATTGATAACATTTGTCCATAAGTATCATAAATTTTGTGTTTTTAACATTCAAATGACAATTTTCATGCTCTCTCTTTCGTTAACACTTCTTCAAACGACTACTGAAGGCAAATTGTCATCAATTTTCTTGTCGCTTCTGATTGGCTAAAATTCAATGGATTACAGCAGGCTCAACTCATTCCCTCCAGAGGCCACCCTTCCCCGAACACATTCCTCCTCCTTCCCCAAGTCACTTGAGTATAGATCTCTCTGTACTCTAGGACAGGCTGGTGCAGGGCTCTAATGTGAGAAAGCATGTGCAGGGTTCTTATGTGAGCAGGGCTCTAATGTGAACAGAGGCTTGAACTGGAGCAAACAATGATTGGATAAAGCAGCCATTAAATAGCCTTCATAAACTAGCACATCGATTTTTTTCAAATAACTACATTGTGGGTCACCTGAGTTGCGGACCGATGGCTGAAGGTTATCTCTAAACCTCAATGTATTTACACAAGTTTACATCAGCTTAATCAAAGTCAAGCGTCAAGCACTGGCCAGTTGGTCTGATGCATTCACTCGTTCGTAGCAGACCTCTGCCATTGTTCACCCAGCCTATGACTCACAATTAAGTTTTAAGGTGCAAGGTCACACAGCATTACTTTGATTCAAATTTCGGTGTTCATTCTTCTATTCCCTCTAACCCAATGGTATTGCACCATTTTTTCCCCATGGAATAGAGCATTTTCACACACACGTTCATCGTTTTCCTGTTCTTTCAAAACCCTCACGTACCTTTATACCTTAGCATCAATAGACTTCCTGCACACCCATTTTCCTCATTTCTATCCTCATACACAAGCCAGGTTATCGTTTTTTCCTTCTTTCTTTTCATTTTCTACTTCACAGAAATGTTTTTGTTTTTTTTAAATTTCCTACCCTACACAAGCTTGACAATTCCTTCTTGTCTCTTCCCTTGCGTAAATGACCCATTTTTTAATTTTGTAGTAAAAAGTATGTCCAATTCACAATTCCCCCTTACCTTACATTCCCATAAATATAATATACATACTTTTTAGCTTATTTTTTTCTTCTCCAGAATTTGACGTTAGAGTCATGCTTTCATAAAATACCCTTGTTCTTAGCCTTTTATAGCTAGTTGGTTGGTTAATTTTTTATGGCGCAAGGATAGTACAGCTTATTCTGTGCCATTTTGTTTTATGGATCATGGTCATGCTTGCTGAGACACCTAGTTTTCTAAAGAGTCCAAACCTTCTTGACCTAAGAAATAGAATACCGGACTGACTGCAGGTCCATCGAAAAAATAACCACGAAGGGTCTGATACTTGTTAAAATCAAATGATCTGTATTGTATCTGTGAAATCTGAATGGCAGCCAAACGTAACATGGCAGAATCCTATTCTATAAAACACACACTTTAATTTTCTTTTGACTTCCATTTTCACAACAGTCGTCATCTATTATTAATTACCTTTGCGTAAACTGGTATTTTTTCCTGATCCCATTATGGGAAATATTTCATGGGAGAAAAAGTTCAACATTTACAAATTAATGAAAGAAAATATAAATTGGGAACGTAACAGAAAAATTTTTAAATGAAAAAAAAAGAAAAAAACTATTGCAGCAACAACTTTTAAGTCACCTCTTCAATGATGTAGAAATCATTTCCTGGTTGACCTTGCTCCACAATAATTTCACAATCATTACTATTATTAATTACCTTTGCGTAAACTGGTATTTTTTCCTGATCCCATTATGGGAAATATTTCATGGGGGAAAAAGTTCAACATTTACAAATTAATGAAAGAAAATATAAATTGGGAACATAACAGAAAAATTTTTAAATGAAAAAAAAAAAAAAACTATTACAGCAACAACTTTTAAGTCACCTCTTCAATGATGTAGAAATCATTTCCTGGTTGACCTTGCTCCACAATCATTTCACCATCATTATAATGAGCTGGCGTCAATGCATCGGCGACAGTTAGGCGTTCCCATTTGTCTAAACTCTCTATGACATTGGGAAACGGGAAAAAAAATCAACCCAAAAGAAAATTTTAAAACGAAATGAAAAACTCAATTTATGTATGGTAGAATTTTAACTATCTAGATCTGGTTCTTTTATTTAAGGATGGGGTTTCTTAACCTTTTTATGGCCACATACTCCCCCTCCCCCCAATGGATTACTTAATATGCCTGCATAACCCCCTCCCCAAACAGATTTCCCAATGTACCCCCATACCTTTAACATATTGTTTAATAAATAAATATACAAACACGAATGAACGTAGTTTAATTTTGAAAACATTGACAGCTGTTTCGATAGCATGTGGCTATTCAAACAATGCCATACGAAAATAGCCACATGGTGTTGAAACAGCTATCAATGTTTTCAAAATTACACTGCATTAATTTGTATTTTTATATTTGTTCCACGCAGTGTATCACTGTTTGACTTAGACTGTTTAATGTCCGCATATCCCGCCTTTGAAAGACTTTCAAAATCACTCCTATATAGTTAGAGAGACTGGGAAATTTAAAGAAAACACTTAAGGATTTTATCATACTCATTCGAATCACGAATATACGAGCTAGCTGCAAACTTGTGAGATTTTTGCTGTTGGATTTTGTGCCACCAAAACAGTGAATAAAGGTGCTAACAGTATTACATCTATTTAATAATGTTACACGTGTCATCTGGCACATCACGTAGATTTCTCCGTTTTGATTTGAGGTTAACAGTCCTGTCGCTTCATTCTGCGTTTTAAGAGATAACTGTGATAGTCTAAATTTTGATCCACAAATATTTTTTTTTTTTTAATTTTTCAGAGATTAGGTCTTATACCCCATCATTTAGTTCACATGCCCCTGATTAAGAAATGCTCATCAATCATCGTACGATGTCGAAACTGATCACCTACTCATTCTTGGTATCCTTTATTTTGCTTAATTTGATATGTCATCTATATGTCTAAACAATTAGGCAATTAGCTTGAATAGTTAGAATTCTGCCATTTACAAAAATAGCATTCACATTATTTATAATTAATCACATTACTTACCAACAATCCCATTCATTATAATTAACAACATTACTTATTGATAATCACATTACTTATTGATAATCACAATATTTATTATTAATCACATTACATATCAATAATCCCATTAATTATAATTAATCACATTACTTACCAACAATACATTAAGTAATTACCTAAAATGGAAACTTTGCTAAGAAATTCTTCATACAGTTTTCTTTTTCTAATAGTGCTCGTCTATGAGAGACAAAAAAATAAATAAATAAATAAAAATAAGTAAATAAACATTTTCAAAATCATCAGACGTGGATTTGTTTTTAATACAAAGAAAAATTAATTTTTTAGCTATAAAGCTACATATTTCTGGAGTAGTCATTGTTCCAAGTGATTAGAATATTATTTTTATCGCCTCATGAATCAGATTTTTTTTTTATTTTTATTTTCTTCATAGAGAGAATTCATGCTATGGGATGAGCCAGTGGCAAACAAGTAACTGACTTTCAGGTTGTCCAATGATCAAGATGGACTTCGCATTTCTATAAGTTACCGCAGGATTTCTCCCTATATTAGCTGTTGATAGGGAGGTCCCACATTTTCTTTCAAAGTGGCAAAATGACTAAAACTCACACGATAGTATTTTCATTATATTCCCGACAGGTGGTTTGGATGGAGTACGTTGATTGGTTGTTTTATGGCACAAGGACAGCAATGGTCGGTTTGGACTACAAATTTTCTTTCTATAACTGTGTGTTACAATCAAACTTGGATCTAGTGACCATCAAGAGACCGAAGATTTTATTCGTTATAGTCATTATTCGATATAACCGAATATATTATATACATGACATCGAACAAACCTACAGCATTTGTTCATTGCAGCCAAGTTCCACCGTAGTTATTAAAATTTCATTATCACATTTATGCAACAAATTCTTTATTGTTGACCCCAATATAATTAAATAGTTTTTTACATTTGACTACAAAATAATCAGCAAATACTTCGTTTTTGGCCATAAAATAGTGGTCAATAAATATTTGAAACGGTTGGACAACAAGCTTGCCTTTGACCAGTTAGACAGCTTACTCCACTCTTGATGGAACAAATTAAATTTAATAAAACATTAGATATTTACAAGGCCACTATGATTCCAAACTGATGAAAACCATAGCTTAGTTTCATAGTGATGTAGCACAGACATTATTCTTCCAGCAACATCTTCGTTTTGGAAATTTGGATTCACTCATATAATCTCAATGACCCAAAATAGTCCAGTTTAATCCACAGACATTCTGCAACATTCCAAGTGGTTCGGTAAGTAGGATAACAAGCACCCAATGCATGCTGGATCAAGACGGACCTGAAACATGGCCTTTTTCTCCTCTATCTAACCCAAAGAACTAGGGTCTGTTTCAAAAAACATGGATTTATGAACCTAATAGCCTTAATACATTTAAATGACTTAATATAATAATATAATGAACCTTAAAGCAATTACCATTAGTATCCTTCTATATGTATCTCTATCTATCGCCCAGAGCTTTATATCCATTTTCGCCTACAAATATTAAATATATATATATATACACACAAATTTGGGTTGAAAGTTAATGCTGTTATAAATATATATACCGGTGTGCAAAAGTTACGGACGAAATGGAAAAAGTAACATAAAGAGCGGAACGAAAAGGCAGAACCGTCCGAAAGACCAATCAGAAGACTGCCTAGGGCCCGACACAATAGGTCATTTGTATATACGCATCATAACGTAATATGGGCATGTGAGTAGGGTATAAAGCACAAGGGCGATGTTTGTGCAGTATGTCGGTGGAAGCTATTGCACAGTGTATATCGGTTTGAACGACGGCAAGTTGCTGTAGCAGTGCGAGATATTCAACAGACAGCCCCGTAGACAACATCTGGATAACTTTACTCGAGGTCGAATCATTGGAAAGTTGGAATAAGATCGAAGTGTGACGAGTGAGGCCGAGGAGTTCGTAATCGCACACAGCATCGTGTCACGAGCATGGACGGCATTTCGAACGATTGTTTGAATGTTTAGTGGTGATTGTCCACGAGCAACCATGGCAAGGGAGGACCGGTATCTTGTTCTACAGGCGAGGAGAGATCGACGGCTGACAGCGGGTGAAATCACAAGCCATACGCAACACGCTACTGGTCAGCTGCTGCTGCATTTTACCATGGCCAGGAGACTGCACATAGGCGGTTTATTCGGTCAGCGACTAGCATAGTGTGTGCCATTGACGCCTACTCATCGGGGATGACGTTTCTGTGGTGCCAGGAACACAAAAATGGGGAGCTCAACAAAGGAGTCGAGTGCTGTTTACGGATGATAGTCGATTTAGTCTCATTAGCGATTCTGGATGTCTATACATCTGGAGAGAGTGGAGAACACGCAATCACCCCTCCAACATGGTCGAAAGGGACCGATTTGGAGGTGGCAGAGTTCTCGTTCGGGGGGGGCATAATGTTGGTGGCTGTATGGAGCTCCACATCTTCCAAGGAGGTTCAGTCACTGGTGACCGCTATTGTATCGAAGTTCTCCTGCCTTATGTCCGTATTGTCCAGGTTGCTATAGGCACGGAATTCCTCTTCATGGATGACAAAACGCTGCACCTCATTGTACAGCGGCGGTCACTGAGCTGTCAGAGAGTGAAGATATTCATCGTATGGAATGGCCCGCACGGTCTCCGGACCTGAATCTAATAGAACAACACATGTGGTATATTCTGGGAAGATGCCTGATAGCATGTTGCCATCCGCCAGCAACGATTTTTCAGCTTCAATTGGTGATACAAGAGGAATGGGCCATGATGCCTCAAGAGCTTGTCGACAACCTCTTACTGAACATGAACAGATGGTGTACATCCTGCATCGCAGTCAGGGGTGATCATATCCCCTACTGAAAACTGTTTTTCTTGCCTGTCACATGGACGTTTCTGTCTTCTGTCCTCCTGTGCTGAAAGCCCACTTTTGAATAAAAGTCCTTTGTATCCTTTGGATTCCTTTCTTGGTCAGTATTGTTCACCTTTTCCATAATCTTACATTTCGATGATGTTACGGTATGATTTGTATCTATTTGAAACACTGAGGTGCGACATCACATGCGAAAAACTGTTCCGGCCTTAATTTTTGCACACCAGTGTATAATGCTGTTCATGAAAAAAAATATCCTAATAATATTGCATCACCTTGACAGTTGCTGCTCGAGGCGTCCCATATATTAGAGCTAATTCGCCAAAACTTCCTGCTTCACCTATCGTCGTTACTAGGGTATCATTTACAAACACCTTAAAAGAAAGTAGTTTCAATATTCCAAATTAATCAATTGTTAATAAATATTCTAAGGATTAATGAATAATACAATAAATACTTATGACAAATTAATGGTGCCGGTCGATTTTTTTTATGGAACAAAGATAGCAACGGTGATTTTATGACAAATAATGCCTCATTCTCCAGGGAAATTGTACAACACCTAGCGTGAAACATCTTAACCTAAAACAGACTCTTCCCAAATTCAGTGCCGTTACATTACCATAGCACTGTGTACTACTATGAAAAAGTTTTCCCTTTTGGTTATAGCGATAATTTTAGGTATATGAAATTATCGTCAACCGCAAATAAATCATCGAAACACCACATACAGTGAAAATCGGTTATAACGACCTTCAAGGGACCGTGCAAATTCGGTCGTTATAACCGATAGTCGTTATAAACAATATTTTTTTTAAAATCATGGTAGCCTATAGCAATGCCCTCTAGAGTTTTATAAATTATTTTGATAGTAAAAAGTATAAACTTTTTGGTTTCAAAATTAAATAAAAATATACTTAATTATAATGAATTTAATTTCCGTTTATATGTATTACGTTATAGCCATGCTAAATATATAGTACTTGCTTATGTACAAATGTACAAATGTAATGAATAATATTTATTATATTATACTAATGACTTCAGAACAGTGCCGGTTAAAGTGTTTTGTGGGCTTTACACTGAAAAAATAGAATGGGCCCTTTAAGAATATGACCCTCGTGATATTCAATTAATAAATCACTTTTTAAGTTTATTATCTTTAATATTCAGGTTTAGCAGTAATAAAAATTTCTCAGACATTTGTAAATAAACAAGATTAGAATAACGCTTAAATTTTGATAACTAATTTTAAATTTTAATAACTAACCTACGTGGTTCTGCTTTATGACTGTCAAGTCACGTCGTTATATCCGATACGAATTTCCCTAGTTAGAATCTACGGAGACTACAATATCGCCGTCATTATAACCGATATATTTAGTATGGAGTAGAATAACAAACCAAACTACTTGTAAAAATTCCGTCGTTATATGCGATTGGTCGTTATAAACGATTTTCACTGTACATGCAAATTATTAACCATACTACACCACATTAAATATCATCATGATCAACCATTTTCAATCCATTGAAGGATGGATATCTATGTTATCACACACACACATGCACGCACGTGGTACGGTGACAGAAATACAGAGAAACCAGTCTTAAGCTCACCACATTGGCCAGACACGTTGGCAAGCTGGACCTACGGTTTAACGAAGGTTCCAAAGTAGGACTTCGGTCACCACAACCGAAGTCCTACGCTAAGGCGGGACACATTATGTCACCCCCCCCCCACACGCACATGTACAGTGACAAATACGAGAACCAGTCTAAGTCACCACATTGGCCAGACACATTGGCAAGCTGACCTACGGTTTACGAGTTCGAGTAGACTTCGGTGGACACATTGTGTCACCCCCCCCCCCCACACACACACACACACTACCGAGTGACCCCTACAACGAGGGCTGCTTTGAAGTGGCGCTCTCAAGATTCTCTTTTCTCCACAGTGGATGACTGTGGGATATTAAATATGTAGCGATATTTAATACCTCAAATACTGTGTTATTATTTTCTAATCTAGTAAAGGTTGAGTATCCAAAGTCCACAACTTCACTCTCGCAGCAGGCATCCCTTTTAAAATTATTGCTCTTTGTTCGAGGTTATCTACAAACTTCATGGTCTAATTTGGACCAATTTTCAACCTCCCCACTTCCCTATTTCTAAATCTCGTTATTTTTCAAGAGCCAGTAAACAAGATTCTATCAGTAGAAAAGAGTCTCTGTGTGTTGCGACAAATTAACAGACTATGCACAAAGAACTCAGAATTTTTTTGTACTTCTTTTGCTTTCTTACTACTTCAATTTTTTTTTATACCAATGTGCTGAACAGACCTTGAAAAACATATTTATGAATTTATATTTGAATAATGAACTTTTCAATGTCTTGCTGCAGAATAAATTTTAATGCTGATCCGTCATAAAAGGATTTACACTTATCCAGTTCATGAAATATACAGTCAGGAACATTCCTTCTGAATTGAAAACTAGGATACTTTAGAATAATTCCTTTTCAGTGTGACATCTTCAAAGGTTTTCACATGAACTCCCAAATTCTTACAACCGTCGACACTATACTTGGGGAAACACTAAATTTAAGGGGTAATATCAATTTTGCTTATTCCGCCCCGCCCACGTTCTTCATCAACACTTTTTCTACCACACTGTCATATTCTTTTCCCACCATTGTGAATGCACACCTTCGATTGAAAAAAAAAAAAAACGAAACACATTTTTTCTATGTGGTGACCTTGGGGATGCATGAAAAGTTTGATATGTTTTTTGTTTTTGTTTTTTGGTTTTACGGCTCAAAGACTACAGTGGTCATGCTGCGCCGGGACCTACTGTTTTCCGAGGAATCCGAACCTCTTAAGGCCTAGGGAACCAAACCCCGGACTACAGTGAGCAGTGCGATCTTTATGAGATCTCTGAGTAAGCGTTCTTTTTGCACTGCTGGGAGTCGAACCCGGATTAGCCGCGCAATAGGAGAACGCGTTACCACACTGCGCCACCGCAGGGCGAAAACTTTTCATATGGAGAGAGATATTTTCAGTATATGGAAGTTCTATTGTACTTATTATTACTTAGAGAGTTTGAACCCAAGTAAATACAGTGTCACATCCCAATAAGGGACATCCATGAGACCAGACATTTTCTCCCTTAAATAAGTGTCCCTTCTTCAGAGATGCACACGTCCCTATTCAAAGGGACTGGAGACTAGAAGAATCACCCCTTAAATAAAGCTGTCCCTTGTGGAAAGTTAACACTGCATTTATAAACATTTTATATATGCAGGAAAATCAAAAGATTTGTTAACTGCATTCAACATTTTCAATTATTCTGGGATTGTAATCATATACGAATATAACAGAATCTTGGAAATTCAAAGTTCCTGGTAAGTTGAAGTGATTCTCCTCCTCCTCTCACGGAACACCCCCTGTGAACCTTACTTGAACCTTGGTAACTCAGAGTAGAATTTTTCTCACTTAAATATTGAATTATCAAAGTTGTACTGTACATTATAATTCTTTGCGCAAGTAGGATTATACAGGTAAAAAAATTACCACCATCATGATAATTACTAATGTTGTAAGTGATATATAGAGAGAGACTTACCTCGACTTCACCTTGATCTATAACATAAAAATTGTCCCCCTCGTCCCCTTGTTGGATGATGGTATCCCCTCTGCTATGTACGACAGGGAGCATAGCATCGAAGATGTCACTGCGAAATGTAAAAACCCAACTTTACAAAAACTCCATTTTCAGATTTTATATACATATATAATCCTAAAACAAGTATTATTATATGCTTTTGGAATAGCCTCATCGCATGATGAGCATCACATACCTTTGCTCCTTGTCGTCTAGATGTGAAAAAAGAACATTGTTGCGAATCGCTTTAAAAATGGCAGCCATTGTGTTGCAGTCTTTTGGAACAACCTACATTGAAGAAAATGTTGGTTGTAAAAAGGAAAATCTCTTTTCTTACCAATAAAAATCATAGTTTGACAAACGTGAAAAAAGATCGTCATAGTGATATTTAGAAAATAGTAAGAATAGCAAAAGGTATTACATATCCTACACTTCACGTTAGAATCGAACTAAGGGACCTTGGATTGACAGAACAAGACATTACCTACTGACAAGGGAACCTTTTCTCCTGTTCGTCACACTGGAGTCAACACTAGGATTATTTTGTATAGTGTTTAACACTGATTCAGAATATGTCTTTAGTTTTTTGCAAACTCATTTTTCGAGCGATTATGACTACTTAAAAATGACAAGTTGGCGAGCGTTTGGCAAAATTTATACTGCGGCACGCTTAAGATATTGGCTCGAAGTTGTTTTGTAGCCAACTAGATGGTGGTGCTCACTCAAAGAGTATAATGTATTTCAGACATTGTGTTAATCTCATATGCTTATAACATTTACACAGTTCTACAAGTTCGCCAACGTCCAAGAACTGTCTTTTAAATAGAATCGCGAGAACTGTGACATTTTATAATAAGACAGCTATTCATTTTAAAGAAGGCATTATCATAATTTTTTGCATTTTCCCCATTTTTACATACAGTTTTACTACCATTAAAAGGTTATGACACTTTAACAAAATTCGGATTAAAATTTCTCGCCAAAACATAGCCAACTAGTCATCTCTAAGAAGTCATAATTACCCGAAAATTAAGTTTTTCAAAATACTAAAGGCATTTTTTAAATCAGTGTTAAAAACTATACAAAATAATCTTGGTGTCAACTCCAGGTGCAACAAACACGATAAAAGGTTCCCTTGTGAGCAAGGGTTGAAACTTGTGAATTTTTGTGAAATATTTTGATTGCTCACAAGTTTGTTGCCCTAAGTTATTTATTGTACAAAATGAGAAATTTTGTTGACAGTCATTACAATGATATAATAAATATTTATTCGTAAAATTGCCATATTCACTTGCATATTAAGGGGTGAAAATAGGAATAGAGAATTTACCCATGATGCAATTCTTTTAATCATCATCTGTTGTACAGCTATGGTCTGTACAATTATCACTCTATGAGACAAGCGAATCTTCTGGCAAAAGAAGTAATTGTTTTCGACTTTTATATAGTTTCTGGTATGGTTTTCTCTGTTTTGCACTTAACCACACGTTAATGACTTCATTTGATTCAAAATCTTCGCTACGTGCAGATGATAGTGTTATTTGTATTAAGTCTGTTGTAACGAAAACATGCAGTTTGCTTTGCCAATTACCTTTTACCCTTTTCATGACAGAAAAACCTTGTTCACAATCCACACTCTGAGTTGGAAGACTGAGAAGCAAGTCTATTAACAGTAAAAAATTCCTTATAGTATTCAATTCATTCATAGAACTCCAATCACACTTAGAAACATTCTTGCGTTTTATGTACAAAAAATGTTTAAAATCAATCCATTTGCATATGATGCTTTCCACACAACAGATGTTTTCTGACATAACATCATCAAATATTGTAATGCATTCGGTAATTTCTCTGTCCCCACATGTTTTTTCAAACTTTCCGAGCCAAATTTTGAAATTGAAAAAGTTCATAGAATTTATGATTGAAACATCTTCAAATCTATTTTTCAGTGATTGAAGAAGAGATTTTATTGTTGCTAATGACGTTTGGAATTTTATTTCTTCAATATGAAATACTTTTGAAGACAGACTACTACTAAGTTGATTCCCGGGCTTGATTCTAGTTTTTCCGTGTACATAAGGAATTGTATAGTGTATAATATACTTCAAGGAGGGGCAAATTTTGTAGTTGAAAATTTAATGATAACTGACTGAGAATAGGCAGAATGCCTATCAGAAAATGCAAGTATAAAATAAAGTTCTCTGATGTAATCACTTTCAAAATCTGTTTTGACTTAACCTTCGCTTCAGCAGTGTTCACTTACAGAAACCTTTTCAAAGTGTTTAATAAGAGCTGGATATAACTGATGAACTGCAGTTGCAGCTTCAAGGGAGTAAGTAATCCACCTCGTTTCATCAGCATGCCTGGGTTTCACAAATCTTGTTTTTAACGCACTGTGTGTTGTTTTGAGACCGGCCATACTTAGAGCACTTCTTGAATAGAAACAATACCGTCTCCGAAGCATTTTATGACTTTTTTTTTTACGTTTTACGATTTTCTTTTTTCTTTTTACATTTTATGATATGGATAAGTATTAAAAGCTTCTTTGTCAAACTCGTCAACGTGTGCTCCACCCCATTAACATATGTAAATTTCATAACCATTCAGCAATTCCTTCTTGGTGTTCTTTTTTCATTTTCCAGAAGTAAAAGTTAGATTTCCCAGGTGCTCCAGGGGTGCAAAACAAAGTAAAAAGTAAAGAAAATGTGGATCCCCCTAGCTGTTGAAAAATATGGTGTGCCAACTTACTGGACAACATATTTTCACCTTTATCGCTAAAGGTTCTCGTCTTTGTATGTAAAGCTAGAGACTAGACTTTTATATTTTCTGCGAACCCAGACAAAACGAAGAACATTTTTTTATAAAAGGTCCAGGAATTAGGATAGAAATAATGAAAATCTTAAAGAATCGATGACCAAAAACTTTGTGCTTCTATTTCTGTATGCGTATTTTCCCCACGAGCAAAAATATTATGGGTTCGAGGAACCCACAACAAAATTATTGAGGGTGCAAAAAGTGTCTCGAACCCATGAAGTCAGAGCCACTGGTTTCAACCATCTTAAAACACATGTACAGACGATAATCAATGAATATATAGCTTTTGAATGAATCTTATTATAAAAATACATATTTTACACTGATAATGAAATACTGCTACGGAATTTTTATTATTTTACCTTTCTGATATATGTTGTGGCATCTTCTTCCGAGTAAGTTTCAGCACTAACCGCACCCCTTCGAGACCTTTGTGTGAGATTTATATCTGGTAACGGGCCAAGATCATCATCTTTATCTTCGGGACTCACAGCAATCGAACACATAGCTCTCTCCTAAACAAAAGTACAAAACCAACTTTTGAAAAGACTTAATTGTTAAAGCCAGTTTTTCAATATATTCCCGCCTTTACAGAGAAAAAAAAAATATTATTTTTTTAAGTTACATATTTGACACAAAAATTATAAAATGTATGAACAAGTTAAATTTATACAATAGGAAAGAATAATTATTTAATTTGCAAAATATCAGGAAACCAGACTTTACAACCAGACTGAGAGACAAAAGGTTTCTCTGCACCTCTAAAATCGTGAGATAAAGAGGTTTATTTACACTTTAAAATACCAAGGGTTTGTTAACAGTTTTTACAATATTATCTTTTGCTGAAAGTTCAGGAACATTCGAGATCAATATTTTTACTTCTAGGAGAAGAAATAGATTTCCCAACATTTAATTTAAAAGGCATTTTACCATAGAAATCCAAAGGTGAAAACGCAGGTTTCAATCAATCAATGGACACTGTTAATACTGATTGTAAAATATTTTTCTGCTCTTTTGATAACTTTAAATGGACCTTGATAGATCTTGGCCAAAGGCTTGCGAACACTATCATCGCGTAAAAACACATGAGAACAAGTTGACAAATCTTTATGAATGAAAAGTTTTCTGTTGCTGTGGTTGGAAGTCAAAACTGGTTTAATATTTTCGAAGTATCTATGCAATTTTTTAAAATCAGAAGCATTAATATCAATTTCTGAGGTTTAAAAAAATTTACCATATAATTTTAACGTTCCGTAAACCAATTCTGTAGTAGAACCCAATTCTTCCCTGATTGCTGTGCGGAAACCTCGCAGAATCAGTGGTAATAAATTTACCCAGTTTGGGCTGCCATAATACCTTAGTGCAGCTTTGAGTGGTCGATGTAGATTCTCGACTAAACCGTTAGCTTTAGGATTGTAAGACGTAGCTTGCATTTACGCCAAGTAATTTCGCTAATAAGGGGAATAGGTTGCTCTCAAACTGTACTCCACGGTCACTAATAAGGTTTTAAAAATGCCAAATCGTGGGATATATTCTTTAAAAATGGCATCTGCGACTGTTTCTACAGTAATGTCATTTAGAGGTATGATTTCGGACCATCGTATATGACCATCAATCATTGACAGTGCAAATTTATAGCCATTAGGTTCTGTTAACGGGTCTATTAAATCAATGTTTACATGACTAAATCTTTGGTCTGGAACTTCAAGTTTGCCTAATGGAGAAGTGCATCTAGTAATTTTACTAGATTGGCACTTAAGACATTGGATGACCAAACAGTACAATCATTTTTAACGGAGGTCCAAATATATTTTTCTGCTACAAGTTTAACTGTAGCTTTTATGCCTGGATGCAAGAGATTGTGTATTGACAAGAATACATTAAATCTGTGCTGTGGAGGAATATATGGACGAATCCTGTTTTGAGAAATACCACAAAAAATTTAAGAGTTTGTAATAGGATAGGTTACTAACTTTTGGAATTTTAGTGAAGAATTATTTTGCAGTTGTGTCAGCTCTTCGTCCATTTGTTGAACAGTGGCGATTTCTTCCCAATCGATTGGTAAGCATGCCAAAATTGTTTCAATCCACGATAAAAAATCTGCGGTAACATTTTCTTTGCCTCTCACATATTCTATTTGGGTAGTAAATTGCCCAATGAACCATAGATGGCTAACGTGGTGTGCGTGAAGAGTGGCTTTGGTAAGTTTTTTTTTAATCTTTAAAAGCAGTAATAGCTAAATCTGTCCAAAAAATAGGAGTTTTGTCATTCTTTCTTGCTGTTTTAAGGTATTCATTAAGAGGCGCTAAGGTCTCTGCAGCGTTTGGAATGCAATGCCTGTAAAAATTAAACATGCCAATCCATTGTCTAAGTTGTTTAACTGTTTCTGGTTTTTTATAGTTTGTAATCACTTCTACTTTTTTACTTAGAGGTTGTATGCCTTGACTTGATATCCAAAGAAATTTACTAGAAGTTCACCAAATACACACTTTTGTATAGTTATGGTGAGACCATAGTCCAACAGTTGGATGTTCACAAACAATACCTTACAAACATGTCCATCATGTTCTTTTTCACTTTCACTTGCTAAAAGAATATTATCAAGGTACGCATAGGAAAAACCTACATTGCGCAAAACATCATTAACAAGATGTTGAAAAGTGGAACTTGCATTCGTAAACCAAATGAACAATCAAGATAGGTAAATTATCCAAATGGAGTACATATGGTCGTTTTCTCGGCATCGCTTGGATTAATTTTTATCTGATGGTAAGCTCTGCATAAATCGATTTTTGAAAAGTTTTTAGCGCCATGAAGGTTTTGAGAAAAATCCAAGATATGAGGTATGGGTATAGGAATCCAGTACTGTTTAACTATTTAATTTTCTATAATCGCCAACAAGACGATATTCAGTTTTACCAGTATTTGTCGTTTTATTTTTCTTAACTAAATGAATAGGCAAAGGCCATTCGGACCTTGCTGGAACTACAATACCTTGTTCTAGAAGATATTGTATTTCTTCTTTAGCACCGTTCAGTTGTTCAGGGTTCAACCTGCGAGGCTTACATGATACCGGTGGTCCTGGTGTTTCGATAAAATGCAAGACTTCGTTTAATTTTACTTGCCAAGGGAACAGGCCTTGTTAATTCTGGAAATTCCTCCAGTAAATGCTTGCATTTGTTTTTATTTGAAATAGTTTTAATTGTTTGATGGTCCAAAAAACTTCCGTTTGCCTATTGAAACTAGTTGAGTAAGTGGATCCAAAATACATTTGTTTTTTACATCGATAAGAAGACCGGAATGCACAAGAAAATCATTGCTGATTATAGCTTGTGCAATTTTCGCCATTATAAATTTCCATTTGAACAATCGATGAAGTCCCAATTCCAGTTTGACTAACTTTTCATCGATTATTTCAATTGGTGTTCCATTAGCAGAGAAAATCTGTACATCAACTTTACCTGTTGGTTAAGCATTGGAGATCGCTGGAAGGCAAGAGAGGTCGGCTCCAGAATCTATCATATAGTTCACATTCGATTTTGAATCATATATGAATGGGCGATGATGGTCGATTGGTTCATGGCTTGCCAAAACATGATCTGGCCGAATTAATTTTCCGACCGTTGAGACTTATTAAACGAGCATGGTTTGATACAATTCCATGATTTGTCACCAAAACGATTATGATAATAAAAGTATTATTAAATTTGGTTTCATCAAAAATGCGAAGTCTGCTACCTTGGTGAGAATGTTCTTAATGGTTATAGCAATCTGCTTCATTCCTTTCTGCCAAAAGTGAATCAAGTTTCTTTGATAGCTCTATAATCTGCTGTTGTATATTTTGTAATAAGCTATTGTGTTTAATTTCTGAAACATATACTTGAGGAGTAATGGCAAGAACATCCAAAATTTTATCTGCAATATTAGCTAAATGCATCAAGTCGATATCTGAAATATTGATAATTTTCTGAATATTAGGTGGTAGCTTTTGTAACCAGAGTGTTTTTAAAAATTTCTCAGTAACATGGGAACAAGCTAATTCCTTCATATCCCTTAGTAGGTGAGATGGCTTGCGGTCAGCAAGAACTATACGATCTAATAACGTTTTAATTTTCTTGGATTGGCTCTGGCCATAAGCATTAATGGTAACTTGTTTCAATTTGTTATACAGACTTTCCGCCAGAATCTCAACCAATTCTGGTAGTCGAGCCAACACATCTACATGTAAAGAACTAAGTAGTTATACTTGGTAATTTCGGATTTAATATTATTAATATCAAAACAACACTGCAATTGACTAAAATAAATGTGCAAGTTTTCCTTTTAAAATTCTGGTATTTTAACGGAAATACGGTTTAAATGATTAGAATCATCCAGATTTTCTTCGGAAGAACTCACGGAGTTCGCCATTTTTAAATATCTCAAAAATGAGAAATCCAGACATAGAATGAAAATGTCGACAGGTACAAGCTTTGATGAAATTCAGAAAATTGCTGATTCAATGGTCCAGGTCACCAGTTGAGGAGCTAATTATTGAAGTATTTTTGCAGGAAAGCTAAAAATCCAAAAATAACATTTATTAATGACTTAAACATTTAACTTAATTAATCAGAGCACTCCCAAAACTTGACTTATTTCCAAATACAAAAATTAGAATAAATCAGTACGCCTCTTAGGGAAAGCAACAGAGAATCTAGCAGCGGTCAGTTCAAGAACGTTCTTTTGTATCATCTCATTTTAGAAAAACAACTAAACACACTGTTGCCAAAAATAAACAACAAAAGAATATGTAATAATAAAGTAAGGTGAAACTATACATTATGAAAACAACAAAGTTGAAGCAACTTGGCATTTCACCAAATGAAGTTGAGCATATTTTTACTATCATCGGAATCTACACGTTTAACCACTCAATTTCCGATTCAGCGTCAGTTCAATAAAAAAAAAAAAAAAAAAAGAAAAAGAAAAAAGGGACCAAATGATAAAAGAACCCTACTAATATGGACTTTTGTGTAAAAAAAAACGGTCAAGTTGGGAGGCCTACAACAAGGACAAATGAAACCCTACTAATATGGACTTTTAAGTAAAAAATGGTCACGTTGAGAGCCCTACAAAAAGAGTGGACCTGGGAATCTTTCAACGGGAAGGGTTGATTTATTTCGGATTCCTATGTTTAGCCAGATGTCCGGTACTTTTAATTTCATTTTCCATAATATAATACTGGCTCAAAGTGTAGAGGGTGATCGCCTTCGTCTCTGATCCACCATTGCCCTACAATAGTTGGCTACAATAAAACCTAATCCAAGATTAAATAATTTAAAAAGTTTTCAACATGATACAAAAATATACATGCCTTCTATTCAATTGAAATACAGCAAATGAAAACCAGTTATGCACATCCATATCCAGTAGCGTAGCAATTCAAAAATTATGGAAGGGAGGGAGGGAGGGGCTCAAGTGACTTTAAAGATGATTAGGTCATGAAATGTGAGAAAATAGCGTATTTGGATAGCCAACGGGGGACTTGAGCCCCCCCAGAACATATTTCCTGACACTGTCGATGTCTAAACTGTTGATAACTTTGAATAAATAAGATTCTCCAGATAGCAACATCAATAATCCTTAGAAACTCCAAGCAAACCAAAGGCAGTCCAAAGATTTCAAGAAATAGCTATATTATACCTTTAGAGAAAAAAAAAAGTCACCAAATAAACGGGATCCTGAAGAGTAGATACCAGCATCTCGCCCTACGGAAATTTCTCTCTGCAGATAATGAGTAGGCTACAAAAATGTAAATAAACCTAATTCTTTAACAGTAGAATCACAGTCAATCGCACTTCGCTTAACCGAAATGACTTTCGATGCAATTTTTTTTAACTATTCTTTTAAGTGAGCACACGGTCAATGTTTTTTTGGCAAAAATGTTCAGAATACAGTGGAAATCATTTACAACGAACCCCGGACATTTAAACTTTGCTTAACCGAAATGATCTTCTATACTATTTTTTTTTATTAAGTGTACACTTAAAAAATGTGGTATTTCCATCTCAAGGTTACGAATTCTCAAACACGAAAATTTGAAATTGAAGTTCGTTAATAAAATTCGTAAACAACATAAAAAAAAAAATTAGTGATTTTTTACTGAAAATAATAACTTTAAGTGACTTTTTATAAAAAATAGTGACGTTGGTGACTTCACTGAAAAAAAGTAACTTTTAGTGACCTGCTCTGACCTCTGCGTGAGCATGCTAGCATGAAAAGATTTACAGCTTTTGCCGTCAGTATATAGGCTACGTCGAATCATGATCTGTAGCCCCACTTGATGCAGCCCCGGCCAACGACCTTCATTTCTTGAAAGATCTGGTATCTTATAATGACAAGGTCATCTCAAATGCAGCTATTACAGCCTTTTCCAGACATCTGTGGTACGTAAATGAATTGTTGATGTTACACTCTCTCTCTGACCCTGACATATTTTTGCCAATGAAGAGGGACATGATTAATATTTAAATAATTCTTACATGATTAATGCCTTAAATAAGGATTGGACGGATAACCCTGAAAAGACGATCGATTGAGATGTGACCCAATCTATTCATGAAAAGACTGTGGCAGACTTTGTGACCAGCTTGTTCCGTCGTTTTTTTCAAATGCTGGATAGAGACACCGAATTTACGTGTGTTAACCCAAACGAGTGGGATGAATCACCCAATTATCAATCAGCAATGATTATTGTTGTTAAAGCCCTTATGGCAGTAAATGACAAAGATTGTTACATTCAATATATGCCAAAAACTTTTATGTTGACAATAAATACGTTGAAAAACACTCACAAATTGAAACGTAAATATTAAAAAATATTAACTTATATTGAAGTATTATTTCTTCTTGGTATATAATAAATCAAATTCAATTTTATTGAAATAAATTTTAATTTTAGCAAAAAATAAAAGCCTATCGAACACTGGTATTTAAATGGAAAGCATGACGTCTAGCTTTCTTCTCGGCAAAACATCTGATTATATCATCGTATGGTATTGATTTTGTTATATCAGACTCAATACACAAAATTTTGCCGAGCTAGTCTATAGCCTATTGGGAAATACGGACCCGCTAATGAGGAAGAGCTATCATTAAATCGAGGAAAGCAAACATTAAATCAAGAAAAATATAACACTGAACTCAGTGTAAATCTTGACCAATAAAAACAATCATTAAATCAAGGATATACTTAAATTGAAGTTAGACTGCGTATATGAGCGGACTGTGTATATAACGGACTGGGTAAAGGGAAACTCCCTAATTTAGGAAAGGATTATGAAAATTTGTATTAAATGGAAAATTTTGTATTCTACAGTACGAGGATAGCTGAGGACAAGCTGCATTGGCAACCCGGGATGTGCTGGCTCACTAAGACATGTCTCGATGTGTTCTATTACGGTGCCTCTTACCTGCCTGGATGTAAAAATTTATTGAAGTTATCAGAACTAGGAAAATAAGACTGAACACTAAAGAGAAATAATGTAAAATTATCGGTTGAATTGTTTACAGTGTTAAAAGAAGTTCTATTAATTCACAGTAAAAAGGTTGGCAGCAATGTTGTTTGTAGAAATTCCATTTCAGGAGATGGTATTTTTTCGTTATTTGCCTTCTTAGGATATAGTATTTTTCATTTTATTTCTTTTTCATAAGCGTTGGAAACATTATCTATCTTTAATATATCAGGGGTGCATACAGGTGGGGTTTTGTGATGCAGATTTCATCATCAAAATTTTAGGGGAAGGGGGGGGGGTTAATAAAAAAGTGTATGGATAAGAAGCGAATACAACAATTTTCCTTTTCTGGGGGAGGGAGAAAATGCTCAAAATTAATTAATTTTACATTTTTTTTTATTTTGTCCTAAAGTCCGTTTTATTTAATGTAGTTTTTTCAGAGAGGCACTCACTGAGTACACACACACCTGTCCATGTAAACAAAACTGGAAATTTTCATCTCTGTACCCACCCCCCTATATTTGGGGGTAGGGCAATCCCTTGATTTCCTCTCCCTCTGCTGGTTACGGTTTACTGAGGGGGGCTGATGGAGCTATGTTCGCTGCCCCAAAGGGGAAAAGTTAACATTGAAAAGATAAAAGGGCGATGTGCATGCATAATTGCAAAAAAACACCACCACCATTATAACTACTATAATGATTTATGAAGTTATTGTAAGATATTATTACCCTTCTCAGGGATAACACAATTGCCAAATAATGGTCTATACAGAAAAGCCTCCGACGCGAGAATTTGTGAGTTTTTTCGTGGGGGGATTTATTATACAATAATGTTTGCCACCCACGTATATTTAGCTCAAACTAGAGCTTTTTCGTATTTGGAGAAAAAGAGGCGCCGTCCTCATCTTGGACTCGAACCAGGGTCCCCGCGGTATCTTGATCGACGAATGAGGACAAGAACAAACATTTGTCTTCTGTGTAGACGATTATTTGGCAATTGTGTTATCCCCGTGAAGGGTAATAATATCTTACACCCTAATATACGGAGAAAAATGCGTTTGTTCTTGTCCTGATTTGTCTAGTTGGTCAAGATACCGCTTGCTAAACGCGGGGACCCTGGCTCGAATCCAGGATGAGGACGGCGCTTCTTTTTCTCCAAATATAAAAAAAGCTCTAGTTTGAGCTACTTAAACGTGGGTGGCAAAAATTATTGTATAATAAATTCCCCCACGAAAAACTCACAATAATCTCACCCCAGAGGCTTTTCTGTGTTGACCATTATTTGGCAATTGTGTTATCCCTGTGAAGGGTAATAATATCTTACATCCTCATATCCGGAGAAAAATGCGTTTGTTCTTGTCCTCATTCGTCTATTTGGTTCAGGTACCGCGGGGGCCCTGGTTCGAATCCAGGATGAGGACGGCGCCTCTTTTTCTCCAAATATAATAAAGCTCTAATTTGAGCTACTTAAACCTAAGTGGCAAAAATTATTTTATAATATGAAGTTATTGTAGAAAAAAAAGTAAATCTAGCAATTATTACCGTTTTTATATAACAGATATTATTTGATTTGTATTATAAAAAGTTTGTGAGCGCGATCCTCACTATTGAATAGCAACATCGTTAGCTATTATTTCAAAATGCATAATTTTAAGATCTATTAAGGTTTAGTACGACAAAATTGTGTTTTAAGTTTTCCCCCAGTTGTTGGCGCCCCCATACAAGAAAACTCACTGCCCTCTTATGGTGGGGGGGGGGAGGGGTAGCACACCCCTCGTAAGACCAATAATTTTCGGACAAATATGAACCTGTTGCCCAAAAAAACAAACCTCGGACTACAGTGGGCAGAAACAACAGCATGCATTCACGGGTACGATTAAAATAGAACACTGGGTAACCTTCAAACCGCCGTAAGGCACGTGTAAAGTTTGCAGCGATTTTTAGCACAGAAAACTTGAACAGGAAAACCTCCATAACGAGGACTCCTAAATAGCGGACATTTTAACTATTTCCATCCCCAAAGTGCTTACTAAAACTTAACCCTCTCAAGATTCTCAAGTCCGGAGTTGTCAGCTATTCGGAGATTTTACTGCATTTGTTATTTAAATGGTCTTCGTAGAATATTCAAGTTTAAACTTACACGTTCTAATCGCTGTAGGTATGACCTGAGAAAGGAAACCGGATTTTCTGGACGACTGATACATAATTGAGTAATACAGCTTTTTATTAATTGTAGAATGTGATGATCTTGAACATATTCTTTGCAATCCAATAAGCTCTGTTCTGCCTCGCTCAGATGCGACGCCATGTTTCATTGAAGACACAATCCTTTGTAACGATGGGAAGGGATAATGAAAAACAAACAGTGAATTCCACAATTAATAATAAATACAGATATGACGTCAATTCCTTCAAGCTCAAAATTATATAAGATATTGAGAACTCAACGGACAAAAACGCTTCATCTTTGCTTATACCCTAGCCATGCTGAGCTTATGAAGTTTAAGTTACATCAAATTATCTTACATAAGGCCAACACTACCAAACACTGTTCAAGCATTCGTGTTTAGTTCTTTATTTTAAAATCAAAAGATGTTGCGTTATATCTTGTTGATCATTTGAATGCTGATAAATTACAGGAAATGTTACTACAAGTTTTAACAGTATTAACACTTGCAGGATTTATCGTACTTTTCATTGTATCAGATAACAATCATATTATAAATGTAAAAAATTCGAAGTCTTGCGAAACGGTTTGCTAAAGCATAGTATTCCCAATCCATATAACCTTGACAGTGAAATATTTTTAATGCTTGATTCCATACATATTTTGAAAAATACATGTAATAATTTGTTTAGTCAAAAAGATAGTAGACAATCATTTTATTTTCTCTCATTTAATGATAAAACGAAGTTATTGTGGGCAAGTATAAGTGATCTGAAACAGATTTAAGTGAAATTGATAAGGTCCCAAAAATTACCCTTACCTTTAACAAAAAGTACTCTTTCCAAGTTTTTTGAATAGGCAAAAGGTGTCCTTAGCAACTAAATTGTTTAATGAAAAAAATTTAATTAGTTTATTCCTTTTTGCACCAGCTGTTGGGAGATCCTTTGATGAGACAATTGAATTTTTAAATACAGTTTTAAAGTGGTGGTTTAAAGTGGAAAGAAACCACTATCTGTAAGTGGGAGCAGTCAAGTGCTCTCACCACGAGCGACGATAGCACGAGGTGAGTTAATTATTAAAAATCCGCAAAGCACAATGTTCACCTTGCTGCAGGTGTTCCATGAGCCCAATAAAACACAAACAAGAACGTGACCTGTCCCTTTTGAAATAGATTAGGCACTGAAGGCAGTACCTCGGCTCGACGATACTAGTAATTCCGAAATACGCTATAAATTAGCTAGATTTATTAGAATCTATCTGTTAGATAGCTGGAGGGGAACAAGCTTTTCCTGTCGCGTTTCTGCGTTTGCTCGTGGACTTCATTTGTTAGTAGTAAAGCGAAAACAGTCTATAACTACTTTCTCTGAAACAGTATAATATATTCCTCTAAAATATTTTTTCTAAAATGCCTCTTCTAAAATACTAGAATCTGCCTACATTTCTTTAGAACAGTCTACTACTACTATATTTCTCTAAAATACCTTTTCAAAAATATTTCTCGTAAAACACTTCCTCTGAAATATTTCCTCCAAAATACCTCTTCTAAAATACTTCTTCTGAAATACTTTCTCCAAAATACCTTGTCTAAAATACTTCCTCTAAAATATTTTCTCTAAAATACCTCCTGTAAAATACATTTTCTAAAATACATCCACTAAAATATTTCCTCTAAAATACCTCCTGTAAAATACATTTTCTAAGATACATCCACTAAAATATCTCCTTTTAAATGCCTTCACAAACACACCTCTTCTGAAATACCTCATCTAAAATACCTCATCTAAAATACCTCATCTAAAATACCTCATCTAAAATATCTCATCCAAAATACCTTTTCTAAAATACCTCCCTCTGTAGTATATCCTTTGCGTTATATCTTTTAAATGCAACCCTACTCTGAAATACTCTCTAAATATAACTTCTAAAATATCTTTAGATTATATCTTTAAAATACCTTCTGGAAGTACGGCCTCTAAAATACCTCCTCTAAAATACTTCTAAAATACCTTTTTTAAAATACCTCCTCTAATCTATTTTCTTTTCTCGTCAGATGTTAGTTTTCCAGTCAATAACTATTTTTTGATGGAAACACTGATAGGAATTTTTGCTTCCACGCACATGCACAGAAGGCGTATCAGTGATCTTTGTGGCTCAGACGGCGGTCGGATACTTCCAGCCGCCATAGTCTTGTTGTAGTATATACTCGTAAGGGAGAGAGTGGTTGCGCCTGTAGCTTAGTAGGTAGAGCACCTGACCAGCAATCAGGAAGTCGTGGGTTCTGGTCCCACCAGGCGCCGGAAAATCATTCTTTTCTTTACGAGTAATTTAACATTTAAAATCTGGCCATCTTTCCAAAAATGCTTGGCGCCAAAATCACTTTGGATGTTTAGTGCATCGAAAAACCGCCTTGTGAACTGCAATCCAAATTGTGATACGCTGAAAACGTATTATCCAATGCAAGATCTTTTCAAACTGGATGCGTAAACCTCGGTGCAGTCTCAGTTTTGTTAATTTCCATTGGAATTTCACAATTGTTTTAATTGGAAATGTGTTTCGGACAATTTGAGACCTGCAATTTGGGTCATTTCAAGAATGGCCGGCAGATTGCAAGACTAGTGGATCTTTCTTCTCTGGAAGGTGTGGCAACCTTACACTTATCGAAGTATACATAGGCGTTATCTGGTGGGGACAAGGGGGCGGGCACTTTCCTGCCAGTCTTTTTTTTTTTGAAAACAGATAGAATCTTACTTTTCCCATACTATTTTGCCCCTTCTCTCAATTTACTCTATATTTCACCCTCAAGTTACGCCTATGAAAGTATTCAGGGTTCCTAGGAAAGACCGGATGCGGCCAATAACTTTTGAACCAAGACAGATATTGCAACCAAAGTTAGGTATTGGGAAGTAAAATGACTATGCACTATCAGATGAGATAAACAGCACCCCTGGTGGCGAATTGAGGAAGTTAAAAATTTTATTTCGAAAAATAATAAAGATAGCGAAATATTTTCAATTAGGAAATTGTAGGGCATTCTTCAGTTAGTAGGAAAAGAAATACGGCTCACATGCCGTATGTACATGTACTGTCACAAAGTGAGGTGTTCCGGATGTTTCAATGCATAGCTTTCAGTTAATGCTTTCTAGAGCTTTAGAGGTTAAGTTTAGTTCTTATAGGATAAAAACCATGATCCCTCTTTTATAAGAACTTCAACTGAACTCTTAAAACACCAGAAAAAATTAACTGAAAGTATTGCCTTGAAACTTCTGGAACACCTCAGATTGTGGCAGTACGTGTACATATTACATGTGAGCCGTATACATTTTCCTATAAATTGAAAGATGCTCTACAATTTTCTAATTGAAAATATTTCCTCATCTTCATTATTTTTCGAAATAAAATTTTTAACTTCCTCAATTCGCCACCAGGTCGCTGCTGTTCATCTCATCTGATACTGCATAGTCATTTTACTATACCAATGTTTAATTTTTCTTTCAAGATCTGTTTTGGCTCAAAAGCTATTTGCCGCATTCCGATTTTCCCAGGAACCCTGTATATAGGTGGTGGTAAAATATTTAATTTTATTACTTATATAATTTATTATATAATTTAATTACTTTAAATTCCATTGGGAATGTTGTTAAGAATAATAGTTTATGTTCAGCTTTTCACCTGTTTCTATTTTGGCCAAGATGTGCGTAATCATTCTTATGGATGAAAGTGAATCGCAGGAATTCGAATAATTGACAATTACTTTCAAATCTGAAATCTTCTTGAGATCCATTATGTTTCTATTTACTATTCCTGCGTACGTTAAACAGATTATAAATATAAATGTAAGACATATTTTCATTAAAAGAAAAATTTAACGAAAAAAATAATTATTATGCATTTAATATTAGTTTTTTTAATTTTTATGCAAAAATGCTCGTTTTTATTAATTTGCTTATAATGCAAATAAAGGCATTCATGTCAACCTAGTATTACTTTTTCACAGGAGAGAAAAAATTGTGGTTGAAAAGAAAAAACCGTTGCTGTGATTCGTCTCTATGTCTGGGGAGGGGCTATTGCTCCCCCATAAACCTTGAGTTTAATTCCAGTTACTTAAACTTTTATAAAGGCTAAGCTTCTATACCCTTGCAGTTATATTTATAGTTATAATTGCTAAATTACCCAAATATTTTATTCATATACTCGTACATTCATCGATCTAGAAAATGTTCGCTTGTAATTAAACATTTAAATTTGTTAAATTTCTTTTACTTGCGTTTGCTATTATTCAGCATATGCAGTAATAATCTTTTTAAGCATTTACAGCGGCAGCCTGAACGGAAATTTAAACAAAAGTGTGTAAAATCCTTTCATTAGTAATAAATTGCATATTTTATAACGAGGATGTATAAAATAATAACTTCCTTTACGAAATATAAGCAATGAGAAAAAAAAATTGAATTCTTAACATCTTTATTTTATTGCACTTTTTCATAAGTATATATAAGTATTCATAAGTTTCATAAGTATATATAAGTATTCATAAGTTTCATAAGTATATATAAGTATTCATAAGTTTCATAAGTATATATAAGTATTCATAAGTTTCATAAGTATATATAAGTATTCATAAGTTTCATAATATATATAAGTATTCATAAGTTCATAAGTATATATAAGTATTCATAAGTTTCATAAGTATATAGTATTTATATAAGATATATATTTATACATTTATGTATTCAGTTGTGCTATAAGGGAATATGTTAAAGTAATATTTCAGAAAAACAGGGTAATATGTATGTGTATAAGAGGTTTATTAAAATAAAATGTAAGTTTTTATTAAATTCCCCATTTGGTACAACCAAGCCCACCATCAATGAATGGCGGGAAACTCAATATATTATCCTAAGAGATTTTATTTCCCGATTTTATTACATGAGGCTCACGGTTGGGCCATGAATTACCCAATTTCATAAATTTGGTCATGGGGGAATTGTGTTGGGACGTAGTAAGTAGTGAAACCTTTTCCAATATGGTTCTAGGCTGGAACGGCAAATTTTCCAAATTTTGTTACATGATTAACTAACGTGGATGCAAATAATAGCAGCCCTATAGTTCCAGAACGGCTCATTTTCGGACATTAGTTTACTGAATAAGGGGGAGGAAGTGTGCAGGGGGAAAATGGGAAGGGTGGCCGCCGGAGGCGGCGCTGTAATCCCAGAAGTTTACTGAACGAAAGTTATTTCTTTTGATGTCCTCCACCTGTTATCATGGGCGCCCATATAGGGGTAGGAAGGGGGCTCGAGCTCCCCTAGCCGTTTAAAAATTTTATTTGCCCGAACCTGCTATGCATTTACTTTCAAAAGTTTTACAGTCACATTTTAAAATAAGGTACTTTTTAGCTCATTACTAATTGTCAAGCAATATCAATTATTTTTGTAGCGTTTTGGTATCTTGTACATTCACTAAAATTCTTGACAGCTTTGAGAAGGAGGTAATAATTTTTCTCAGCAACCCCCCACCCCCCACCCCATCAGAAATACTCGTTAATTTTTTTTTGTCTGCCCTCCCCACTAAACGTACTCGTATGGGCGCCCGTGCTTATTACTGAAGCTTGACAATTTCCAGTTGCCTCCAGTATGGTAAAGCAATCGTTTTCCACACCTTTGATGACTAAATGGCAACACTACTCAGTGCCAGGGAAGGGAATTTCTGATTTTTTTTTCTCTGCTGCATTACTAGGTCAATCACTTAAATTATGTCAGTTTTTTTATGTATGTAAATGCCTACGTAGAAACGACAGGGGTGTAAATAATAGTTCCACTCTACAGCCAAATCAGGTCCTTTGCGGACATGGGGATTTCGCCAAACATGGCTCATTTGACGTCCTTTACCAACCCTTTCACTTTGTTCCATTAGTTCTGCATCACCCTGTATGTTCTTTCATTATATCATATACTCTTTCACAATAACATGCATTCTATCATTAAGTTATGTATACATTCCTTCATTATAATATATATATTCTATCATTGAGATATACAGGTATATATATTTTATCATCATGAATATTGATCACCATCAGATAGATATCAATCAAATGAGTTTATTCATTGCAACAGCAGCAAAATAATTGTTGGAAAACTAAAAAATTTTATGCACAAATGCATTAAGTATTCAATTAAACAATTATCACTGTTTTAAATTTTATGTATTATTATTATTATTCAGAATTTTGAATAGATTTTTGTCAGATAAGGTAAGGGGAGGAAGAAATGATTTTTGGAGAATAGATGTGCGCTGGAAATAGATCCATAAAGCAAAAAGACTGCGCCTTGAAAAAGTGTGAAAATGTTTTTTGATCTTAAACAGGTCTTCAACATTATTAATATTTAAAGTTGAATGTTAAGGGAAGCACTGACGAGACTAGCATTAAAGTTTAAGGAGGGGCAGGGATATAGCCCTACCTCCAGGGCTCCTAACATGGCATTTATCTGTAATTTTCATTTTCCTAGGGAGGGGGCTAAACCTTTCCAAGTTCTTCAACTTAAGCATATAAAGCAAATTTATAAACATGGATTAATTTGAAAATTCCAGACCCTCTTTTTTACTTAAAGGTGTGATTCAATGGACTTCCGCCATTATTTATTGAAAACCGACAAATATTTTTCTTGAATGTGAAAATTAATCAACTATTTCTAAAGACAGGAAATGTAATAATAATTATAATAATAGCGTAAAAAGCGGAACTAAATTTCCTCAAATAATTGGAAATTTTCTGAGAAACATCTAGTTCCGTAGAGATTTGAAAATAGAGTGGTTCACATTTAAAACGATCCTGAATTATGAAGCTCCTTTTAATGACGACTGTCGCAATTATTGCGATTTGGTTTGGTAAGCATAATTTTTAATTTGTGAGGAAAATTCTCGCAAAAACATATCTATATAAAATATGTAATATCTTTTTTATCTAATTTCTGTGCACCAGCATATATTTGTAAAAAAAAATAAAGTGCACTCGTATTCATTGGCGTACGCAGGGGGTGTTGATGGGAGTTGTGACCCCCCCATTGCAATGAAATTTTGTATATTTAACATAGGAATATGCGAGTTGTAGCTCTGTAACCCCCCATTGAGCCTATAACCCCCTTACGAACTTTATGCGTGAACCTATGCTCGTATTTAAAAATGGAGTCAGAATTAAATTTACAATAATCTTAATACTAAATAATCGCCCTATACGTATGATACGTATTATTTTAGCATTTTTAACATATAATAATATTTTTTTTTTATAACGAATGTGTATTCATATTTTTAAAGGGAAGAACGTGGAGCTAGCTTAATTAGATTTTTCAATCACGCATGCGCTTCTATAGCGTAGTCTAATGCTCTTTAACCAGTTCTTATAAATTCAGCTAAATATTACTCTTCTCGGGACAGCCCAATTACTGTATATAGTTATATAATTACTATATAATTTATAGTAGTTAATACGCAGAGCCTTATCGCGATTCTTTTGGAGGAAGTGGGGGTCGAAAGAAGGAAAAGACTACGTTGCCTGCTGGACTAGAGCAAGGGATCTCTTGGTTAGAACGAAAACCGTCTTAGTTGCTGGCGCACTGAGACAAAACCGACGCCGCCTTTATTTTCGCAATTACATTTTACTCTAAATTGAGCTTTAGCAAGTGAGTGTTTGAAGACTCCAATCTCGTTAATCTCCCACGAATCTCCGTTTTAAATAAAAACGTGCCGGAGCAGCATGACATTTGCTGTTCTTTCACCATGAAACAAACGAAACAAATTTAAAAGCGTGATTTTATATATAAATGTATATATAATTAAAATTTTTACTATAAGTGCGAAGATAAAGGCGTCGTAGGTTGTAGCTTAATGGTTTAATGGTTAAGAGACTTGAATTTCAATTAAGGATTTGTTGATAGAGCCATGTATGGGCCGAGCTTACGCTGATCTATCATGAAAATGTTTAGGCCCGCGCCACCCCTATCAACGAACTACCTAAAGTTCGGGCCTTCGCGGGCCTTTCATGAAAATGTCCAGGACAGGGCTCTAGACAGGGTCCCCATGACAGAAATCTATTTACTGGTTCGAGTAAAGCTAAAAGTTGCTACACGCAAGATTATCTAACTACGGTACTGTTCCTGTGTGATGGCACCCTAATATTACCTGTAACATACAGAACGTCCATTACTTTTGAAATAAAATAGAAAATACCAGGGGAGAAAATTACGTGTAAAGGTGAAGCAGCAAGTAAAAGAGCTTGGCCATTCTACCAGCGTTTATCTTTCTGTATGTGATGTCCATTACTTTATTACTGAAATAAGTATCGTGTTTATTTATTTGATTTTCAACACTGGTGTCCATAAAAAAAAATGGAATACATATTAAAGACTTTATAGCCTAAAATATTTTTGATTTTATATTCATTTAATTTGCTTTGAAAGTGGTGTTTCTTTGCACCGCATTTCATGCATCATGGTGCGTGAAAAATATGTGTATAAAAAATTATATGTATGACAAAATTTATGCGTTTATTCATTTACAGGTGAAACCAGAGTTATCCGCCATTTCTATCCACAATACATTTACAAATATTGTGATGAAGCTAAAAAAGTTGCAGAATCTGGTAATTGCTGTAACTGTTTCGTTATAAAAAATATAAAGATAATAATAAAAAAGTTGGGTGGTTCTTTAAGGATTTTAGGTTTTGCAAATTTGATGCAATTAGTTTTTCCAAACTTGCCTGAAGTATGTATTGCTGTATAAAATTATTGTTGAAATTAAAGTTATAAGAGAAACGTACACTGGTTTCCATAAATTAAGCAACAAATGGAAAAAACGTGATAACTCATAAAATATACAACCAATTTGGATGAAATTTGGTGAAAATCTTTATCATACCATATGTAACTAAAAAATGTAAGAACATGTGATACAAAGCATTTACATTTTGTATAAGCTATACAAATAAAAAAAAGTCAGAAATACAGGTGTCACAATGAAATAGTAAAAAGTATCTCAATACAAAATGTGGTTACCTCAAACAGTAATACAGGCCCGACAGCGTTGTTCCATGCTGCTAATGATGTTGTCAATGAGTTCCGTGGGTAGCAATGCCCATTGTTCGCCAAAACAATTCTAAGCCCCTGCAGGGTTCGGAGAGGGGGTGGAGTCCAGCAACACGCCCCAGAGAGCATCCCAAACATGCTCTATGGGATTCAGGTCGGGAGAGCGTGCTGGCCATTGTATTTGGACTAACAGCGGAGGGTGTTTGCGGAATTGCCAGTTATAGATTTTGGCGACAACTCGATTTTGTACTTCGCCAATGTTTCAGCGCTTGTAGCTCGCCGTTAAATTCAGATATCCTGACGGAAATAACGTCGTCTTATAAGACATTTTCTGTTCTTTCAAACATATGCTTATTTTGCGTGTAGATCTTTCAGTAACCTCACAAATTTTGATTTTTTTCAGATTTGACGTATTTTCCTTCTTTCCATCGTTCTTTTCATAACTCGGAAACAATTAGAGATAGGACAAGGTTGTAATGGTTTTTATGCTCCACATGGGCTCTTCTATCACCCCCTTTCGTTTGGCAGATTAGGTCAAATTCACCCTGTATTTGTCTACACAGGACGTTTATTCTCAAATAAGTAAAAAAGTTTTTAAGTGCTTATATTTTCCTGCAAGTATATGTATATTAATATTTTTTTGGTTTTCGATGCATATTTCCTTAATTTATTGGTTTTCAATGGATATTTCCTTATTTTATTGGTTTTCAACGCATATTCCCTTATTTTGTTGGGTTTCAGTGCAGAGTCTAGTAACAATTGTGCGGGAGACAATTCTCATCAACACTCAGTCACTTGGAAAGCGCACTAAATTAATTATTTGCACCTTTGCAAAATACAGGAATTCAAATAATGATAATACAAACAAGAATTAAGCTAATGTTTTACAAATTCCATTCACCATTGCTAAAAATGACAATGGGAGAACGAAAACCATACTTATAAAAGTTCTTCAATTCCGTAAATTTAGTAACGAGTGCTTGAAGATAAAACACACAAAACGAAAGTTTCATATGGATTGTTTCCTGAAGAATATCCTATGATCAAATTTTCCGAATCTCAATTGGTTTATAAATTAAAGCATAAAAATTAGTTTAACTTAAATTAAAAAATTGGTTTAACTCTTATTTATTTTTCTTTTTTTTCGATTATCCGACGTGATTCTGGCTTCCGCTTATATCGAATAATCGGAACAATATTCTATTTATAAAATTATTTTATTTGCTTTAGGAGAAATAATAGGATTTCGCCAACTGCAGAAATTTGTCGTTGGATCAAAATATGGTAATTAGCATAAATTTTCAAGAATTTTAAAATGTAGTTGAAAATTAATATAGCCGGAGGGAAAACGTTAAAAAACGGAGGGACCCTGGTTCGAATCCAGGATGGGGAAAGCGTCTCTTTTTCTCCAAAATTACATAAGCTCTAGTTTGAGCTGTAATTAATACGTGGGTGGCAAAAATTATAGTATAATAAATTCCCCCACGAAAACTCACAAAAATCTCGCCCCGGAGGCTTTCTTGTGTTGACCATATTTGGCAATTGTGTTATCCCTGCGGAGGGTAATAATACCTTAACATCTTTACATACGGAGAAAGAGAGCGTTGTTTCCTGTCCTCATTCGTCTAGCGGTCCAAGACACTCCGGGCTAAACGGAGGGACCCTGGTTCGAATCCAGGATGGGGAAAGCGTCTCTTTTTCTCCAAAACAAATAAGCTCTAGTTTGAGCTAATTAATACGTGGGTGGCAAAAAAAAAATTATTGTATAAAATAGTCAACTCAAATGCCTTATCGTGAAAATTTATGTCAGTAAAAAGAAATATTCCAAGCGTAAGGTCAACAGATTTCGTAAATAGAGCCTTTTTTATTTTTGGCCCTCAAGTTGACGAAAATCATTTTCTATTGAATTTGAAAAGCTATAAATTTTAAACGCAAAAAGTGTGAATAAATGCTTGTTAACTACGTGTCTATAAAATGGTTTCTGAATGAGAAAATGTTTTCTGGTAACCAATTTATAAAATTTCAAATCAAATTTATAAGATACCAGTCTCATAGTAACTGTTTGAATTCCCATAGCGATATTGAATCTGTAAAACAATATCCACAGCGAAGGGCAAAACAAATGTCCATAGTCATTGCTATTAAATGAATTTCAATGTGGATGCATGAATTTTACAATGATATGATTTTGATATATTGAATGAAACAAACCCAATACCAATAATATGAAATGAATCCTAATACTGATATTGCATGCATTCTAATAGCGATATTAAATGAATTCTAGTCATGATATTAAATGAATTCTAGTCACGATATTAAATGAATTCTAGTCACGGTATTAAATGAATTCTAGTTACGATATTAAATGAATGCTAGTAATGGTATATTGAATGAATTATGAGAGTGGTACTGGATGAATTTCAATAGCAGATTGAACTTCATCGGTTGATTAGATTGATCTAATTAAATTGATTTAATAGTGATATTGAATCAACACAAGTATTGGTTGAGAATTAATTTTAATACTTATATTCGAATTTTAATTGTGATTGATTTAATTCCAATAGTGGTTTTTCGAATTCAGGCACTCTTAGATATAAGGAACTGCTATAAAAATCAACATATTACTTCGGCTGTTCTAACTAAAAAAATGTTGATTTTATAAAATAGTAATTAAATTAATACTTCTATATTAACTATAATGTAACAAATTTGAATAGTGTCGAACCTAGTTAAAACGAACACGCTTAAGACGAATTATTTTTAATACGAACAATTTTCTGAAGTCCCGTCAAATTGTATAGGACTCCCTATATTATTTTTTTTTCTTTAACACGAACATGGTTAAGACGAAATACTGTTTACCACGAACGAATAACCATTGTCTCTTGGAAAATTTCCTCCGCTTAAGACGAACAAAACGCGTTTTATGAGATCAGAGCTTCTCATTGATAGACTAATTTCAACAGACTGTAGTTGGTAATTGGTTGGTAATTGGCATGGGCGCCAATGGCATAAAATTATTGACGTGGGGATATACATCAGTAGAAGGCATTTTGTTTGAAATTGGAAGGGGACATGGAACTCTAATACCAACATTGTGGGGACGGATCTGCCCTCGCTAACGGCGCCCGTGGTAATTGGTATATTTTAATAAGGGTAGATTACTTTTCATATATTAGAAAAATTATAAACAATCCTGTTGGAAATTTATAGTGATAATTAATTCTCATTTACTTAAGTTACCGGAATATCGGTTTTCATCTTTGGCAAAATTATTATTTATGTAGGACATATATGTACAATCATTATCAGTGTAGGACCAAGGACAGGTGCTTATAATTGTAGAATTGTCCTACTGAATTTAGGATACCTTGAAATTCTAAACTCGCTTGTTATAAAAATAATTGGAAATTATAATACGCAGAAATTTTTTCAGGCAATACGAGTCTATTTTCTATTTCGATAAGGGTCAGTTACGTAAATGTTATATCTGTCGAATCTGAAAGTTTTTAAGATCGTGAATTCATAAAAAAATGCTCTTTTTTTTATAATATTTTTTACTAGCGAAAAAATATACAGTAGGCTCGCATTTTTATGGACCCCATGGATTACAAAAAGTTCGTAAATTCGGGAGTTCGTGAATATGAGTGACATTAAGTAAACAAGAATAAATAAAATTCAAATTACGAGGACGACTTTTAAAATCGCTTGTTAATGCGAGTATGTTCTTTCCCAAGGCAAAGATACGATATTCACTGTATATAAATGAGCCTTCTCTTTCTTTTACTAACGACACCTGAATTTATTACCCGATAGATTTAACTCGTCCTTAACAAACAAAATTTAACACTGTAACTCATACGCATACGCAGAAAGTTCGTAAGGGGGGGGTATAGGCTCAATGGGGGGGGGGATTACAGAGCTACAAGTCACATATTCCTATGTTAAACATACAACATTTTATTTCAATGGGGGGTTGCAACTCCCATTAACAGCCCCTCCCTGAGTACGCCAATGCTATAACTCATTAACAAATTCCGGTACCAAAACTCTCACAGCCCTTAACAGAGCTACTCCATCATATTCAGTACCGGGAGAAAGTGTGGAGGTCGCGCACATTCTTGTTTTCAGAATCTTGTTGAACAGAGAACTTGGTGTGCTATTACTTTTTATGGTTTTTCTAAAGGGTTAAAAGCAAAGGGGCGTTTTCAAAGTTTGTCCTCAACATTTCCACATGTTGCTCCGTGATGTGCCACTATTTTTAGTTGGTACACTGGGTTTAAGTGGGGAGAATAGACCATTAGAAGCTGACACAAAATGTGGAAGGTTTTATACATCAACTACAGAAACGAAAGTTGAAAACTTTTAATCTCTTGTGAAAGAAGATCTACGAATTATGCATGAGAAAATTGAATCAACAGTTCTAAAAAGGGAATGCGTTACAATATAAAATAATGGCACATATCCCCTTTTTACAACTTACGATTCAATTGTGAGAACCCTAAGTGTCAGTTTGAATTCGCTACTTTATGAAAACCTTTTTCTCAGAAAACGATGTTCCTCTTTGATCTCCCATTAATTGTCAGAGGATCAAAAGGAGGCTTGTGTGGAATGGTGCCATTATATAAAAAGGTAAATAAATAAATAATGATGGGACACGCAAAATTATCTGGGATATTGTAACTATTGATGAATTATGGGTTTATTAGTTTGAAGCAGAAATTAAGCGCCAATACACGATGCGGTGCTTCCCAGATCAGCCTTCACCTTAATATCAACAGATTTTCTGTTCCCCTTGGTGTTCGTCTTAACGAGGTTCGACTGTATTAAAATTATAGTTTCCATTTGTTAATATAGCGGTTCTCAACTTTTTTACGTTACGGAGCACTTTTAAGAGAAAAATTATTCGCGGAGCACAATCGTCGTCCTTATACCAAAGGCACTCACGTGCGTTTTTGGCTGCTTTTACCTAACCATATTTTTCAAGAGGTTAGTCGACGTTTTATTGTATAATGATAAAAGCACGAATTTGTTTTCGAATTTTAAATTTCTTGAATTTGAATCTAAACTTAATTTTCCCAATTAATGCCATTAAACACTTTAAACATGTTTTTTCGAAAACATCAATTATGAATGTGCTTTCTTATGTCCTATTATTTATCTTATTTTTTATGCTTTTCTTTGCTCATATGAGCGACCATATTTTCATCAATATAGGCACTAAAGCCAATGAGAACAGTATTAACTATAGAATGTATTTTTAAGCATTTCGGCATGCGAAATATAAAGTTTTATTTTATTAGAAGTGTTATCTTCTCAAAAATTTCCGAGAAACGGAGAACTTACTAAACTGGAAAACTACATAAACATAAATTTTTGATTCAGCGACAATTTATATTTCTATAAATCTGGCTTTTTTTCAACCCTTTTAGCACGAAATTCAGCGAGTTTTTTTCTTTTTGAACACTGGAGCACACGGAGAACTTTACAGGGTTTCGCGAAACACCAACTGCTCCGCGGAGTACCGGTTGAGAACCTCTGTGTTAATATGTAGCTACTTTCTTCTAGGGTATGAAATAAAGCCATATACTTTGACTGTTTTTATAAATTTGCATATTTGGGTATTTATTTATTGTGAAATATTTAATAGGATATAACCACCCTCAAAAAGTGGAAGGATATCCCCAGACAACACATGTATATTTCCAGAATGACGAAGCTCATCCACATGGAGTAAGCGTTCACCGAGAGGAAGTCCAAGTTCATCCACACAGAGTTGGGATTCACCCCCACAATGTCGAACTTTACCCACACAAGAACGAAATTCATCCACACGAAGCTGAACTTCATCCACATAGAGGCAAAATTCACGCACACGAAATCGAAGCTCACCCACACGAAAACGAACTACATCCACACAAGGACGAAATGCACCCACACAAAGTCGAACTTTATCCTCAGAAGGACGAAGTTTATTCACACGAAGTTGAATTTCACCCGCACAAAGTCGAACTTCACCCACACGAGAACGAAATTTATTCACACGAAGTTGAACTTCACCCACACGAGAACGAAATTTATTCACACGAAGTTGAACTTCACCCACATATAGATGAAGCTCATCCACACAAAGCCGAAATTCACCCACACAAAGTCGATCATGCAGAGACAGGTGAAATTCAAGGGCATGAACCTGAAACAATCAGAGTAAAACCTCAGGAGACCGAAGAAACTACAGTTTACTATGGAGTAATTCCTGAGCTTGGTAAGAGAATAGTTATTGCCAAGATTTTGAATTTAACCACAGACAGTAAATTCGATGATAATTGTGAATGATATAACCATAGGCGTACGCAGAAAGTTCATAAGGGAGTTACAGGCTCAAAGTATTCGGGACAGATACTCATATGCAAATATACAAAATTTCGTCGCAATAGTGGAGGTTACAACCTCTATGAACACCTCTCTTGCGTACGCCATTGGGTATAACTATTTTTTACTACACTTTTTAATCGTAATCAATAGATCAAATCCAATTTGATGCCAAATGTTGCAAGTACTTTAGTTGCAAGTTATTACTTTGTATTACAGTTATAAATTACAGTATTCAGTATTTTAATTAATTTTTGGAGTGAACTTAATGTTTAAGTTGCAACATAAAATATTAATTTTGTAACTTATATATAACATTTAATAACAGTTTATATAACGTATTTGAAAATGTAACTAAAACTTAAAGCATTTGTTTAATTGCAACTTGGTGTTTGGATTGGGGCCTTTTTAAAATTGTTTGACTTATCATTTTTAATTCATAATTTTAATAATTTTATTTCGTTCGTTATTTTAACTTGTAATACTTTTAATTCACATCGCTGTTGTTTTATAACACAGTGTAGTTTCCAACGTAGTGCAGTCGTTATCATGTATAGTGCAAATTCCTTATCACGGGCACCTAAGATCTTTTGTTTGTTAATGAAACTGTAGGAAATGAATATCGCAGTCGAGAGTGTGCCTTTATTCAAAATGTCAAGTAAGTGTCTTACAATTCAAGAGCTTTTGTTAGTTCAGTTTCCTTGTTTTACAGGAATAAAAGTTAAATACCACTGTCCGGTGATATCCCAGCCAGTTGTAGTAGATCATCAAATAATTGAAAAAGTTATAAAAGCACCGGAACCTCGTATTGCAGTTCCCATACAGAAGTCTGAAGAGGCTGAAAAAGTTGAGAAAGAGTCCATGAATGCCGAAAAGGTTGAACATCCCCAACAACACGAAAAAGTTGAGCATCTCCAAAAACATGAAAAAGTTGAGCATCTCCAAAAACATGAAAAAGTTGAGCATCATGAAGGAATAATCCCAGGACTTGGTGAGTATTTGTTACAAACTTCTAGGAATAGGTGTATGTAGAAAATTCATAAGGGAAGTCACATGCTTATAATGTAGCGGGCCACAGATCTACAACTATCTCTCTCTATACACACACACACACACACACACACACATATATATATATTATCTTATGCTTTTTGCTGCCACTTGTGCCCAATATATTTAATTATTTCATCCACCCATCTCGTCTTTGGTCTTCCCCTTGGGCGTGTACTGTCCAGTGGGAGCCATTCTAGGATGTTTTTGGTCCATCTGTTCTCAGTTCTTCTAGCAATATGGGCTGCCCACTTCCATTTCAAACTTTTTACCTTCGCAATGATATCACAAACTTTTGTTTGATCTCTTATCCAACTGAAGGTCTTTCGATCTCGTCGCGTGATACCAAGCATCTGCCGTTCCATGTTCCTTTGTACCACTCGTAACTTTTGGATACCTTTGGCAGTCAATGTCCATGTCTCACAACCATAAGTCAGAACAGGTAGGATGCATTGATCGAAAACTTTCCTCTGTAAAGAAATAGGGAGCTTTTTTTTAAAAATTATTTGTAGCCGGTATACCGGCTACAAATAATTTTTCAATTCAACAAGCATTCTATAGAATGCTGTCAGCTAAGCTTGATACGACGTTCGATCTCTTGATTTATGTCTCCTTACAGCCGATCTTGTATACGTTATGTTTTTAATAAAGGTTTAAATCTCCATTTACTCTACACAAAGGAGATGGAAAATTATAAATTTTAGATTATCTCTACAAGTTTTTAATGAAACATTTATGTTAAAAATTCTATTCATTAACATTTAAATGGATTAGTTTAATTTTATTGCTAAAAATTACTTGTTCACATAAATTACTTTGAAGACGCAGTCTATGTCATCGAAAATGATGTCAATTGCGCAAAATAACTCATTCGGATACCAGTTTAAGGAACAAACACTTTTAAATTAACTCATTATATGAAATCGTTTATTAACATACTTTGGTTACACCTACAATATTTGAATGTACAACATTATAATTTTCTGGTGTTATCTTCAATTTTTTATTGAATCTTTTTTTTTATTCTTTATAAGCAATCCTCTTATTAAATTTTTTATAAATACAGTAGAACCTCCATATAACGTACTTCCGTATAGCGAAATTCTCCATATAGTGAAGTTTTGGCAAATCCCCATGGTCATTACATATGAAAGTGTTTCTATATAACGAAATAAATTTCTATATAACGAAATTTTTAACGACCAAAACAGAATATCGAAGGGTGACGTTAACGGCATCGGGCACCCTTATACAGTGGGGATACAATAATACGATTTTAAAATACGTGGCAAACAAACAGAATAAGGCATGTCTAAGGGACTTTAAACTCCCTAATAAAGAGTTTTCCTAAGCACACACGCACACCTGTATCTGGTTGCCCCATACAGTGCGAAGCTGCTAGGCTTGGAACAGGTCCCACTTGTCCTTGAATACACTGTATTATTGGCGCAGTATAGCCCAGATGCTCTTGCGCCATAAAAAATCCAAACAAACAAACACTGTATTGTTTGAATTCGCTCTTTTTTACTCGTTTGATTACCAGAAATCCAGACCTTGCAAATTTCCCACAGGGGTGCTAACACTTTTATGATGAATCAACATCACCATTTGTTGTGCAGCAGGATATTAGAATTTTTTTGCACAAAAGCATGAATGTGTATGAAAGAAGCATTAAATACGTTTTCATTTTAAGGTAAGAATTTTTCAACTCATTTTTTAAACGCTCTCTCTTAAAAACTTCTATTTTTAAATGGTTGAATGTTATTTATGAGAAACAGTCCTTTACTGTAAAGCGGGATTTTAACTGTGGTACCATATTGTAATACCCTGGTTCATGAATACATCGTTTCCACATAGCGAATTTTCTATATAACGAATTTTTTTTTTATGGAACCATCCATTTCGTTATATGGAGGTTCTACTGTACTTTGTTATTTAATAACTTGTTTGGGCATTAATGATTTTTTTATCACTGGAATTTTTAAAGTACATACTGCGGAAAGTCTTGCCGAAGGAGTCGGGAAAACTGCGGTAGAAGCTGAACATGCACTTGAAGGTGAAGCAAGTAGTCTTCTGTCCGGGGCTGAACACGCCATTGAAGACACTGCAGGCAATCTTGTAGGCGGTTCTGAACACGCACTTGAAGACACTGCAAGCAGTCTGATAGGCGGGGCTGGACACCTATTTAAAGACGCAGCAGGCTCTCTTCGAGGTGGAACAGGCAAATTATTAGGCAAAGGAAAACACCTTTTTGGATGAATATCGATACTTTATGATGTTAAGCGCCATGTTCTAACTGATGAACTAAATGAAATAAATCTTGACTAAAAAAAATGTTTGCAGCATTTAAGCATAAATTTATGAAGAAACAAATTTAATAGCATTATATTCATGTAATATGCAAAGAGCTTTAAAAAATATCCACAATTTTGTTCTATTTTCTAGCAGTATATTTTGTCCGAAATCTTCGGATAATTCTGGCTTTTCTGTGTTACGAATTTAATAAAGTTCACGAAATTTCAAGCTTTTTCTTCCGTTTTATGCTATTGATATGTAAGACATTTATGTCTCAAATAAACCATAAATATATAAAAACGTTTAATATTTTTGCGCCACTTCCGATAATTCCCGACGATGGTAAGAATCTACTAAAATGAAAATCTTTTCCATATCAATCCAGGTTCTCCAACAAGCACTCAAAGCAGAAGCGCGAACTTGATGAAAATATTAGGGAGGGTTCTCAAGAAATGGAAAGCCTTCATATGCAATCAAATAAGTCAACTAGAAACAGGAAAGATATAAATAATAGCAATTAATATAAGTTGTCTTTTACCCTCAACTATATTTTGTATTTGTTTGTTTAGTGTCCATTAATTTTAGCAGAGTCCAGCGCCCAATATTTTTTTTTTCTGACCTGAGCGCCTTAGAGTTAAAATTCACTCAGTTTGTGTATCTTGACAGAACAGATATCCTTAAATAATTTTAAGGAGTTCGTGAAGGATTTAATAATTATGATTTAGTTTGATTCTCCACTTTTTTATGGTTCATAATGGAGCCTTTAAAAAATGAATAAAAGGGAAAAAAAAGGGAAAAAAAAGAGAAAAGAAAATTGTTCAAAAGAAATAAAATAAAAATTATTTAAAAAAAAAAAAGGTTCTAGTATGGATTGCAAAAAACTGGAAAGTTCGATTTCATCATAATAAATAATTCCACCACAAACCTTAAAATTATTAAAGATCTCTTTTGTTGGCATATATATATATATAGAGAGAGAGAGAGAGAGAGAGAGAGAGGGTGTCCCAGAATGGCCATACCACCCGAGTAACTCGTAACTCGAGTTGCTGTAAACTGAAATATTTCGCTTATACAGTATCACATTTTATAGATTTTTCATTGCGTTATTTTTATATATCATTAGGAATCCCGTAAAAATATGGAGGGTATGTTAAACAATACAAAAAGCACCTTTTCTCTCTTATTTCAAATTGCACCCTATATATATTTTTTTACATCAAAAGAAAACTTATCTAATTGTAGTTCTAACAAGACCAACATGGATTTTCTAAGGTGAATAAAACTGGAGATATTACAAGTTGGAGTTTAATATATGCGTCAAATCACTTGGAAGACTATTAGCAATTATGGTATTACGTGTTGCGGTTGTTGCCACTAAAAAATTGCGTTTCCTTCAGAAGACAATAACACAAGAAATAAAAAGCTTCAGAATTTCATATTCACCCAGTGGCAACACGCTAAAACGAAGGTACCGCACTGTGATTTATGGCTCTGACGAAATCTAAACAAATTTTCTGAGGAGCGCAGAACTGGATTAATATTAAACTTTGGTACTTACGGAACTAATATTAACTTGAATGGTATTAACGTTCCCCTTTCTTTATTTGTAGCTAAAATAACTCTATTTATAGGCATAATCTGGCGGGGGCAAGGGGGGGCACTTTTCATCACAGTTTGTATAGAAAAGAGGCAAAATCGTGGTTTTTCCCATACAATTTTGGGTTTGTTGGTTTTTTGCCCCCCTATCCAGTTTATGCTATATTTAACTCCAAGTTACGCCTACGACTCTGTTCTATCATTGAAAAACATTAAGATTAAGTATAGTGACTTAGCCTTAGCATGTTGCCACCGACAGAGTATGAAATTGTGACGCATTTGCTTTCTTGTATTATTAACTTCTCAAAAAAACACAATTTTTTAGTGGCAACAGTTACAATACTTAATAATTTAATTGTCAATAGCCCTCAGGTGTTGTGACACATTTGTTAAATTTAAACTCGTAATAGGGTCTGTATTTTCATTCTAATCGAATAAAAATCTAAAATTTTTGATTTGGAAATTTTTTTTTAGACAGTTTTCGGCGGGCCGAATTAACACTGTTGACGGACCGGATTGTGGCCCGCAGGCTGTGTGTTGGACAACCCTAATATAAGATAATGAAACACACTATGACAAATGCTACCTATTTACTTCATATAAAAGAACATTTATGCTTAACGACAACTTTCCCGTTTCATCCTGCAATCATATGCAAAACAAATGTACTGAAAAATTAATGCAAATGAATAAACAATACAGCGGAAGATAAAATCAATGGAAAACTAATTCAGTGAGAAAATTATATAATGCAGATAACTGATATAATATACAAACAATGCAATGAGGAAATAATGTAATTGAAAAACATTAAAAAACATTTCAGGCAGGGATTTACACACACACACCCCAACACCCTTCCAGCTTTTTCGATACACCTCCTAATGAAATCTAAACACATCTAAAATGTGTTTAATACAAATAACTTAATGAAATCTAACCCCCCCCACCAGTTTATGTATCCCGGATAAATCTCTGATTGGAGGAAGAAAATATAATGAAAAAATGTGTAAAAAATGCCATAAAAGAGTAATGGTGTGTATAGGTTTGTACAGTTTAATCCTAAAACTGTTGTGTAGGTCATTTGAGACAGACTAAACGGTTTAACGTCTAAGCCGCGACACATTTGGTTGTACATTTTATGCCCAAAGACAAAGTTATGAGTCATCCAGGACGGAATCGATAGCTTGACTTGACATCCGAACCACGATATATTCACCCACAACCAGGGGCGCCCATAAGCAGGGAGGCTCGAGCCCTCACCTCTAGCCGTTCAAAATTTTGATTTCCCCGATTCTGTTACGTATTTACTTCTAAAAAAAAAATTACGGTCACATTTTAAAATAAGGTACTTTTAGCTCATTACTAATTGTCAAGAAGTATCAATTATTTTTGTAACATTTTAGTATCTTATATTCCTCGACAGCTTTGAGAAGGAGGTAATAATTTCCCCCTAGAAATACTCTTAATGTCTCTCAGCTCCCCACTTGAAGCACTCATGTGGGCGCCCATGCCCACAACCAAGTTCATTTGGAGTCGAATTCCTCCCAGTGAGCTCAAAGACGGTGGTCATGCCTACTAGGCCACTTTTAATAAGCCAATAATTAATACAAGTATTATGAACAGATTGTTTCGAATAATACAGTAAGATGAATATCTCAATTGATTACTATTATTTACCCTTGCTGTCCTTACGTAAAAATACAAAACCAAACAAATGAATTAATTTTTATGTTATTTATGTGGACGATATGGAAATAAAATATTGTAAGTACTCTGTTTATGTAAGAAAAGAAGACCCTTTACTACGCCGCCATGGCGAAATAGAACCATGCAGTCTCTTCCGGTGGGAGGGCACAAACTTCCATTATGGAGGGGTCAAGGACAGAATTTGCCATGGTCTTGGAATAACACCCTTCATTTTTCATGAAAGTTGGAATTTTTACAGTGAAAAAATATACTTTTGAGAACCATGACCCATGTAACCTCCCCTGTGTCCGCCCTTGGTATATTCTCTTTATTAGATCCGACGTTCAAACTGGCTGATTTTTTCTTTTCCGTTACATTAAAATGTTTATGTATTTTGAAAGCTTAGAAGTATTATGTGTATGATCAGGCCCGGAGCGACAATATAGGCGAACTAGACAGTCGCCTAGGGCGGCACAACCACAGAATTTTTTTTTTGAAGATGCTTAATATCTGTAGGATGATCGAAATAAACTTGGCAATATTTCGAATTTTCGATTGAATGCCTTCACCAATATTTACACCACTTTACATATGTCTCATCTTTTTTTTTTTTTTCGTACCTTCAAACTCTTGTTTTGTTTTTTTCCTTTTTGTTAACGAATTTTTCTCTAAATAATTTACGTAATTCTGAATATTTTCCCGTTACTGCTACACCTATCAGTGGTGTGACCAGTACTAGAGACTTGGATGATGCTCTTCCCTTATTGTTATCTTTGTGCATTATTACAAGGCATTGAGAATCACAATTTTCTCCTTCAACAGCAAAATCCCAGATTATTTTTTTTTGATCATTTACTTGTGTGTTATAAGATAAGTTATGATTATCATATTTCTTTTTAATTGGAATCATAGTAGTAAGAGGCCAGAATGGACACTATTTTTTCCCTTTTCGATTGTTGCAAGATGTATCTAGCTGTCAGTTTTTTCACGGAAGGGAGGGGTGCACACGACGTTCACCCAAGGCTCCAAATTTGCTTGAGCGGGTCCCGTGTATAATTAATATGAATCAATAGAGTATATGGTTTGATCCCATTGGAGAAGTTTGTCAGATCATCTATAAGGAAGAGGATTTATACTTTACAAGGCAGTTGTTGCTCGGCCTGTGAAGTTGACATTTGCTTGTGTTCTTCTCAAGTGTTTGATAAAAGTCTTATTTCTAAATTTCTGGTCAAGTACTCATTAATTTTACGTAACAATATGATTACATAAATCAGGGTGAAACGTTTCTTCCGATATGACTTATTCGAATATTTCGTTCCCTGTCTCTGCGAAATGATGGTTTGATTTTTTAAATCGAACTTGAGCTGGCTTTACTTTCCAAACTCGTATAAACCAATTAAAGACATTGAGGGAAGGGACCTATAGTTTACAGGGATCGAACTCCGAACTACGGGACAATATAGAAAATTCGTTTGCACTCCACTTCACCATCTAACCACGTCATAACATCGGCGCTGGTATCACTACGCCAAAATACGTTAATATTGTTCTTTAACTCTTCAGGCTACCGAAAGTTAAATACAGGATTTTCATACGAAGAGAAACGCGCTGTACTAGTGTTTAGTGCGAGATATTCTAATACAGTCGAACCTCATTAAGACGAGCATCAGGGGAAGAAAATCTGTTCGTATTAACAGTAATTCGTATTATCCGTAATAAATGGGGGATCGTATTACTAAGTTATTTCCCCACTAGCATACACACACACACACTTTGCCATACATACATACATACATACATACATACATACATACATACATACATACATACGCACACACCTACACACCTACCTACCTACCTACCTACCTACCTATATGGAAAAAATAACTTCGTAATACGATAGCCATCTTTACGGATAATACAAATTACTGTTTTTGAATTACTGGAAATTGTTTACAGAAACTAGTCAAGCTTTAATTCATACACCTAAGTCAATGTTAAAATTATGTAATTAACTGTTTGAAAAATTAAATGTTAAATATATTCTTCTGGGAAAATTCCAAACTGACAATTTAGAAGGAAGATTTAGAAAATATAGACAGATGTCGGGGGAATTACAATGTGTCTGTTAGGCAGTTACTTGAATTAGAAAAGAAGCTGAAACTATTATCTTCGATAAAATTGCATTCTAGTTCAGGTGCATTTACTTTAAAAAATTTTATTTTTGATGCTGAAAGCACAGCTAACAAAAGAGTAGATTTGGATATTTGAGAAACATTTAAATGTGTTTTCGATGATTGTAATGAGAGAGAAAACATTCTCAACGATGTCCAAATGGTTTTAATTTTTGTAAGTGGTTATGCAGCTTTCTCTGTGTCCAAATTTTTGAGCTGCCAATAATGGCGGCTTTGTTTGTCACTAGAAAAATCTTTGGAAATTGATTTTGAGAAATTACAGGTATACAAACGTTTAGCTTAAGGTACTTCAGCTGGACTTAAGTGGGCAATGAATTTTGTTGTAGAACTCTCAATAATTATTTACAATATATTTCAGAAATTGATTTCTGATAAATAAGAAAGCAAGTTCTTGCAATGCAGAAATCAAAGAAATTCATTAAAAGAATTACGTTTGCATAAATGGGAAAATGAATCACTGTATTGGAAGAACTTGTGTAGTTACAAAATGTACATGCGTAAACTAGCAGGAAAAAAAATTCTTACTATATTTTCAAATGTATTTTTAAATAATTATTGTAAAGTAAAAAATGACCCTGTACCTGCAAAATATAGTAAAAAAAAAAGAAAGCTCTCAACATTTACAGCTGCTGCTCATGCTGAAAGCACTGAATAGAAATAAACAGAAATTTGGTTTCCATAAAATCATGATTTTTAGTTTATTCATTAAATTTTTCTTTACTAATTTTACTATTTAGAGATTTGAAAATGTGTCTAAAAGTTCCTTCAATAAAAACAAGCTAATATAATGTGCGTTTAATCTCACTTCCACCAAGATTATAAATTTTTGTTTATATATTTTTTTACTGAACAAATTAAATTATTACTTTAATTAAAAATAAATAAAAAAAAGTTTAAATTATTACTGTATGAATTTATTTTGTGGTCATCCTATGCTCTTATTCCTAGAAACATAATTGTTTATTTGATCAATAAAAAAACATTTAATTGTGTGTTTATTTATTTACAATCTAACAGTATAAAGATGCTCAATTAAATATTTTGAAACCTGTACAAAAATGTCAAAATTACATACAGGAATAAAATGAGATTTATTTTCAATGAAATCAGTTTACAATTTTTTTTCCAAAAAGTTCGTAATTTGCTTGATATTATTACTTGCTTTTTCCTAATGCGGTTTATGGTGCTAAAAATGTAACTGTTTTTAAATAAAAATTACTTTATTTGTATTAATACAAATGCAGTCAAACATTTATCAATTTGTGAAAATTAAATATATAGACGAAAACATATTCAGAAGTTTCGAACCGCTGATAAATACGCACACGGTTCAGTGGTAAAAATAGCACCACGATCGTAAAACTCGTTTTAGCAGTTGTCGGTCTGGTAGGTATTGAGAAGGCCACGGACTTGATTGAAACAAGAAGGCTAATATAATCACCTTCATAGCATGTTTCTTTTATTGCTCACATTATGTATCACGTAATATATATCTTGGATCGAATAAAATTATCGTCATTACGGTAAACAATCGCAGTACCAACTTTCATGCGAGGAGGGAGAGAACGTTGTTAAACAGGAAAAGGCGGTAATCGAAATATGCGTAATTCGAAAAAGTATTTGCCAGGATTGCAGAACACCTTCTCTAAATGGAAATAGACGTTATGAGAACGGCCTTATTGAGAAAAATGCCGTCATTACATGTCTGTGCACCCAGTAGCGTAGCTAGGAGAAGGCAAGGGGGTGACCGCCCCGTGCGTCATAATCCGGGGGCATTTTAACATTATTTACATTGCTGCTCACCATTGACCAAAATGGAAGTCCGTAATTGGCCAAGTTGCTAAATGGGCGGTGCAACATAGTGGTCAAAACGCATTTCCAAGTTAGTGACTTTATCCAAGATTCGTCACTAGTAAGTTGATCTAATTCTCGGAATTATGCCGTCTTCAACCGAAAATGTGCCAATTACTTTCAACATTTTACCATTAACCTTTTGACATACAATTATAGAAAAAAATTCAATGCTTACCAGATCTAATCTTCAATACATAGAAGATATGAACCTATGGGTAGAGGAATTTGGTAGGATTAGGAACACAAAATTGAATTCAAGAAGTTCAATTCCAACTAGTGTGAAACTTATTTATAGGTAAGTATAATTTTAAAGCATGGGGTAAGTTCAAGAAATTACAGCGCAAAATAAATTTAAATACAAATAATATTATAGACAAATATTATTGGAAATACAATTTAATCAAGACATTGGATATTAGCGCAGTCTCTTCAACGAAACTACTGCGGCAAAACAATCATCAGGTAGTGTTACTCAAAATTTAAATTGCACATCACGTGGTTGCCAATCACGGACTTTCCTTTTGGTCAGTGGTGCGTAAGGAATGTTAATATGCATAGGAGGGGGGGGGGCGACAATTAGTCTTTAAAAAACAATGACAGGCACAACAACTACGGCAATGACAGTCACTCGCCCCGGGCGTCTGGCTATGCCACTGTGTGCATCGGATTTCAAAATGTGAGATTTGATGAAAATATGGGGGTTATAGAAAAGCTATTATTTCTTATAAGGAATTTGACTTTACAGGCAATAAAATTGTTCAAATGGGGAGCTTAAGTCCCGAAACCCCTTCTTAGGAACATTTTTGCTGCTTTGTACATTATTTGTTGCTGAATCCACCCAAATCTGTGAAAAAAAAAAATCAAGTCGAGTCAAGTTTTCTTTAAAATTTGCATCTCGTCATTTGGCAACGGTTTCGAAGGTGCTTTCATTCAACAACGTCGCATCTGTTTCGTCTTCGTTGGTGTGCAATACCCGCCATTTCCGATTGTTTTCGGTAAAATTCGATTTGCCACAATGTCCGAGAATATAGACGTGTCTTTGGACGATATCATCAACCAGAATAAAAGCCAGTATCGGCTTTCGCGGGGCCGAAGAGGTTCTCGCGGAGGTGCCGGCGTCGGTCGCGGTCGCACCGGAATGAGAGGCCGGAATCGTGGCGGCGGAGGATTGAACCGAAATTTAAGGGGTCGGAGTGGTAATCGTCCCACACCATATACACGGGTAAATACCTTTATGATTATACCTTATGTGTGATTCGTAATTTAATATGTTAGAATTGCTTCTTGGGATGTTTGTGTTTGACTCATTTTTTTGTGTATTTCGCGCGCCATTTGCAGGCGCGTTTAAGCTCGGCGAAACGCGTTGCCTTAATTTGGTGTTGCGAGTGCTGTGTGAAAAATTGTGTTCGTGTGGACGGGCGAAATTGATTTTACGTTGTGACGGAATTGTAGGCCTAATTGGAAAATAGCTTTATGTTGAAACAGCGTACTGTTTGCGATTACGTGTTGTAAAAAATTTCCAATCAGCCGTGTAATAGCGTAATTATTGCGTTTTCGCGTTAATTTTAAACTTGTAAATGTTTTGTGTAATGCTGAAAATTTAAAGGTAAAAAATTTGTAAAAAAGGTACAAAATTTGTGACTTTTGTTTGAATTTGTGTTTTTGTAATTTTAAAATTCTTGACATACGAGAACTTTAAAGGTACTACTGCATAGTTCGTAACCTTTGGCGATTTCCTTCATTTTGGGCCTCATTTTTTGAGGAGTTAGGTGGCACTAAACTTTAAAATGTGGGAAATGGTTTAACTGCACAGTCCATCACATGCCTTCTCTGTCCTGAAATTTGTCAAAAATTGCAGTAGATCGGCTTGTGATGTTGTACTCTTTAACGTACACACCCCTTTTGAATTTTTAATGCCATTTTCACGTATTTTGCGTTTCTCAAGGTTTTTTTCTTGTTGTTGCAGTGAAATCGTTGGAAATACTTTTATAATTTGTTTCTAGTCTTATTTTTAATTAAAAAGTTGCAGGTTTTGAGGAAACTGCATATTATTTCCTTGTCGCCAAAGCGATTCGAACATTGCTAAAACTAATGGGTGCTGCTGCACAGTCCGTCCTTTAAGTCTTCTCTCCTCCTCCTAAAATTGGTAGAGAATTTCAGTAGATCGATTTGTGACGTTCCTACCCCTCTCTCCTGAGCTTCACATGCTTCGTCATTCTTTTGCTGTGATTTGTTTGTTGCAGTGAATTGTATTATGTCTGAATGGTTGACTTTTTGGCTCTATTACACGTGTCTCCTGTGCGATTTGTCGCCAAGGCTAACACCTAACTTAATGTCGATTTATGAAGTACGAGTCCAACAGCTTTTCATTGCCGACATTGCGATACTTCACATTCCCCTCTACCTCCTCTCCCCTTTTTCCCTCCATACCTCTAACCTTTTCTCCCCATACCTCCTCAAACCACTTCCTTCTATACCCCCCTCTCCATCCCAAACATACCATCAATTCCAATCTGTTACAAAAATAAATACATTTAAATGGTCGCTCATCCTATCCCTACAACTCACAAACCACCACCGTCACAAACCGACGATACGACACTACAATACAACTACCATGTACATGTGCTCATTTTTAACGCTTCCTAAAACTTTCCCTCTGTTTTAAGAGTATAGCATCAGTTTTGGAGACGAGTTGGCGACAAAACAGGGGATTCAGCTGTAGTTTCACCAGATTTTTTTTTTGGAATTGCTGTGAATGAGTTTAGTTGTACTTGAGTATAAGTGTCTGGTGGTATGTAGTAAACAGACAACATTGCGGGCTAGGCCTAGTGTGGATGATGCTTTTCACTAGCCATGTAAGAAAGACAGTGAATTAAAAAAAAAATATTTCCACCCACATCCGACCAAGACCAATAAAAAGTTTAGTACTTCTTGTTTTTAACTTTGCTGAATCAAGACAATTATAAATATCAGGCTGTTCTGATGCTTTTTTGCTAACATTCAACATTTTAAAGTTTTGGGCATAACTAAAATGTGATCGAAATAAGCAGCAAGGGCGAAGCCCGAAGTTACCCCACCATCACTGACACATCCCCTCTACTTATTCAGGAAAGTTAACATGGCCTAAAAAACACCGAAACAACATGGCAGCAGGTCAGTTGCCTTGTTACCATACGTTTTTGAAACCCTTAAAAAAAATTCGGTGGGGAATGGACTGTGCAGTGTCACCAACTTATGCCATTGTGTGGACACTTATTGGTGTCTGCCATGATGGAAAGTTGGAAAATTTTGCTGAGGGATGCATGTTCTGATTTGGTGACAACACTGAATCGATAATAGACCAGTTCTTACTGGTCACTGTAGTCCGGGGTTTGGTTCCCTAGGCCGTAACAGGTTTGGATTCCTCGGAAAACAGTAGGTCCCGGTGCAGCATGACCACTGTAGTCTTTGAGCCGTAAAACCAAAAAGAAAAGAAAGAAAAAAGTCTTGCTTGTTGGAGGAGTGAATCGTTATTTATTTATTTTTTAATTATAAGAAAGGTTTGGTGGGATGTAGCATTATTAAGCATGTGACAAGCCCTGCAGTGGTAATTCATTTATTTAGTTTGCCAAAATAGAACACATACCGTTAAACAACTCACTGTAGTCTGGGGATTTGTTCCTCGTGCCTTAGGAGTAAAAATCGACCGATGCCGATTTTTTACTGGTTGTTCAATTACATACTATCGCTGATGCCAATTGAAAAACTTTTTTTATATGTCATTGGCTGATGCTAATATTTTCAATTATTAATTAGTAAAACTTTAAAGATTATATTAATATTTATAGAGGATATTTTTTTGTAATTAACTTTTTTTTCATATTCACTGGATTTCCGTTTTAGGCTACTTTTCCTTCTCGATTGCTCGTTATCCGATTAGCCAAAACTTCGCAATTCAGGCTTTTGCGTATGTACAGAAAAAAAAATCGCATTCAGTATTTAACGAAAATATAAATTTAAATTTCGCATATAGTATCTCACGCAGGATACAAAATCCAATGAAAATGAAATAGAATACACAATGGTATTCAATGGACAGATGAAGCAGATAAATAGCTACTAGGAAAATTAAGGCGAGAAATGGCATCCTCCCTTAACGTACTGTGAAATCCAAACTGAAACTTGAACGGAAATTTCCCTTCGGAGTACTCTAGAAACATATTCAAAATCCAACTTCATCTCACACATAAGGCACACAAAAGTCTTCGTAGATAAACAAAATTTCTAAAGATAGAAACTACGTAGTATGAATCACAAAGCCACGAAATAAAGAAAAGGCGAAATCTGACGCTCTTCACACATTCGAAGAGTGACACCCGAAACCAAATAGCACAGTCAAATAAGGATTCAACACCCAACAAAAATTTATGCCAAGCTAAATATTTGTTTACACATTTGTCTCGACATTATAATTAAGGCATGAAAAGTCCGTTTTGAAATTATTGTTGCGTGTTGAAATATTAAAGGTCACACAAATCTGTTTTTCGCGAATAACTTGCCTCCTTTGCATCGTACATTTATGAAAGTTATTGAAAACAAAATTATCTACAAGGTAGGATATATGCATTTTTTTATCTAAGGTTAACCCTTAGGGATACCCTTTTATGGGGTTAACTTTTTTCGAGATATAGTGCGTGGAAGGGGAAAAGTGCGTTTATGGGAACAACGTTGTGTAAACTGCAGAGCAAGAAGTGTGGTGCACTCTATGACACTGATTACATAATAAAATGAGTAATGTTGAAGTGTAAATAAAAATCTAAAATATTTATTTGTAAACATTTACTTATAGATAATACAGGCCTGTATTTATGTAAAAATACATGCTTTTATCCTTCTCTTTTAAAAGTAAACATCTTTGCAAAGTAAATGGAATAAATCAGATTGGTTATAAAGTTATTCATTATTAATAAAATAATTATACAAATTACTATTATACAATCAAAACAAAAAAAAAATTAGGGACTGGCATCTTCGTCAATTTCCGGTCATCCAAGTTTAACCTCTGAGTTATTATCGTTATTGTCAATAGACCGTTTGATGCTAAAATGTTGATAGGATCAAATTCACTTTCAGAATCAAAATCATTTGATTCTGCAATTGTCTCAGGAGCATTGAGATTGTCCATGGCAATGGTTGCAAACTATGGAGCGTTGCAAATCCACTTTCCTGCAACCAGAGTTTGTGCTGCAATTGCAGAATATTGTATTTAGGAGTTCTTCCAGCGCTGGTAGCAATAACGTTGTAATAGGCTCCAAAGTGTTGTTCCTTAAAACTTACCTATATTCTTCATATTGTAGATTCTTTCCTAACCAAGTTTGAACCTGTTAATAGATGCAGTAGAGATTCTGCTGAACTTGTAGGTGGAAGAGTTGACTATTTCACTGTCAATCCTTACTGATTTGGCAAAGCTTAAGTACCTATAATTATCAATAGATTTTTCTGATTGTGGAGCACCATTCTGATTTTCCAGCTGATTGTGGATCGCCAGAAGAAAATGCATCCCACCGTTAATCATTGTATTAGCAGAGCAATTCTCCTGTTCAAAGACTTTGGCTAATTGGTGCAAATCGTGGTGTTTCTTGAATATTTTCAAAACTTGGAGTTTTCCTTTATGAAAGAGGGTGGAAGTTGTGTTACATCCAGTCATAGAATGAAAAAATTAAATGCGCTTTCTGCAGCTCTGGGATAGTTGTTAAAACTTTCAGACGAATATACTCACGTTTCAACATTCCCCTTGCCACGTTTTTTTTTAAATGTTTCAGCTTGATTGAGTTCGCCCTATTAGGAGTGCCACAAGGTCTACATTTTTTCCAACTATGACTGTTGTCTTTCGTGTTGGTTCTTCCATAGCTGTCTCGATCAAAACATCAGCATCATCCTGGGCTTGTTTTGTTGCGGTGTTGGGATTATTTAATTGTGAAATCAGCATTTCAATAAGTTTGCTCTTATTAGATCGGTTGGACAAAAACTTCCGTTGGCTGATTGTTACTTTTATGCTTTCATTTGAACGAATCACATAAAAAGCAGAAATAGCAGCGGTTCGCCGCTGTTTCTCCATTGCTTTTATGTTTTTGCTGTTGTCGGAATAGCCGTTGAACACAATATTTGAGCGAAACTGTTTTTGCAAATATTGAAGATATCTTTTGCAAAGAGAAGGTATCATCCTTTTGTCACATGGCACGATGTAAAAGAAATCCATCTACGACATATGTAAGGTTATTACCTATTTCAGTACTGATGGGTTCCAATTGGTTGTAAAGTTTTGATTTGCCGGCATTATCGAATAACGCTGCAGGGTAGGGGCTGAGTTCGTACTGTAAATATTCAGAGAGATGTTTGTCGAAGTTTTTATTTAAACACATTCTTTGAAAGAGTAATAAAAGGATCTATAGCCACCTTGGAATCGTGGACCTTGATGGAACTACTAACTGAAGAAAGTAAAACTCTGTCTGAGCTCTTCAGTTTAATACTATCAAACTTTAGTCCAACAGTTTTTTCCATTGACCGGCGGCCCATTTCATTTTCTTTGTGATAGTTTTTGTTAACTCCGACAATTTCTGTACTTAGAGACACTGTTTGATTAACATTATGGAAAGGGTTGTGGCATGTGAACCATTCAACAAGTCTATCAACGTCTGCAGTATCTCTTTTTACCCATGAATCTCTTGAATCAACTTGTTGGTCCGCAATGTCCAAAGAAACATCGCAAACTTTTCAATTTCATCGCAGATACTGTTCGTGTCATGCGTACCATATAAACGTTTTATAGGTGCCAATCCTTCCGATTTACCCAAAAGGCTTACGATTTTTTATCGATCTACCAGTCGGAAAATGATTTCTTCTGATTTTCGGAGATTTTGTCTAAAATCCCCAGTGTTTTTTTAAAAAAGATTTTAAATACCTATTTTTTTATGCATATTTAATGATAAATATGCATAAATAAATGCAAATATCGGTAAAAACACCAGAAAAATTCGTCTGCCGTTGACGGCACATGCGTGGCGTGACGTGGAATTTTAGCTCCAGCTATGACGTAGAGTGATGGGAAATGCTAGTGAAATTTGTAAAACCAAGCATCACAAAATTATGTAGTGATATTTTGAAAGTCCACTATCATGAGAGGAGTAATCAAAAAGATGATGTTGATATCTTAATTGGAAATGGAACACTGAAAGTAATCCAAGATTTTAACATCCATGATAAAAATGAATTTTATGAAAACGTCAGAAGCTATTTCATAGCAGCATGTGACTACATGCACAATAAATTTCCTTTTGAGTTAGAAGTGTTACATCATGCAGAGGTTACACAAATATCGAATTTTGAAAATGCATCATTTTCCAGCTTAAAATATTTTACAGAAAAATTTCCTGTTCTTTTGTTCAATAATACAGAAGATGAAGCTGTTGATGCTTTACAAACAGAATTCAGTGAGTTCCAGGCTTTCGAAGTTCCACAAACTGTGAGTAATGAAGGTAGCATTGATGCACAATGGGCAGCCATAGGTAAAATGATACTTGTGAATTAAAATTTAAACGACTTTCTCAGGTTATGCTGTCAATACTTACGATCCCTCACAGTAATGCAGCATGCGAGAGAGTCTTCAGTCAAGTGAAGAAAATTAGAACTGACTTCAGGTCAACCATGTCTGATGACACATTAGAAAATTTACTAATAGTTAAATGCAGACAACGTGTGAAATGTTACGAGAATGTATTTGACAAAAAATTTCTCGAAAATGCAAAATCTTGCACTACAGCATTTGTAAATGCTAAGAATTAATATTGCAGTTTAATACAGTTTAATCCTCTATTATTATTAATTTAATAAATACTTAATTTCCTCGTTGTGCCCTTTTTTTTATAAATTATGTATGATTTTGTGTAATTAAAAAATGGTGGCCTGCCCACGCGTGCGTGATTGACTACAGATTTTTCACTTCTAGAAGTTGGCACCTATTCTTTTGTCCTTGCGCCTTTAAAAATACATATAACCAATTACTTTCTCATTCAGCGATATAGCTTGCTTGCCTTTTTTTTTTAGATTATCGTCTTGGAATTCTGTTATGCATTGCACTGCCTAGATTATATTTATAGAGTTAAAGAAGTCAATTTCTTTTTTGGTATAAAAATTTACTGAATAGAATAAGTATATCTGATGTTCATTGATGTTTTGCCATGCTCTTAGCCATCCCTATTATGGTGTTTATGAATAATACTTGATTCTTATAATCTGTATGCTGTTGTATGATTGTGTGTAAACTAGCCTCACATAGTCCAGGTGTCTAGTGTCTCCTCCTTTGCCACATACAATCCCATGACCTTGCGTCATACCCATTTGGAATAATGTACATACAGCTGTAGGTACTCCAGCTTCCTTAATACACGAATTTTCTGAATTGTCACAGCTCCTTTCGTGTACTTAGTCATCCTTGTTTGTAAATCTATCATAGAGCATATGAGACTTGTTTTTGTCTTCTATCATAGTTGACAGATGCTTGCATTCCATTGGAAACTTGTAGATTCTAGCATAGTGTGGCCTTAGTTACTGTAGTAGATTCTATATTAACATAGCTAGATGCTGTCAGTTTCTCAGATGGGATAATTTGGCCAATGGAGCTTGAGATCTGAACAGTTTGAAAAATAATTTAACACATTCTTTTTAGTTTTGTGAAAAACAATTAACCCTCAAAATTCTTGTATATGTTTTAGAACTATATAAAGTATTGTCCTCGTTGCGCTTTTTAGTTTTATATCTACATTTGTTGGAAGTGATATTATAACATTTACTTAACTTTGGTTCCTCAACATATCTGCAGTCGCATTGTACAGAAACCATAACGTTCGTTTAACATTAAAAAAAATTGTATCGGTCTTTGCTAAATGCCTGACGTTACACTATTGTTATCACAAACCAGAAACAAGGATGGAAAAAGGCTAAGATGGTGAATGTGAAGGGACGTTTGGCAGAATGTGACAATATTTTTGGTGAATGTAGTAAACACTACTGCATTTGAACCCTATACCATCGTCTTTTACCTAAGTATCGAATATTTTGTCACAAGAAGTAAATTTTCAACTGTGTATGTTTTGGAACTTAAATTTTAGTAAAAATATTTGAGAGTTCATGATAAGCAGTGTCAGTTGTATATACGTTAAAATACATTTTTCTTCTTTTAGCCAAAAAATATTCCAGACAAATGGCAGCATGATCTTTTTGATGGTGTTTTTCCTCAAAGAACCGGTGGCCTCACCACCGGTATTACAAAGCTCCTTGTTTCAAATCTTGACTATGGTGTGTCTGACACTGACATAAAGGTAATCATAATTTTATTGCTTCTAATAAATGTCTATGTATATTGTCATGCAGATTTACACCGAAACCCCAGTATTACACCCGCAAAATGTTTTCTCTCGCTCCAAACATCCTTCTTTCCCAAGTCCCACGTTTGTGCCAAAGAGGCGAAAGGCGTAAATTTTCAAGCGAGTTAATAATACAAGATCTGTAACATATGGACGAGGATTATGGGGGATAATGGTCACTTTCCAATCCATACTCAGAAGATAAAGAACACCGCGTCGCTTTACAAATCACTTCAGGCAATAGTTAAATATTCCCCCCCACTTCTACTTAGATTAGCAACATATTGAAATGATTGAAAACTAATCAGTGAACCGCTCATAGGGTTGTTCAAACTAAAAGCCAACCAGGTGCGCCTGTAAATTTCGGTTTGCGTGGAAAGTGCAATTAAGTGGAACTTGGTCAGACAAATGTAACCAGCTGTAACCACTTATCTGCTAAATATTGGTATATAGATTTCTCACGGACTCGAACCTGACTGCCCCAAGGTGTATATTTGTCGTTAAGTATTTGATTGACAGATTGATAAGGGCATTTTCATCATGCCCAACTGACAAATAACGAACGTTGGAAGTGGTCAATAAGAAAATACAGATATCGATTTGTGTATAGTGAGGCCACTAAGGTCGTGCTTATGTTAAGTTTTAAAAATTAAAACTCGAGAGATCTCGCATTCTCTGAAAATGTCTTTTCGAAGTTAAGTTCTTAAAAAATTATCTTAAAATAGACGCTCTAGCCGACAGGTTTTGGTGACTAAGGATTATGGTGTTTAGTTTTACATCTAGGGTTTACATCTGGTGCACATGGAAGCCATCGATTTCTGTAGTCCGCTCATTCACAACTAATTATATGTCATATTACTTTTATTATACCACTGCTTTATTTAAACTAATATAAAGGATTAAGAACATCATCCGTATGCCCATGACTAACACAGCCTGATTTGTTCATTTTAATCAATTACGGATTGCCCGCTGTAGTTATAAAAAATTTAATAAATATATTGGCATTTTATTACAACAAATAGCCCTCTCAATTGATAAAATGCCCATATTCGAAAACAATTACATTCTGTTTTCAAAACTGAAATTAATTAAAACCTATCGAAGATGTGCAATGAGTCAAGAAATACTAAGTAACCTAGCAGTATTATCAATTGAGAGAAGTGGCATAAGAAAGGGAGGTGTTCAGGGGCTTAAGTCTGCATTGTATATCAAAACACATTATTTTCTCTAAGACCGCATCACATAAGCTTCATTAAAGCCACTTGATTCTCCCCCATGAGTTTTCATGCTACTGATTGAAAAAGATTTCAATGTAGATTTCGATTCTGCCAATGAAAAATTTGCACAAATTAAAACAAGGCGATTTTAAATACATTTGAATATACTGACCTTAAATGCATCTTACTTGGAAAGCATTTGACGTATAATTTTCCTTTAAATATATAAGTATTTTCATAAAATACAACATATATGCTTCTTGTTGGTGGTGGGTTACAATACTGAACTAGTGGAAATGAGAGCTGTCTGGATTTTAGGGGGCATATTACTTAACTTGGCCAGGCACTGGCAACCCTTGCTACACCGCTAAAACAGAATTGAGGGAAGACCACATATTACGTTATTTTTCCAGCGTTTTAAGTTACCTACTTGTATTACGAAATGTGAAACTATGGATGGAATAAAATACATAGATTTAAGACTCAAAGGGATCAATAGGGGTTATGTTTGGGTGAAACAATTTTTTTTTTTTTTTCATGGGTCGGTGGGCCGCAAGTTAAAGACCAATGTTTTAATTATTCTCATTGGATTTTCATGTATGCACCATAGGGATAATTTGTCCCTGCTATTTTCAGCTTTAATATATATTTAGAAAATGTGACCTAGAATTAAAATGGACTGGAATGTTGAAAAAATAATTTGAAATTTTATAGTTTTTGTTTCCTGAAATACAAGACAAATTTCTTATAAAATGTTGATTTCCTCATGGCTTTGTGCACTTGTTTTTAAAATATATTTATGATATAGTTTTTCTGAGCCGCTACAGTTCTAACTTTAATATGATTGTCACTGAAGAATACCATTGCACGTCATTTGACATTTTGCCGAGCTTTTCTAATTATTTTTTTAATTAAACTATAGATGTGTATATAAAATTAGCCAATTATTGTGTTGACCTTATTTTTATATTAATGGAAAAATATAGTCATTAAATTTACAAACATTATAGAATCTTACAAGTATAAAACTGTACAAAATAAAATAAAGAATTCATTTATTGATATCTGTGTTATCACTCTGCAAAAATTTATAAATCTTGACATGTCCCCCCCCGAGCTTTATCTTAGTGTTTTCCATTGCTTTATCTTGCCAAATATTGCAGTATCTTCAAATAAGGTCTAAACTTATTCCACTTAATAAACATCATCCAACGACAGCTTAATATATTCATTTGTCCACTCATATAAACATCATTGCATATTGGAACTCTCACATTACGCTGAATATTGGCTGCCTGAAATGTCGTCCCTTTTAGGGTTGAATAAAACCTAGGATTTTTATTTTAAAAACTCAACCCAGGTAGGCTTTTTTAGGTTTAATTGGATATTTTAAGGAATTATTATCATTAAAAACAGTTACTTAGGCTATTTTCAAATCTTTGCACGAATGAAAAATTACATATTACCACTATTATCTTATAGACTTCTAAACTCGCGTTTGTAAAAATTGCAACACCATGAAGGACTCGTCCGAATTGAATGAAATTTAATGTACAAACGACCTGTGTTGATACAAATAAACAATTGTTGTTATTTCTTGAGGGCACTTAAAAAGTCGCCCAATCGGCTACTTGTAGCACGATCTGGCACCACTGATAGCGTCTAACACGGATGCGGCCATCACTGTACCCCAAATTAAAGCGGGATTCATCAGAAAACACCACTTGTTGCCAATCAGCACGCCAGTCTCTATGTCCATGAGCCCATTGCAGCTACAATGGGCTCACGCCAGTCTCTGTCCGTGAGCCCATTGTAGCTGCAGGTGCTGGTGATTTTACATCATCGGGATCCTATAGGAACTCTTGCACGCAGTCCACGGTGCAGTAGACGCCGACGAATTGATGAAGCACACAATGATACACCTGTAGCAGTGCACCAACGTTCTGCCAACTGTCCAGATGAAGCAAAACGGTCCGTCACCGCCATGCGGACCAGGTGTCTATCATCCCGTGCTGATGTCACCTTTCGGCGTCCACTCCCGGATTTCTGAGTTGTCTGGTTCTCTTGAACCCACTGCTTCCACACTCGCATCACTGTGCTGCTGTTACGCCCCATACGAGCTGCTATTGCACGATAAGAAAACCCTCCTTCACGAAGGCCGATCATTCGTCCCCGTTCAAACTCCGTAACTTGCTGAAATGTCGCCCTCTTTCGTCGTAGAGGCATAGTGACGTCTCATGTAACGTTTACCACTAGCAGATAACCATACACGCCCCGCTACAGCCCTCTATTTATACGGATCCATCAGCAGTTCAGAGGGCGCTGCTCAGCCCATGTATCCGCGAGGACTCTGAAATTCTAATCATTTGAATAGCATACCCTAATTTGCATTTCCTGAAAGTTTCAGCTTAATCACATGATTCCTTCATGGTGTTGCAATTTTTACAAACATGAGTTTAGTATCTCAGTCATTTAGAAAATGGCAAGGAAGAATTTGCAACCTCTAAAAATTTTAAAATTCGAGTTGCCAATATGTTCCATACATGGCATCTCATGAGTAACTGAGAGTTATTTACAATTTATGTTGGAACAGAGATGGTGGAACTTTTTCATGTTGGAAGGCCTCATTAGGTTAGCCATGACATAATAAGGTTGCATCCAAAGAACTGCAATTAAATGCGCTTTAAATGTACGTTCTTTTTTAAAAAATGTAGCTACATGTACTAAGTACAAAAGAAGAAAGTTGTTAAATTAGATATAATTGAATTTAAAACCAATAAATGCACACACACTGAAATTTCAAGTTTTAACTTTTCTCCTTTCTTTAGAGTAAGCTGAAACAAGAACTAAGTAACTTGCACTTGGTCTATGAGATTGGTGATGGCATAGCTCACAAATCATCATATTAGTTTTTTAAATGGAATCTACGTTTTTCAGACTCGTTTTCTGTTTTTGGTGTATATCTTCCAATTTTCTGCAATTTAAAAGATAATCCTTACCTTTTCATTAGGTAAGGATTTTTTAAAAAGTAAAAATCCTCAATAAGCTTGAAAGTTGTGTTTTTATATGATGTCAAGCTTCTCAAAAGTCGCTCTTAGTCTAAAAAATATTATTCTTCATAAATAATTGGTGT
>QLNU02015003.1:126961149-126998015 GCA_006491805.2 Dysdera silvatica | reverse complement strand
GATGAAGAGGTAACCTTTTTGGTCATAAAATCCTATTGAAGGATGGAAGACGAAGGTTAACTGCTTAATAATCAAGAGACACAGTGTGATGTGCTGTAATCAAATATATGAAGTATGTAATTTTGTACATATAAAATAATTCTGCTTGAAAATAAATTTCTATTTGTTTTAGGGAACGGGATATTTATTTTTCAAATAAACGAAAAGGATTAGTGCATAGAAATGGTTATTCTGAGAGATTTTTATATACGTTTGCATGCATATTTTGCTAGTTTTTATTACATATAATCTGGGCTCTATTTATTACTAAGAATTTGTAAAAGAACATGATTATTACTAATAGCTTTAGCTATCTGTTTGTGAGATATGATCCATGGCCCAGCCTTGGTTATGGCTTCACCTGCAAATAATAAAAAAAATCCATATATATATATATATATCAACAATAAATATATATGACTAGTTTTATTAATCCAAATACAGTGAACCTTGATAACCCGAAGTTCTTGGTAAGACACACTGATTCTTCTTCCTGAACTTAATAACTCAAAGCAAAGCTTCTTTCCCTTGAGCTTGGATGAAGCAATTAAATTTTTAAAAATGAAATCATGTATTAATGAACTTAAAACAAATTAATGAACTTGTTAAGTAACGACAGCACTTTTAGCCCAACGCACTTTCACCCAGAATAATTCATTTTGATATGCCCCCAACCTGCTGCTGCAGTCAGTATTTAATTTCGGAGAGTTCAAAAACTTTAACTATATGTACTGATACGATCACAGCTTGAAAAAGCTGCAGCTGTCCCATTAAAATTTAGTTTTGATGGGGACCCGTCCCTAAGATCCCCCCCTTGATACAGGTATGCCCCTCCCCACCTCCAAGAGCTTGAGTTAGTGAAGTTTAAGCGTTATGTTTTATCCAACACATAGGCGTAGAGTTATATGGGCCCGTGGGGCCCGAGCTCCCCAATAATTTGAAATAAATTGCGATTTTACATATAATGTATGACCGTCAGGCCTGTAGCCAAGCCAAGGCCAGCAGAGGCCTGCCCCCAGTCGCCCCATGCTTGTGCCTTAGTTGCCCCATCGAGCTATTTATATAGAACAATTCCCGGATACTCTCTGTCCCATATGCCCTTTGCCTTAGTTGCCCCATCGAGCTATTTATATATACACAGAACAATTCCCGGGTTCTCTTTGCCCCGTATGACCTTTGCCCTGCCCCATGCTTATGCGCCTTAGTTGCCCCATCGAGCTATTTATATATATATATATATATATATGCAGAACAATTTCCGGATACTCTGTGCCCCATATGCCCTTTGCCTTGCCCCATGCTTGTGTGCCTTAGTTGTCCCATGCTTATGTGCCTTAGTTGCCCCATAGATCTATTTATATATACAGAACAATTCCTGAATACTGTATGCTCCATATGCCCTTTGCCTTTCCCCTGTTGCCCCATGCTTATGTGCCTAAATTGCCCCATCGAGCTATTTATATATACAGAACAATCCCCGGATGCCTTGTGCCCCATATGCCCTTTGCCTTGCCCCAGTTGCCCCTTCATCCTGGCTACAGGCCTGGTGAACGTACATAAAATATGCTTGCCCCCCCCCAAATCATTTTGAGAACTCTACGTTGATAGTCCAACAAGAAGAACACAGGTTCGTAACTAAATATAATCTATTAACTGGCGCGTTTTTTATAGAAACGTAATAAGCATTGTGATCAATTCATATCAATTTAAATGTTTACTACGACTATTTACTAATCACACCCTCATTTTATGCGCGTTTTTCAGACTATAAGTCATTGGAAGGAAACACAGGGCTCTTATGCTCCGAAATACAGATATGAGTCCTCATTGTAATAAACTAGATAAAGTCTTATAGAACCTTAACAGTTCTCACAATACTCAAAAACCCTGTTCCCGATCCGATGCGTTACAAACTGAGTTTCAAAGCAGAAAGCAGTCTTGCAGGCATTAAATCTGTTAAAAAAAAATAATAAATTAAAAAAAAACTGTTCGTTCACGAAAAGAAGTCCGATGGAACAGTTAGAAATAACAGGAGGTGACGTCACAAACGGGTTAGTTCATTACAGCAGAGGAGGACTACAATTTCAGAACTTGTTTTTAGTGAACGTTTGTCGGCGCCAAAATCGAGTTCTGAAATTGGAGTCCTCCTCTACTGTAATGGGATAGGCCGTTTGTAACGTCACCTCCCGTTATTTCTAACTATTCCATCGGACTTCTTTTCGTGAACGAACAGTATTTGGAGTCGACCATAATTCTGGAATTAGGTACGCACGTCATTGGCTAGCTCATCTCCATGCCGATTACTATGCAATCCGGATGGCGGCTCTCAACACCTTCCTTTCTGGGGTTGACCGGTTTCTGTAGGTTCCGCGGCCGGCCCTGAGATGTGATTCCGGACCGGCGGCTTATCCGGCAGCCCGTTGCGGTTCACGTTAAATGACGATACTTATGCGAGCGTGCATCTTTGTGTGCTGTGTATAGTCGACGCCCAGCAGCCTCGGCGGTTGGCTTTGCGCTGTTTGAGCGTCTTATCTGGGATTACAGTGCCGCCTTCGGCGGCCACCCTTCCCAATCCCTTTCCCCTGCATACAGTAATAGTAATACGCATTCCGGATAACTGCACAGGGGAAATGGTGGAAATCATCAAACTTCACAAATCATCAAGATGTCGATTACCGGGCTATCATGGACCGGTGTTGCAGCGAAGACGAAATTGGTTGAACCTCACAAAGCGTTTCGTTATAGGACTGCGCTCATCGAGCCCCGCTATGCTCTTTACAATCTATGAACTTCAATCCTCATCTCCGTAACGTGATATTAATTTAAACCACTATTCTGAGCTATATAAGATCTCGCCAAATGGTATAAGGTCGCCGTCTCCGTATAACGTACTCTGAATCACTCCAGCTGGAACCAGCATCCGTTTCAACACTTCAAAGCTCTCTCATTCATAAAATCTCGCCAACGCACCGACGGTACATACGTGCTGTGCATTCGCGCTCAGTTGGCGTGTGATACCGTTAGCAGACGGGTTAGTCCATTGCAGTTTAGGGAAGGCCGTCTTGGAGGAACTGGTTTTTCCCGCGCGAAAAACCAATTCGTAATTTAATTATAAACCTAAAAATATCCAAAAGCTAAATATGAAAAAAAAAAGAGAAAAGAAAACAAAGCCGTTGAACCCAGCTAAGAAGAAGGGGATAGGAAAAGGGGTATTAGGAAGGGGCCCACCGGACCGCCGGAGGCGGTGCTTCTCCCCTTTTGGAAGGGAAATTTTATGCAATTCGAACGTCCTGCAAATCGCACGTATGCATCTAACACGTAACCCTAAAGTTCTGTACTTTGGACAGGGAGGGAGAGATTACTTGTGGGTAACTTCCCACACCATTTGAATAATCTTATTGCTGTAAAATCATTTTTTCTATACGTGAAAAATCAAAATTTCTATCGAAACTTGTCTTTAACATCTTGTGAACGGGCCTGAATCGTATTGCATGCTTATCCTCAAGAATAAAAACAATGCCCAATAACAAGTCACTACAAGAGCTCTGAACGGGCTGGGTCTGCGCGGTGCCGTCGGGAATTCCCGACGGCCCAGGTCTGCGTTGGTCTGCACATTTCCAGGACAGGCCCGTGAAGGGCTCTACTCGTTGCGTCTACGAGCTCTGTGACTTGATTCATTGAGCCTACGAGCCAAACCTTGAGCTCGAGCCTGTCCCGAAAATAGGCCCGCGCGTGCGGTTTCAAATCGTCACGAAGCTCGAAGTGTCCACGATAGAGTCCTGCACGGGCCGGAAACGATCCACAGAGCCGACGAGACGGAAGCGCAGCAGTGGCTGCAGTCCGAGGGCCCGCTCTAACAAAGACCTATGCTGTGGGGGGGAGGGGGGGCGGCCCAAAGAAGGGATCATGGGCCGGCCGAAGTGTGCCCGGACGCCCGAGTTAACCTTTCGGCGCCCCTGACGATTAAAACCTGGTTTGGATATACAAAGGCCTAGATATTTTCAGGACATGCCCGTGCTGGGCTCTAATCACCACACATTAAAAACATCGTTAGGGCAAAAAAAAAAACAGAATAAGAAAGTAAAAAAGGAGTATCATTGATGTATCTGCTAAAAAATATTGTACAGTGTGTGTACTTACCAATCATCATTGCAACTAGAAGTACAATAAATAGATTGAATTTCATCATGTGATGCTGGAACAAACAAATTGCCCTTGAACTTCAGTGTAGACTGCTGTATCTCAAAATGCTATTACATATGTATGTGAATTATTATATTTCCGGCTCTGACTTTACTTAGCTTCCTGTGCGTAAATGCTCTTAAACAATTACGTAATTGTTACATCTAAAAATCTATCGTTCGTAAATTAACGCTTGTGCCGGACTTCAAAACGGAAGTTTTTGAGTTGTAAAGGATTTGAGATTCGATTTTTATTTTGGGTGCTTTCCGGTCTAGTCAATCTACATGTTAATCCTTTTCATTCTCAAGAAATAATCATGCATTAGTAAAAATTAGCATAACTTAAAGCTATTCTCATTTGCCCCTCGAACGTCCCCAGGCGCGCGGGATGTTTCACATCCCACAACTTACAATTTGTTAAAAGAACAGTCCACCCTTGCTTCTGAAACTGGCCAAACTCTTTCCTGTTGCCTTCAAAGTCACAATCTTTGGGGTAGGGTGACAAAGAGAAAATTCCACTTATTGTTCCCTGTAAAATTGGACGTTTTTAATGAAATAATGCTATATAATCAGATGGGGTGCAAAGCACCCGCGCGCCTGCTCGTGGGTTAAGGGGGTTCTCCCCCTCCTTTCCTTGAACATGTATAAAAGTCAACCCTATATACCATAAGCGTAGGCAGAAAGTTCATAAGGGGGTTATAGGCTTAATGGGAAGGGTTACAGAGCTACGACTCATATTCCTTTGTTAAATATACAAAATTTCATTGCGATGGGGGGTTATAGCCCCATCAACACTCCCTGTGTACGCCAGTGCTACGTGCGCCCCTGTATACAGCAATGTATACAAGTGAAACATCACCTTTACGTGATATGCTTTTGTACAGATGTGCATATAGGGGAAGCATCGTGTAGGGGGCCACTTGCAAAAAATTCTGATTTTTATAGATTAGACAGGAAGTTGCCGCTACACGATACTTTCCTGCATGCATATCTGTATACACGAGCAGTAGCTCGTACCGTAGCAATACCTCACCTGTATACACTGCTGTATAAAGGGGCAGTTGCATATAGGGGCGACTTTTAGTATAAATTTAGGGAAAGTAGAAGAATACCCTTAAAGGATGGAAAATGAAAGATGTCATTATACACACAAAAATTACCGTTAATGATTGTAGTTAACAAGCTATGGGCTTATTATCTCATCTGGTTCTCGTGATAAGAATATGTACTATCAAGTAGCTTATTGTGGGTCACCCTGTATTACTTGCAAGGGCGGATCCAGGATGTTATTATGGAGGGCGGTTTCGGGGGGCTTACACAGGGGAAATTTTTAGTTTTGGACTATTAAATAGTTTAGGTAAATGTTGTTATATTACTAGCCTTCCTTTATACCAGAGTTGTCCAACATATGGCACGCGGGCCATAATCCGGCCTGCCTACAACTGTTTGAAATAAAAAAAATTCACAAACAAAAATTTTAGATATTTTTTTTCAGAAATAAGGAAAAATTTTGGGGACAGGAGAGGTGACCCCTTTCTACATCGCAAGAGCACAAATAACTGGAAAAAACTCTAAAGGGAGGCTGTTAAGTGTAAGTTATTTTTTTTCAATTTTTTTTTTTAAGAAACTGCTGACCCGCGAGATCCGTGAAAATTCCTTAAGTGGCCCACTACCCATAAAGGTTGGACAACCCTGCTTTATACTCACCAAAATATTTAATTTACGACAATGAATTAAAGCTGGGCTTTTCTTTAATTAAACTATATGGTTTAGGGCAGATTATAGTCAAGTATGACAGAAGGATAACCTAGTAAAGGAGACATATACAATAACCAAAAACGATAATTTACAATGTAATTAATAGAACAAGTTTAAATTTAAACTACAAAAACATCGTAATTATTTTACTTTTTTTATAATAAGCGACTTTTTAAAAAACTTGAAGTTTATAGTGCAAAGTCGAGCCATCTTGGTTTCTTTGAAAATTTGTCAATCACTTTATTTACATCAATATGAATGTCTCTGTGGGTGTGTATTAAAAGTCTCTTCTGTCATCCGCGTTCGAAGCCAAGTTTGACGGCGCTTCAACGATAAAAAACTACGTTCTGCTGAAGCAACACTTACTGAAAACGTAGTTTGAAAGACGAGTAGCTTGAAGATTCGTGGAAAAACGTCTTGATCGCATTTCTCCAAGACTTGGAGACTTTGGTGCAAGACTTTCGTGTATTAGAATCGTAACAAACAGCATATAAAACATTTTTCATTGTCTTTATTTTATTTTTCCATTTAACACTGACGGAGAGGATGATCGCCCCCTCGCTGGATCCGCCAGCGATTACTTACATGTTACGTATAATGTTAAATTAATTAAAATTAATTTTGTTCACACTGGATTAATCTATCTGTATGATGTTAACCACATTTCAATAGACGTAACTATGCAACATATAATTTTGGCGTCTATGCGTAACCTATGGTCTGAAACAAATAAAATATGCTATTAGCAAAAAAATCTTTAGATTGATTTTGATCATTTTGTATTTGATTTGATAAACCACGACGATTCAATATTCTTGGGTTGAGGATGAAAATATTTTGCAAATGATTTTGGAAGTCAAGTCATTCTCTGCAAAACGAGACCCCGCTGTCTTTATTCTTTGCTGCTTTGACGGATCAACTTAGCTAATACATTATAAATCAGTGTGACCTCATATAAATAATTGTTATTGTATACGTCGGAATGAAGTTCAATTCGGTTTGAATTTAAACGATGGGGGAAAAAACTAAAACAATGGAATCTAAAACAGTTATTTTCTTTAAGAGAACAAGTTAAAAAGGATATCAATGTGCAACCTTTAGTTGAAGGTGAGGAACATAGTATGTAGGGCCGGCGGTATACCGATTTGGTTTAATCAGGCCCCGCACTTGAGAAGGATATTTTTGTTAAAATTGCAAATTAAGACTATTTTTGGGACGCACACAAACAATGAAAATGTCAATGTTTTTCAAATGCCTTGAATTGTTAATGAAGAACGATGGCAACACTGTTCAAAAATTCTTAAATTATATTTATTGTAGAAGTATTCAAGAGAATGGGCGTAAGAATTCGTATAATAAACCATCAAACTGTTTGTTTGTTTTATGGCTCAAAGACTACGATGGTCATGCTGCGCCGGGACCTACTGTTTTCCGAGGAATCCGAACCTCTTAAGGCCTAGGGAACCAAACCCCGGACTACAGTGAGATCTTTATGAGATCTCTGAGTAAGCGTTCTTTTTGCACTGCTGGGAGTCGAACCCGGATTAGCCGCGCAATAGGAGAACGCGTTACCACACTGCGCCACCGCAGGGCCTCCACCAAACTGAAAATACAAACATATATCAGAAAAAATACAAACATGTATCAGAAAAAATACAAACATAATGAAGCTGCAAAACTACTGCACAAAATAAGTACACCCAAAAACACAAAATGTCGCATAAAAATACAAAAAATACTAAAATCTCAAAGCTTAATTATCAAATAATGTGAAATCTCTCATTAGCGGACACTTGTTGGACAGAAAAAAAGGAGGAGGTCGTTAAGTTTCTTGTTGGGAAATTTTTATCTGACTGTAAAAAGGAAGGGATGTGTCTGCAGGATGTCCGTTAAGAAGAGTGTTACTGTATAAAAAAGCTTTAAAAATTAATAACTAAATTAACAAAAAGTAAAATTATATGAATTTTTTAAAATAGTATTACAGAACTTTATATTTTAATTAACACTAAAATAAAATTCGACATATTACGTATAAATTAATACAAGTTTTCAAAAACTACAATCTAGCGGTTATTTATATATTAGATAGAAACAATAAAGAAGAACCAAGAAAAAATACATTATTTGTAATACAAATATGGATATAGCAAAACCTCTGAATAGCGGACTCCACAGAACTTGAGCATTTGCCCGCTATTTGGAGATTTCCCCGTTATTTGGGAGGATAATAAGCACACACAATATACAGCGCTGGATAACAGGAATTGGAAGTATCCGTTAAATACAAGTGTCCTCTTTTCAAGGGTGTCCATTATAGGGTAAATATATACCTATATAAGGAGGGCCCGGTAAAAGCGACCCCGAACCGATTCCCGCACTAGCCAGGGCCGGGCCTGAACATACAGATACATTAACCGACTTAAGAGCCGGTCCTTTGACTTCAGAAAAATCATGTGTCTTCGTTCGTTCGTTCGTTCTACATCTTCACCTGGTACCTGAAGCTGAAAAAATATCTAATGCCATTTCACATTTTTAATGCAGATACTACTGAACTAGTAATAACGAACACTGTTGAATTAGAAATAACGAATATTGTTGAACTAGAAATAACGTATGCTGCTGAACTAGAAATAACGAATACTGCTGAACTAGAAATAACGAAAACGGTTGAACTAGAAATAACGAATACTGTTGAACTAGAAATAATGAACCCTGCTAAACTAGAAATAACGAATACTTCTGAACTAGAAATAAAGACACTACAAAACGATTTGTGGTTGAAAGGTTTGGAAGAAAACGAGAGATTATGAGCATTAGTGTGTTCAAGGGCTGGTATTCTGCGTTGGTAAACGTGGCTCTTGGAATAAAGGCATTATTTTACACGTTATATCTTTGTGAATCCACAATTTTGAATATGGGGCTGCTTTTTTAATTCAATCATTATTAAATCATTTCCTATAATTTAATAATAATAACAACTTCAAATTTAAACGATAACAACTCTAAATTTAAATGGTGATGAGCCCCTTTGCCGGTTTGATGAAATATGTAGACTCTATCTGTGATTGAGATACCATTATGGTTCGTTGCCTATATCCATATTGTGGAAAATGGCGATTTTTTCATTAGCAAGTAGTGAAAATATCAATAGTTCAATAAAAAATACCATATAGCAAAGGCTAGCGACTTAACTAAGTTCCTGAAATAAAAATGAGGAACTTTAAGGGTCAAGATAGCCCCCAAATCTACACTAAAATCAAAGCTCATATTTTTCAGGATTGTTAGAGGTACTTCGCAGCTTTTAATGTCACGGAAAACATAAATATGCAAAGAAATATCAAATTTACATGTAGTACGTCGACTTCCAGATTTATAGGGACATACTAAAAACAGGCTCTTTACAGTCTATGTATAATCTTGTTTCCTTTTCCCGTTATAAAAAAAAAAAGGTGACCAGTTCAAAAGTTCACTTGAATCTAGCAACAGCACTTAAAATAATGGTACTGTTCTAAAAACGAGGATTAATTAACACTGGATATGAAGTGTTATGCAGATTCTGGGATTACAGGTTTGTACTTTGCAATCACTCTTCTCAGTATATTTATTTATTTATTATTATTTTTTCTTTTTTGGCTCAGTAAATAAAGAATAACATGTTATGCAGACGATCGTTTTGCTGTTTTTACTGAATGGCAACAACAAACAGAATGAAAAAAATAAAGCTGAGCTTTTTTTCTATATGTTCAGATAAAGTGCATTGTTTTGAGAGTTTATTATTTTAATACGCATTAAAGTGTAGTGAGAGTTTGGTGTATTTTATTAAATAAGGGCATAATAACAGGGTAAATCGTTTTCCGTATAAGAATAAATATTAAAATAAAATGCCATGCAAATATTATTATTTACAGAAAAAGTATTTTGTATATTTAATACTGAAGTATATTGAAGGCTAACAGTGTAATAAGAAGGGGAGGGGCTCACAACTTCTTCCTTGAATATCAAGTGCTTGCATTTACGAGTCCACGCACATGCGCAGAAGGTTGCCCCTGCCGGCAGCATCCAGCAGATCTCAGCGCGCGCTACAATTTAGTTTGATGGCTAATTTGTCAGCTTTCTAGGAGAAGTTTGGCGCGATTAGCAAAGAAACGCACCAAAGGGAACGTAATATGCATTAGGGCCGCTAAAAAATAACTCGGGTTTCAAAATGCAAATCTCGGGATATTTATTTACCAGTTGTGCATGCAAATTTCTAAGGTCGGAGCCCTTCTTAAACTACCCTTTTCGCTTAAATTTTAGAATACGGTGCCAGTTTCTTGCCAACGACTTCTGTTCTGTGACGTTATGATGGATTAGTCCGGGCTTGTTTTGCCCTTTCGCTTTATTTCCGGCCTACATGATTGTTTACAAATGAACTTCCTATTCATATTATACCGATGACTACCTATTTATCTTAAACCTTTCTATTACTTAATTGGACACAATTCCGATACTGAGACATTAATTAGTGTTTTTATTGTTTTTGATTAAATAACCATAGAGCTGCTGAGCACTGGCGAGGCCTCCACCACAATTTGATGGACTGTGTAATGGTGTCCTGTCCCTTTCGGTTATTTAATTAGACATGATACTGATATCGAGATATTCATGAGTTTGTTATTGTATTTTATGAATAAATTGGTTTTTATGAACAAGTAAGGTGATTAAAATAATGGTAATATGAACGGGAGTTGCCAGGGCGACGAAAACTCGCCAAAGCACTTTATTGGCGGTGGTACCGTGTTCTAATATTTTTCCTCATTTCTTTGCTTTTTATATTCTAATCTTTTTTTACTCATTTCCTCATTTATTCACTCATTTATTCACTTCCTTTTTACTTCATTTTTTACCTTTCTCTTTTTACTTCATTCTTTTACCTTTCCCTTTTTACTTCATTCTTTTACCTTTCCCTTTTTACTTCATTCTTTTACCTTTCTCTTTTTACTTTATTTTGCCTCTTTTTACCTTAATTTTTCTCTCTTTTCCTTTTCCTTTAATTTTATTTCTTTTTTCCTTAATTTTTCGACATCTCTCTCTTTTTTACATCGCTTTTTACTTATTCCTTTCTACTTTATCCTTTGTGATTCCACTTTTCCACTCTTCCCTTTTATTTCTGAATGCTTCTCTCTTAAAGATATTGTCTTGCAATGTAGTATCCTATTTGCTAGTATATTTGACTTGGCGATAGTTTTGGTGATGGGTTAGAATTGGCGATAAGGAGACCAGTACGCACATTTTTACCGCGCCTATGATTGCTATTTCTTCAAAAGTATTAGTAGCAGCCGTCTGAAAGCAAAATAATATGATTTGGGGATTTATGAATCAAGCCTTTACTATATTTCAAATCAAGATATCATCACTTAATTATTTGAAAAGCGTAACGTATAAATTTAGCACAAAATATTTGCCACTTCAACATTTAATTGTGCATGAAAAAAGTAGGATGCCATATTTTCAATGAGCCTCTTTCTTCTTTTAATTTAGATGTCTCTTGAAGAAAAGGAGAGTGATGACGTGAGGATTGATTACATATCCGGCATTACCACAGCAGTCTTGGCAATAGATTCTGGCTTGTGGGCGGAGCTAGTATGGAAGGAAGACAATGTGCTTATAATGAAAGACTTTTTGGACACACCCGCTACACGTTTGCTCTTAATTTATGTCGATAAGAAAGACAAACTCTCAGTCACCGTGGAGTTTCCAAAGCAGCGCCCCCTGTCTGATAAATTCATGTACTTCTTGAAGTACCAAGACATTGCCATTCCGCTAACGGACTTCAGGCAACATTTTATGCACGGATCTTTATCTCATTTGCCACTGAAGCTGCACCACGCCATATTCGAGCAGGTAAATTAAATAGATAAAGGGGGGAAAAGATGGTTATAACAAATAAACAATAGGTTTCTCGCCAACCTTGCGCTTTAAAATTGAATTTGGCTCCAAATGCTACTAATAACACAAGTCTTCAAAAAAAAAAAAAAAAATCCCCGTCTTGGATGTTTCAAGTAATTTTACTTTTTGTTGTTGTTTCTGAATCTCAAAATGTAATCATTTTACTCCATCACGCACAGATTTCTTGCAAATAAGGACTATACATTTTAGGCCTGCGCCAATCCGGGGCCAACAGCGGCCTGGCATCAGTTGCCCCATCAGGTTATTTATATATATAGAACAATTCACGAGTGCCTTGTACCCCATATGTCCTTTTGCCTTGTCCCCAGTTGCCCCTCAATTTTGACCACAGGCCTAACATTTGCATATGCGAAGAGTTGCTAGTGGGGGCGGGGTTTCAGAGCTACAATTTCATATATATATATATACAAAATTGTATCGTAATGGGGTTATGACCCATAAACACCTCCTAAGTATAGAGGCGGACTGGGTGCTCTCAAAGGGCGCATACCTTATTTTCGGAGAGCGGGAGTTGTTGCCCATTCGGAGGTATGAGTCTTATCGCTCATGAGGGCTCAATGACCCTGAGGCCAACGGGCCGGCTGCCCAGTTCGCCTTGTCCGTGATTCAAGCAAAAGCCGGTTTTAATAGCTATTACTATTAAAATGCATGTTTTTGAGTGTTATTTCCCTTTAATTCATTTGTATCGCTTCATTTTAAAGAAACAGACTTCATTTATTAGGCCGGAAATCAAAATTGTAGGAAAAAAACCACCTTCCTATGCCCAGAATCGAACTTTCTACAATGTGATGTAAAAACCAATCCCATTTTATCGGCACTATCAGAATGCCTGCTTTTTAACGATTTTTTTCCCTACTCTGAGTGCATCGTTTTATTTCATAGAACCAGACTGCAATTATTAAATGGGAAATTAAAATTTAAAAAAAAAAAATGCACTCCCATGTCCCGAAATGCACTTGCTACCCTGAAATGCAAGCAAAAACTGATTTTAATAACTATTACAATTAAAATGCTTGTTCTTGAACGTTAATTCCTTTTTATTTATTTGTGTCGCCTTATTTTACAGGAGCAGACTTCATTGATTAGGCGCGAAATTCAAATTTAGAAAAAATAAAACATGTGTTCCCATGCCCGCCTTTGAAAATAACCGCTAAAATGGATGTAAAAAAGTAGGTTTATAAAAAAAGGTAAAATCTTATAAAAAAAAGTATAAAAGGCACATAGTAATCTTTAACAATAAATAGAACTTTATAATATAACAAACTGTCACTGTCTTTGTCTTGACAAACTGTCACTGTCTTTCGAAAAACAATTTTCCCCCAACACCCCCCCATGTCATCTCCGTTTTCACGACAGGGTAACATCGACCTTCAATACATACATCAATAATATTTCCACCCAACCACACGCCCCCCTCGCCACCACAATAGAAATAAACACAGTCATCAAAAGTCTCTGTAACAGGAAAGCACCTGGACCCGACAACATATCAACCACAACCGTTAAAAACTTCATTACCCAAGCAATCGCAACACTCACACATATCATAAACAGCTCCCTTACACTTCAACACTTCCCTACCCCCCCTGGAAAACAGCCAACATCACACTCATACTCAAGCAGGGGAAAAACCCTTTTCAAGCAGGGAGCTACCGCCCCATCTCACTTCTCTCAGCGCTCTCCAAAATCGGGGAAGCCATTATTAAAAACAGGCTCACTGATTTCCTCGATCAGGAAAATATTTTAATAAATGAACAATTTGGCTTCCGCAAAGAACACTCCACAACCCACCAATTAACACGCCTCATAGAGGACATCACGCACTCCTTTAATAAAGGGTGCTCTACCCCAATGGTCAGTTTCGACATATCACACGCATTTGACGCCGTGTGGCACCCAGGTCTAATTGTCAAGCTCCTTCAAATCAACACCGCCCCCACTACCTAATCAATATCCTCTACTCATTTATCAAAGACAGGAGCTTCAGGATCAATATCAATAACACTACACTTTCCACCCCATTCACGCACCATCACTGCCGGCGTCCCCCAAGGGTCCAGGCTTTCACCCACCCTCTTCCAAATTTTTTTCAACGACTTCCCCAAATCGACTAATATTTCCCTAGCCCTTTTCGCCGACGACGCGGCAATATACACCTCACACGCAAACTGCCCCCGGTCCATTATCCACTTACAACGACATATCAATAAACTCACCCGGTGGCTCAATAACTGGAAAATTAAAATTAATACTTCTAAAACACAGGCCATCATTTTCTCAAGAAACCACTTCCCCCCCCCGCCAAGCTACAAATCCACAATGAAACAATTAATTGGTCTAACAAAATTAAATACCTAGGCATAACCATGGATAAACGCCTTTTATTTAAAGATCACCTCTCCACAGTTAAAAATAAAGTTCGTGCGGCTTGCGCCCAACCAAGCAATCTCATTGGCCCCCGTACAATCCTCTCCACACAAAATAGGCTCCTCCTCTATTATACCGCGATTAGACCAATTTTAACTTACGCCGCCCCCTCATGGTCAATTTTTCCTACCAACATCCTTAACTCGCTTCAACAATTCGAAAACATCACCCTACGTAAAATACTTCACATCCCTTGGTTCATCCGAAATCGTCAAATGTTTCACGACATTAACATCCCCACAATCACGGAAGTTATAGAGAAACTGTCCCAAAATTACTTCAACTACATCCACTTTCATCCAAATTCACTCATCACAAACTACACAATGCAACAATTAACCGTGTCGTTGGCCCCCTACAAGCATTCGCAAATTATTTCCATCCCCCTCCGGGCACCATTCCCCCACCTCCGTCCGCGCTATCGCCCCCACCAGTACCTCGAAATTTCCGTTGGCCCCTCTGGCCCCCCCCAAGGCATTATCCGCCGAGACCGTCCTCCCATCAGGACTCGACGCACTAGAGGCCGCCCCCGCCTACACACTTTCCATCCAATTATAACCGACCCCAGTTCCGTTGACCAAGATGGCCACCCATCATTCACCATCCTCATCGGGTCCGAAAATATCGGAGCCGCTATGTTAAGAAACTACCACGAACCATTTATAGACGAACGATCCCACAAACAATTTTACCAAGGGCCCCCCACAGCCTCCCCCCATGGTACAACCCAATCACAGTACCCCCGTCAACATTCTTACTGTCCGGCCACCGCTAGCCCCCCTCCACACCCTCACCTCAGGCGAACGATCCCACAAGCAATCTTACCAAGGCCCCCCACAGCCCCCCATGGTACATCCCAACTACAGTTCCCCCGTCAACATTATTACTATCCGGCCACTACTAGCCATTGCCTCCCCACTACACCCTCACCCCCCCAATCCGCTCTACCGAACCCAGCATTGGTTCCACCCCCCATTATTACTAACAGCGGCATTTTACCACCCAGACAACATTATTAATAATAATATTATTAAAAAAAAAAACCTTCCACTTTCCTTTCCATCTTTCATTGCCATCTGTTACTCCCTTCTCATTTCACAACTTGCCTTCCCATCCCATCCCATCCTTTCCTTTTCCCTCCCATTTACTTGGAGCACTGGTTAATGTGCAGATAACATCGAAAAAACACAGTTCAAAACCACCGAACTTTTATCACCTCGCCATCACCACCGCTGCGAAAATTGACGAGCTATTGCTCCTCCCTCCCAACTCGAGGCTTGACGTCACAGCCTCGGCGTATTCTCCGTTACCATTGGACCGCGCTCCCCGCCTTTCTCATTGGCTATTACTACCAATTTTGGCCTCTAAATCTCATAATTTTCACTTTTAAAATTCCTGTTATTCCAAATTCAACCATCCAAGCATAGGAACTTTTTATTAATTTTATTCTTACCTACCCCTGCCATTCCACCCAAAACCCCATCTCATCTCTCTCCATTCCGTGGGGGATAAAACAAACTTTGTTTGTAGGCGCCCCATATGACAGGATGTGCTTGGCTTGGCTTGTCACTTACTACGTTTTAACAACGTGATCGAGACATCACATATAAAGCAAAATTAGGCCTTTCGGTCGTGCAGGGTTAACCAAGGGCGCCATTATCCCAGGTTTGGCTTCCAATGGCGCCAAAAAGGAGAACCCTTACTGATTAACTACTTACTGTAGTCTAGGGGTTGGTTTCGTGGGCCCTAAGAAGGCTGGATTCCTCGGAAAACTGTAGATCCCTTGCAGAATGATCCTTGCTATCCGCCGTAAAAGTCACGAACAAGCAATAAAACAAAACTAATAATTCCAGTCAATAAGAAACATCAATTTTTTATTACAAAATATTAACTTTTAACACTTTTAGTAAAGTGTCATAATTAGGTATATTCTTTGATAAACCGTAGGTATGGCATGAACCATACTTAAGGAGGGAGTTAAGATCCCATCAACCCTCCCTTGCGTACGCCGATGCATGTAATCCAATACAAATGCTGCTTATTTAAGAGGGTGGGGCTGAAGCGCCCAAGTATCCCCATTCACTTTCCAGAATCCGACATTCATGCCAATCTATATTCTGATGCTTCAGGTCATGATGCCTATCTTGTGTAACCCCCAAAACAACGTGAAGTGGCCTGCAGACGTATATGAAGACATAAAGCTCCACTTCCAAGATTTTCGTAAAACCATTTATTATTGCGTGGGACAGGCGAATGGTAAAACTGTGTTGCCAATTCCGGAAACGGCAAAACAAGTTGACCTCTTAGATACTGACAACATTGATAGGTACGTAATGCGTGTCTATGAAACGTGTTTCATATTTGGCATTTTATCTTTGTTCTAAATCATCAAATTGCAAATGCGAGGTAATTATTTTGAGCATGTAACAAATTCATATGTAATCTATAAATTAATATGCAACGAACCATTAATAGATGAATTCGCATGTAATATATTAATAACGAATCAGCATGTAATATATTAATAATGAAAATTAGCAAGTAATACATAAATAATGAAAATTATTATATATGAATGAGGAATTGGTACGTAATATGGATTATTTTACTTTAAATGATGGCGGCTGAAACTAATCTTAAATTTTGTAAATATAGTGGAACCTCGATGACTCAAAATTCAGGGGAAAGGGATTGATTGTACTGTAAGTTATTGAAGGTCAAGGGAATGAGAGCCCATTCAACTTACTCTCATTCACACAAGGGAATGAGAGCAGGTTCCAGTGCAGAGCTTAAATTGGGAACAAGCCCACAGGAGTACGGATCTGGTACTCCTCCATTTTAGGCGATTATTTGAATATTAGCCGGAGCCCATAAAACGTCGTGAATTGCCATAAAGGGCATGAAAAGGTAATGAATTTGTGATTAAGGTCATGTATTTTGTTGTCCAGAAAAATGGACATAAACAATTGATATGATTTATCGATTCTTTTGCAGCCATTCAATTTTTTAATCGATTTATCATAATATTAGGGCTCCTGCACTTTTTTTTTGTTAGAAATTAAGCCTTATTACAATGCATATATTTGAGTGGTTGTGTTACAAAAACATACACACACAGCTAATACGATAACCATGATTAAAATTAATGTCGTTGGAAAATTGTATGATGTATCTTTTGCGATGCTTTTCATGATTTAGAGAATCCATGGGAGATGCTAATACGCGAGATATTCTCGATTCCATTGGAGGCATGGTTGTAGACTGGACAACACTGGTTAATGAAGTAATCTCCACAGAAACCTCTGGAAATCCACTGCATGATGTTGATGGACAGGGCCCACTGAGTGAAATTGTCTTTTGGAAAGCTCGAAAAGAGAATTTAGAGTTTATTTTTCAGCAGGTATGCCGTCATACATGGTAATTTTTCTACTATGGTTATATTGTACTACACTGTTGTGTCGAATAACAACGATTATGTTCCTTATGCCGCTTGGTAGAATATAGAATATATTCTAGAATATAGAGTAAATAGTAGATTTGTGTCGATTAGAGGTGAGACGGGCTCAAATATTTTATATTGTGTTCGGACTCACGCTGGACAGGAATCATCAGACGATGCCACTGAAACCAAAAACTGAATTTTGTATATCGAAAATTTTCAAGGAATACAATTAGGTGATTCGTTTTCAAGGTTTGTAGAAACATGTATATATGAAAATTCGAAGGCAATACACTATTTAATTTTCTTCGAATTTTAGTCTAGCAAATTCATTTAAAATTTAAATTGTACGCCAATAGATTCAAGTTTCGATCTAGGGCTTAAATATCTATAAGGTATTTCGGGCTCGGGCCCTGAAAAAATGAACCCGAGCTCATCTCTAGTGTCTATCTAGTAGATCTGTCATGTTCTATATTGCGATAATAACTAGATGACAGGAACTCCAACCTTAAGAGATCAAGGCCCTTTCCCCCTTCCCCCTAAATTATTTGGGGAATCCGGAATTCCCCAAAATTGTTGGAGAACAAATGAAAATATGCAGAATATATTTAAGGGTGAAAAACATAACATACAAATATATTAATTAATATTATTGATGTTTAAACTATATCACTGACTCACGACTGCCATTCTTTTTTCGATTCAGGGGCTCTGGTTAATAATGTCATTCTCATGTATAATTTTTAGCAATCATGGTGATGTTGATGTGATTCTGGAACGTTGAGCATACAATGTATCACCATCTGTAATACTGTCCAGTTATGAGGTGTAAACCACAATTTTTATTCAAATATTATTTTAATTAAATCTTATTATAAATTACTAATTTCTGCCTTTCATGCTGTCATTTAGATAAATGAACCTCTTGTCAAGAAAATGGCCACTCTATTAGAGAAAGTGCAAAGTTGCTACAGCGAAGCATTCGTGAAGCTGTTGCGAAACGTTGTGGAAAGTGAGATTAAAGGGATATATTGATATTAAGGGAAATATTGTTGTTAATTATGCAATAAGAAGATGAAAAAGGTGGACAGCAACGATGGCGCTGTATTCTTAGAAATAGGCTGGACTAAAGTACAAAATATAGGATATGAATAGAATTAAAGTAGGCTGAGGCCAGGCCTATAGAGAATGGAAGGGCAACTGGGGCAAGACAAAAGGCATATGGGCCACAGGGCACCCGAAGATTGTATATATATATATATATATATAAATAGCTCGATGGGGCAACTGGGGTTATACCCCTGCTGGCCCTGGTTTGGCTGCAGGCCTGGCTGAGGGGCGCAAAAGAAGGGGAAAAAATAAAGTGCAGAACTAGAAATTAAGAATTCAGAATTGAAAGATGCTCGTGATGAAAACAAGAGCCCAGACAAACCAGCACAGGCATATGCAGAAATTTCATAAAGGAGGTTACAAGGTCACAGCTCTATATGTTCATATATATGCACAAAAGTGCATCGCAATGAAGGTTGTGACCCCATCAACCCAGTGTACGCCAGTGAAAACAAGTAAATAAAAGTCAAAACACATATTACACGTATATGCTTAGAATAAAAATTCAGGGAGCATTACTCCAACATTAAGCCAAACGGTTTTCTTTCGCTTTCTTTTTGGTTTTACGGCTCAAAGACTACAGTGGTCATGCTGCGCCGGGACCTACTGTTTTCCGAGGAATCCGAACCTCTTAAGGCCTAGGGAACCAAACCCCGGACTACAGTGAGCAGTGCGATCTTTATGAGATCTCTGAGTAAGCGTTCTTTTTGCACTGCTGGGAGTCGAACCCGGATTAGCGGCGCACTAGGAGAACGCGTTACCACACTGCGCCACCGCAGGGCCACGTTTTTCTTAACTTCATTGAATCATACATAAAATTATATTATAAATGCGAGGGCCATAAAAATTTACTGAATTATTTTTTCCAGATTTAGCAGAAGCAGAAGATGTAGCGAATTGTTTGCAAATCTTAACCGAACCTTTCAAAAAATTCGCCAATTGTCCATTCTCGGAGATGAAGGACCTTATCCCAGAGTTAATTCGCACAGTCACCTGTTCTTGGAAAAGTTCGAAGTATTTTAGTAGTATTCCCAGCAGGATCGGAGTTTTGGTTAAAAGAATCTGCAATCAAGTGATAGTAAAGGTAATTACATAAAGAGATCTCTTCCTTGTATACGATGATGATACTGGGAAGGTTAACTGCATCTGATCAGTTCTGTATTCTATGTTAAGATTGGTAGCAAAGTCTTTTCTGACTTGCACAGTCGCATACTGTACCTGTTCTGCATATTTTCTCAAATTGTATATTTCATATAATTTGTGTTCAATATCATCATTGGTATCATCATTTGTGCTCAATGTCATCATTTGTATTATCATTTACGTTCAATATCATTATGTGTATCATCATTTGTGTTCAATATAATAATTTGTATCATTATCTGTGTTCAATATCATCATTTGTATCATTATCTGTGTTCAATATCATCATTTGTATCATTATCTGTGTTCAATATCATCATTTGTATAATTACTTGTGTTCAATATCATTACTTGTGTTCAATATTATCATTTGTGCCATTATTTGTGTTCAATAACATCATTTATATCATCATCATTTGTATCATCATTTGTGTTCAAAATTGTAATGTGCCTATTCAATGTACTCGTATTTTTGCCATCTTAACTGTACTAAGACGTATCCTTAATACCATGTTGATGTTTTGTATATAGCCTTCTCTGCTCTTGTACTTTTGAACTGAGAAATACAGGATCCGGGTCTCAGGACTCCTACTTTACCGGGGGTCTTCGCGGCGTCCATGGCTTCCCTGTTCGCGCTTTTGGCTGCTTGATGTGGGGGCGTATCTTCGTGGTTGGCGGGGTTTTTTGGAGGAAAGGACTACACAATTCACATCTTACTTTTCCGTTTGGGGATTGACAAATTGACAAACTTTTCAGCATTCTACAAATCTCCTTTGGAGAATTTTTTTCCTTTTTCATTTTGGTCCAAGTACCAACCATTTCTGGAAGTACAGTGCCGCTTGTTCGGCCTACTTTTCCACCAATTTTCTTATGCACACAAACGCATACACGGGAGCAAAGTCTCTAAAACATTGAGATATAAGAACGAGAGCTACATTCATGAGATGATAATATGAGGTAGGAAAATGGGAAGAGATTGATAAACACTTACTTGGAGAGTAAAACAAAAGGGGGGAAGTAAAATTCCCGTGTATAAAGAGCCGTAAAATGGAGGAATGGGGGAAAAAATAGCGAAAAATGAAAGAAAGAATATGTAAAGTGAGCACACGTTGGAGCCGTACAGGGTCTGGAGGCGGAATCAAGTGAGCTTCTGGAGAGAATTTTATTTCATTCATTCATTCATTCATTCATTCATTCATTCATTCATTCATTGTTGTTCATAAGACTTTGGGAACGATGGCGGCCAATTGATAGCTGTGTAAGGGTGCACACAGTTTAATGAGTCTATCGCAGTATGTCAATTGATTTGAAGCAAGGGAGGATCCATGAAGTTTTTTCGGAGGAAGGGGGCATGCGCATATCTCAGAAACCAATTTAAATTTATTATGTGAATTCTGTAGACGCGCTAGATAATAGCACAGCAATTTAAAGATTAAGGGGGTTCAAGTGGCTTTAAAGAAGGTTATGTGACAAAATGTTTGTTTGTTTGGATTTTTTATGGCGCAAGAGCAGCTAGGCTATACTGTGCCAACGAAATGTAAGAAAATAATGTTCTGGTATCTAATGGGGAGAAGGGCTTGAGCCCAAAATTCCCCTTTCCTACGACTCTGGGGTTTAGGTAAGTAAATAATAGGTGTAAATCTGTTGTTTTCTGGAGAGATACCATCTGAATTTTCCCTTGATTTGAAGTCAGGATGATTTAGGCGCAAGGGAGGGATGATGACACAGGAAGTCAGAAAGATCAAATGAACGCTCTGAAGACGATTTGGAAATAAAATCAAAGAGTAACTAAATGCCAACATTCCGCTAGAAATTTCATCTAATCGGTTGCGATGAACTTGGTTGGCGAGATCCGATTTTTAGTCCGTACGAATTGGCTGGATCCGAGGAAATTCCAGAAATGAAATTAATTTCCATAATGGCGGATAAAGCTTTACAAAGAAATTGAACTTTCCAGACGGCAAAATAAAAGACATGTCTGATCAGATCAAGCAAGGGAAGGAGACTTGTTTATTACGACTCCCTTGTCATTATGGGCGGTTTGTTGCCCCTACAAAAAGCAAAACGTAAAAGAAATTATTTAAATTTCAATATTGCGTTGTTAGGAAAGCTTCGTTAACGAGTTCATTATTTAAGAAGTTTCGTTAGAGAGCTCGTCATTAAAGAAGATTCGTGAAAGAGTTTATCATTATAAAGAAGTTTCATTAGGAGCTCGTCATTAAAGAAGATTCGTGGAAGAGTTTATCATTATAAAGAAGTTTCATTAGAGAGCTCGTCATTAAATAAGACTCGTAAGAGTTCATAATTAAAGAAGTTTCATTAGAGAGCTCGTCATTAAAGAAGGTTCGCTAAAGCAGCGGTTGCCAACCTTTCAGACCTCACGGACCACTAAATTCATAATTTTAAATCCCGCGGACCACATTTCGTGAATTTAGTGCAATATAAAGGCGAAAATTGTCATTCAGAATATGAGAATTTCTTTGTATGTATTTTAATAAAACATTAAAAATGCAAATAATGTCCAGATTTTTCTGCGGACCACCGGTTGGCGACCGCTGCGCTAAAGAGTTCAGCATTAAGAAAACGTTATGAAAACATGGATTATGATTACCAAAGGTATACTATACAGGGTGTCTCAAAAACATTGACCGCAGTTCTCATTCCTTAAATATTGAGCCTAGACATATGTATAAAGTTTGAAAGTGGCGTAAAAAAAGGTGCAAAATTTTATGAAATCAATTAAAATTGCAAAAGATTATTTTTCGAAAAAATACAAAATTTAAGTTTTTATACAGTCCCCGTACACAAAAATTTCCAATAAGTGAAATGTGCCCCATAATCCAATAGGTCAATATACAAAATTTCAGCATTCTAGTGGATAAAAGAACCAGAGATATGAAAGTCCAAAATAACTGACTTGTAACACTTTTTGAAGGAAGCAGAGGTACATGCCAAGAAGAAGGGCAATTCATTCTGTTAAGTCACATTATTATTTGGGTATTAATATCTCTGGTTCTTTTTCCACTAGAATTCTGAAATTTTGTATATTAACTTATTGGAGTCTGGGGCATTGGTTTATTCATTGGAAATTTTTGTGTACAGGGACCGTATAAAAATTTAAATTTTGTATTTCTTCAAAAAATAATCCTCTGCAACTTTAATCAATTTCATAAAATTCTGCACCTTTTTTTTACGCCACTTTCCAATTTAACACATATGTAAAGAATCAATCTTTAAGGAATTAGAGGGGCGGTCAAGGTTTTTGGGACACACTGTATACGAGTGGCGGATTTGCCAGTAGGCTAAAGCTTACGGCGGTAAATTTTCAGCGAAAAATTTTCCATCGATATAAGTTTTCAAAGGCGGGACCGAATTTTTTGGTGGCCAATCGAATTATTAATTTTGAATTGTTATATTCAGAAGCGTAATTAAGCATCGGCAAACTGAGATCTGCCATGGGCGCTGCCTTGGTAGAGGCTCAAAAGTCGCCAAATTCGCCAATACTTGTGAAAAAAAAAATTCAAATTATCGCCAAGAGTCTCGAATTAAGAATTTTACTAAAGCGTCAAAATATCTGTTATGCCTCCAGTTACGGTTAATGAGACCAGGCGGCAAAATGGTAAATCCGTGTACATAAGATTTTACTAAAATCTTACTTTAATCATATTAATCATTATACAACTAATGAAAATATTATTAAGGGTTTTCATGTCATTTAATAGTTCGGTAACGTCATCGTTCTACGAATACATTATTATTTACCTTCATAACAGTATTTTTATAGTAATATCTTACGTGGTTCAAAATTACTAACGTTAAACACGTTTTCACTGTTAAATCTGCTATATTACATCAGTTTGAAATGTTTTAACAGTCATTATATTCCAAAATCTAGATCCGGGACTATCTGGATGGTCCTAATTTGTTCCACAAAGACAGAGCATTGGCTAAAGAGGAAATAAAGGACGCCAAGGAAATTTTGGATTCATTCATAAAATCCTACTACGATTGTAGAGATGGTATGGAAAGCACGTTCGAACATGCGAAATTGTACCCTTGGGAATTTCCCGACGAACGCGTTTTTTCTGGTCTGCACAAATTCATACAACGACTGAACGATATTCGAGTAAGAGAAGTCAAGTCAACTATTGTTTAATTTCTTTGGTAATCAGTAATTATCTAATTACTAAAAATCGCGGCCATCCGGTCCTGGGGTGGGCCAAATAACTTCCGCCTATGACATCGTTAACCGGATATCTGGATGTGTTAAAAATATCAATCATTTCAATATAACTATATATACGAATTATATTACGTAATAATTTTAATATAACTGCGCATATACCGCGAAGGGTAATAATATCCAATAAAATCTTAAATTTGAAAAAAAAAAAAAAAAGAATATTATTCTCATGCCTCGGTAACATAGTCAGCCTTCGGGGCCATACGTAGCGTTTCCGGGCTGAGACGGCGTTTTTGTTTTCCTTTTTTTAAAAAAAAAAAATCCGATTTGAGTTTAAATTTGTGTATTAAAACATTATCATTATTAAATGCCCCACAAAAATCATACAAAATAGCCTGCCCCGGTTGTTTCACGTGCTAATTCTGCGAAGGGTGATAATATCCTATAAGCAATATAACCATATGACAACAACAAAAACCTCATAATATGTATCAGGGACATAGAAAAGGAGACTCACAAAGTCGGGGAACTCAAGTGCCCCCCCCCCACCAAGCTATCCAAACGTTTAAAGCCACTTGAGGCCCTTATGATTTTTAAATTGCTACAATAGTGATATGGACCACGTGGGTTATCAGGGTTTTATGTTCTCATTCATTATGATACGAGGAATGACGCTTTTTGTCCGTGATTTGCGTTACCCATGCTCATGGGCGCCCATATGAGTATTTCTTGGTGGGGGGGGGGGGGAAAAAAATTATTGCCTTCTTCTCAAGACTATCAAACATTTTATTGAATGTATAAGATACTAAAATGCTACAAAAATAATTGATACTGTTCGACAATTAGTAATGAGCTAAAAAGTACCGTATTTTAAAATGTGCTTGTGCAACTTCTGAAAGTAAATACATAGCAGAATCCAGCAAACAAAATTTTTGAACGGCTGGGGGATTCGTGTCCCCATCTGCCCCCCCTATATGGGCGCCCGTGTTTAATTAGCTATTTTTCACGTTAATTAAATTTTTTATGCCGCAAGGACGGTAAAAGGTCGTACTGCATCGATGTTCCATAACTTTTGCTTGTAAGATATTATTACCCTTCTCAGGGATAACACAATTGCCAAATAATGGTCAACACACAAAGCCTCCGGGCGAGTTTTTTTTTTCCGTGGATAATTTTATTGTAAATAATAATAATAATTTTGAAACCCACGTTTAAGTTCACTCTAGAGTTTTTTTAGTATAGGATAAAAAGAGACATCGTTTCCGTCCTAGAGTCAAATTAAGGTCATTCCGTTGAGCCCGGAGTGCCTTACCCGCTAGACCAACGAGGACAGGAACAACGCTCTCTTTCTCCGTATATAAGGATGTAAGATATTATTACCCTTCTCAGGGATAACACAATTGCCAAATAATGGTCAACACACAAAGTCTCGGGGGCGAGTTTGTCTTTTTTGTGGGGAATTTTATTACGAATAATAATAATTTTGAAATCAATACTTATGAATAATAATATTTTAAAACTTATGAATAACAAATACTAAAACTTATAAACAATAAATATCAAAATTTATGAATAATAAATATTAAAACTTACGTATAATAAAAATTTAAACTTATGAATAGTAAATATTATAATTTATGAATAATAATTTTTAATCAAAATTATTATTATTCATAAGTTTTGTTTGTTTGTTTGCACTTTACGGCGTAAGGACAATTAAAGGGCATACTACTTCAAGATCTACAGTTTAATCACCCTGGATTAAGGTAGGCAGAAAACCGGCATGCCCTGTATGCTATCATTGGAATTGTACTTGGGTTAAGGGTACGATGGACAAGTGTATTATCATTCTGCCACCGTAGAGCTCATGTCGCACAAAGGAGCTAGTGTAATTATCATTCTGTGAATAATGAATTAGAGTTACCCTTGCTATCCTTGAACCGTAAAACTCAGACAGTAATAAACTAAAGCTTTTGAAATTTCTTGGTAAGGGCAGGACTCTAGCTAGATAACCTTGCGCCCCTCGCAGAACAGTTCGGATTGCTCTCTCCAATCACGGTTATAGGTATTTACCCTGTGAGTTATTTCAGCCAATTTTACGCCCTACCTCCATTGCTTACGTCACTGGCGTAGGTCTCTCTTTCCACCTCCTAGTTAAGGCTCTGGATAGGGGTGAGAGTGCGACAAATTTAGTAGCAACATTCAGTTCAGGACTCTGAGTTGAATAAAGTTCAGAAAAGTTCAGTATCCGAACTTTTGAAGAACTAGAATTCAGTTGTTTTTTCGTTTTTTCAGTAAATAATTTCAATTGGTTTGTTGGCTAGCTACAGTAGCGCTCATAAGTATTTTGACAAACAGTTTTTGCTTGTCAGCGCTACCTATATTAAAGCATTCACTTGCATAGTGATATCTCGTGATTCACTGCAGAGTTGCACATTCTACAATAACAACGAACTAGCACTGGGTAAGTAATTGCCTTTTCTTTCAGTTCAAATAAGAAAATTCGTTCAAAAGTGTTTTTACATGCTAATTAGTAATTTGTTTTCGTAGATATACTTAATTAAATACTGTGTTATATTTTTCAAACAGCCTTCTATTAGTATTTTTAAATTGTGACGGCATTCTAAAAGAAATGAATACTCTAAAGACTTAAAGACTGTAATTGTAGCTTTAAGAGAAGGTTGCTGACAAGCAAGTGTAGCTCGTGATTTCAATCTATCCAGACAAATTGTAAGTGTGTGGAATAAAGTTTTCAATAACAGGGGAACTGTATGTAATAATCCTAGGTCCGGACGGCTAGGAAAAACGCCCAGCAAAACTAATAAAACGCTCAGAAGAAAATCTATAGCTAATCCCTGTCTAACTGCTGTAGACATAAAAGATGATTTACAGGAAAATTATAAAGTTAAAGTGCAGGTTTCCACCATAAAAAGACGTCTAAATGAAGTAAATTTAGATGGTCGCCGACCAAGCAAGAAGCCTCTTATATCTAAAAAGAATAGAAAGGCTCGACTTAGCTTTGCCCAAAAATATCGAAACTGGACTACTAAGAACTGGTCGTCTGTCCTCTGGAGTGATGAAATCAAGTTTAATCTTTTCTCATCTGATAGAATTCAGTATGTTCGGCGCCTTTCAAAAAACAGAAACGCTGTCAAATATCAAGTTCCAACCAAAAAGCATGGTGGAGGAAGGTTATGGTATGGGGTTGTTTCTCCCGCCACGTGGTAGGACCTCCAATTCGTGTTAATGGAAACATGGATCGCTTCAAATATTGTGATATACTTAAAAATCATATGCTACCCCATACCTGGAGGAAAATTCACGCTCGTTGGATTTCCCAACATAACAATGACCCAAAACACACATCTCAACATGTCAAAAGTTTTTTGAAGCAGAAATAAATGCAAGTGTTTGATTGATTTTGTCAAAGCCCAGATTTAAACCCAATCGAGCACATGTGGTCAGAACTAGACAAACGTGTCAGACGCCAAAACTACACAAATAAGGATACCTTTTTCGATTCTTTGTGCCGCGAGTGAAGAAATATTCCTCAAGAGCGCATTGTACATTTAATCGGCAAAATGCCAAGAAGATGCACGGCTGTTATTGATTCCAGTGGCTATCCAACCAAATATTAAACACTGAAGTGTTTTTTGCTTTTAAGTTATCAGTCAAAACAAGACTGAGCTATAAAAATAACATTTGTCAAAATACTTATGACCCAAGAGATTAAGATCAAGTATAATTTCTATTATTACAAGCTTTGAAATAAATGCTTTTTTATACATTTTTAAATATATATTATTTCACTATTAAGGTATTTTGTATTCAGATAGAATGAAACATAAAGGAAAAAAAAACTAATTGAACAAAAACTATTCGTCAAATTATTTATGGGCGCTATTGTACATCGCCGTTTTAACATATTCGAGGACTCTCTATTTATTTATTTTTTTAGGGCGCTTTTTACGCTATCTTTAAAATTCCAAATTTAGATAATAAGAGAAATATATTTCATTAACAAACGATATTCTACTGATAAAAACAACCCTAAAATAACTAAAGAAATTAGCGTAAATAAAAAAAACACTTCACAAATGTGAAGGCTTCTCCCCTTTCGTCAAGATGACACTAATTAACTACCACCACGTACAGTATTACCAGGAAATAAATATTAAAAGGTTTAACAGGAAACAAACTTGGCGACAAAATAAATCACCAAGTTCCGCAAACGAAGGCCACGAAAGCCTTCATATTTGCAGTTTTTATTTTTAAAGTTTATACAGAAAATAAAACTTAACTTGTAATCACGAAATGTGGTCATTTACGAGAGAAATAATTAAATTTAAAACTATTAGTAAAGTAATTAATTTTCTATTTCAAATGCAGAATCTTTTTGATGCTGCGGACACCTATAATTGGATTCCACAGTTCGATCTTCGTGGGTTACAACAGATGGAACTGAAACTCCGATTAAATGGAATTTTCGAAGAATTTTCCAAAGAATATTTGATATTTGAAGATAGTAAATGTGATATCCTGGACTTGAATGAGGAAGTGCGTAATAAATTAATTAATTAAAATTACAATGTGAATTATGACTAGAATATTCGAAACTCAATAATTTGAACTTTTGTCTCAGTTCCTTGAATCTTCTATTATTTATTTTTTTTAGTTAATTTTAAGCTTTTCGTTCTCGGAAGATGCAGATAAAAGAGATTCCCCGTCGCGGAGTTTTCCTTTAGACAGATTTCATGGGAGGATTTACCATTTGGTCGCCCCTAGGCTATTTTTTGCCGCCCCAAGGTTACATTTGCTACCCCTTCTTACCCGTCCGCCCCCTCCCCTCCAATCAGTGGTAAGAACATAAAAATTGATACATTCAATATACGCCAAAAAATTTTGTATTGACAATAAATGTTGAAAAACAAACTCATAAATTGAAACATAAACATTAAACAATATTAACTTATATTGAAGTATTATCTCTTCTTGGTATATAATAAATCAAATTCAATTTTATTGAAATAAATTTTAATTTTAGCAAAAAATAAAAGCCTATTGAACACTGGTATTTAAATGGAAAGCATGACGTCCAGCTTTCTACTCGACAAAACATCATATGGTATTGATTTTATTGTATCAGACTCAATACACAAAATTTTGCCGCCCTAGTCTATAGCCTAGTATAGCCTATTGGGAAGCACAACACTGGCAGATTTCCCAGATAAGCACTTTCAAACAAGTCTAAGAGGTTGCCATCACTGAAAAATTAGGAAAGGGTAAGATACGACGCAGATATTCCTTACAAGAATTTTGTAAATATTGACGAGAATTTCGAAGATTACGAGACCATACGGATGCCGAAATCTTGGCAGACGTTGGCTACAACAGATCAGACATTGTATCTTCAGATGAGGTAATATTAATAGAACAAAATATCTAATAGGTAATGAATAGAATTTCCAGAAAAGCCGATTCCGCATATACGCAGGTCACGGAAATTATGCCCAGAAGTTCAGACAGGATGTTGAGGATCAGCTGAATGTAAGTGTTTGTATTTTCCTCTCGCTGAACAAAATAGAAGTAGAGTAGAACCCGCCTAAACTGACCACCCTTGGGATTGGACTTTAATGGTCACCATGGACCGATGGTCAGTCTACAGGGCAGACTTTGGTATAGGTATGAGTAAGTCTCTATCAGTTCTCTGTTATAGAAAGTAGTCACTTTATCCAGATAGTTCATTTACCAAGGTGGTCACATTACCAGGTTCCACTGTATTTATAAATACTTAAAGAATTATCTAGCATTGTAAATACACATACATTCGGCTCTACTACGCAAGACGGTAACTTGGCGAGATTCTGATCTGAGAAATATTTAAACTAAAAGGTGTGTTTTTCTGAGAAGTGTCTGTAATACAAATGTTTATATTTGAGGAGTATTTAAAATATAGAAGTCTCTCTCTCTCTCTCCTTGAGACGTGTCTGTAATAAAAAATGCCCTTATCTATATAATCTTGTAACTGTCTTTATCTAAGAATCTGAAGATATTCCTGAAAGGTATTTTGAATAAAAAAAATTCTATTTGAAAAGTACTTAAAAGGGGTTTAAATACTTTTATTTTATTGCAGGGTTAAATATTTTATATTTTAAAAATTTGTTTTTCTTTGAGAGAGGATTTTGTTATATGAGGAGTCCGTTCCTATATGAAAAGTGGTTGTAACAGAAGATGTTCTTACCTGAAAAGCATCTGCAATAAAAGGTGTTCTATTCTAAAGGAAACCATAAAGAAAGGTGTTAATGTTTGAAGGATATTCGTAGCGAAGGTGTTTATAGCAATAGAGGCTTGCGTTTAAGACATATCTGGTATAAAAAATTTCAGAAGCCTAATTGTCTATTTGTCAATAATATTATTTTAATTTTTAAATAAAATGCACTTTAATCAAGCAATATATAGTATTTCAAAAATATTTCTATTTCACAACTTAGTTAAAGAGACAAATTTAGATAAATAGTCTGTATTGAAATCGAAAAGTTAGCGCCTGGTGAAAGCAATTTATGTACACACTATCACTTCGTTTGAATTACTATTTAACGTAACCCAGCTACATATAATTAAATATTAAGATTAGAATATATTGCCAGTTATAATAATTAGTCAAGAAGTCATTTCTTTGAAGTTAATAAAATTTAGAGAGATTTTTGTTAAAATTTTGAATTTTTCTTGTTTTAATCCGATTATCTAATTTTACAATGAAATGTCGCTTTTGGAACATGGAATTTAAAGGAAATTTTGAATTTTCATTTACTTTATTAGACGTTCCAGGAAAATTACTTGCAATATCAATCGAAAATTCAGGATTTAGATTGCCGTCTAGGTACAGCAATAAGCCAAGGTTGCATCCAAAGTACATCAACATCGGAAGCATATAAGGTAGTTTTTATTTAAAGTTTATAGTGAATATCCTAAGATCTATGATGGACATTATGATATCTACAATTTGAATCATAATATCCATGGAGGTAGGGGAAGACTTCTTCCTCCATGATTTTTCCTACCTCCAAGGTAAGGTATTTAAAATGAACATCGTAATACCTACGATGAAAACATCATAATATCCCTTTTCTCCATTATAAAGGTTCCTTCCACCATAATAATATCTATGATGGCCATCCTAATACTTACAATGAATATCGCTATATATCTATAATGAACATCACAATTTCTACAATGAACATCATAATAGTTACGATAAAAATCGGAATATCTCTATGATGAATATCTTACGTATTGTCGTGTTACTCTATGTAATGGTACATATTGCTTTTATAAGAAAAAAAAGATTTCAATTGTTTTTCAATGTTTTACTTCAATGAACATGTTTCAGTTTAAATTATCGATTTTTTAATCATTTTAAGCGATGTTTTATATTTTTAAAAATTAATGTTTATTGCTGTTGATAATTAAAAATGTTTTCTTTTTCAGTTAATGCAAACCTTTAATACTTTGATCGAACGTCCACTCGTAGAAATTGGATTCAGAAATTGTGTCCCTAATCTGATTGTAAAAGTGAGAGGCGAATTAAAGTTAGCACTAAAAATGTACGAAAACAACATAAAATGCTTGGCAGAAAAGGGCTATTGTATAGTGTACAGAAATACTCCCACAATCGCAGGAAACATAATGTGGGCCACAGAAGTGAAGGAAAAACTATCAGCATCTATGGAAGCCTTAAAAGCCATGAAAGAATAGTAAGTATCAGTGCATAATCCCTAAATGTTTACCATTAGAACTCGAATAGAAATATATATATAATTTTCACTACGGATTCACCCTCACCCATTTATTCTTTCCGGAAACAGGCTTTGGGACGGGCAGAGCGCCATGTTCCCAAGCCTCTTTTTACATCACTTCTTAATGTGCCATGTCTAGAAACTTCCTGACAATGTGACACGTGTTTAGGATTGTGGCTTTTTGTATTTCAATGTAGGTGTTTGGGTCAATGTTGAGTATCTCCAAATTCGTCGCAAGCGTTTTTGGTACTATCCCTGTTGCTGAGATGACTAACGGGATGATGAAGATCTTTTCCATACCCCATATATCTCGTACTTCATGTCTGAGATCTTGGTACTTGGTGATTTTCGTTGTGTAGGTTGTCTGTATGTTATTGGTGTTGGGTACTGCTATGTCGATTAAGTACGTGGTCTTATTCGATTTATCGACGAGGGTTATGTCAGGACGGTTATGTGGGACTGTCTTGTCTGTTATGATTGCTCTATCCCAGTAAAGCTTGTGTGTTTCGTTCTCATGCACGGTCTCTGGCTCATATTTGTAGTACGGGCATTTTTCTGTCAGAAAGCCAGCATTCGCTGCCAATTTCTGGTGGACTATTTTCGCTACTTGATCGTGTCTATGTTTGTAGTCTGACTGCGCAAGGATCTTGCATCCTGCCATCACGTGTTGGATTGTCTCCGATGCCGCATGACAGTGTCTGCATTTGTCGCTTTCTATGTCTTTTCTCTGGATGAATTTCTGATTGTTCCTTGTTGCGATCACTTGGTCTTGGATGGCTAGCATGAATCCTTCTGTCTCTGGCTGGAGAGTGCCTTTGGCCAGCCAAGAATTTGATGCCTTTTTGTCAACGTGTGGTTGTTGCAGGTCATTGTAGTGCCTGCCATGTAATGGTTTTCCGGCCCAAGTTCTCAGTTTCTGTTCGTTGGCTGTTTCCAGGACACGCTCTTCGGTACTACACAGGTTTAGTGGCGTGTAATTTGCATCTGCTTGTATTATGGCTTGGATGAGTGGCGATCGGGGACTCTTCAACTGGAAGTATTGCCTCATGCTCTGGATCTGCTTGTCATGTAAGTCTTTGAGGTCCGCTTGTCCGCGTCCTCCTTCTTCCCGGGGTAGTGTTTGCCGTTCAATTGCCGTTGCAGGGTGTAGTTGTCCGGCTCTTCTCTGGATGGTTCTCATTTTCCGCTGGAGTTGTTCTAGTTCAGTGTTGGACCATTTGATGATCCCGAAGGAGTAGGTGAGCACTGGTACCGCATATGCGTTAATTGCTTGCGTGGTGTTCTTCCCGCTCAGTTTCGTCTTCACAATGCTTCTAAGTCTTTCTTGGAATGCTTGCGTGAGCTGGACTTTGACTTTCTTGTGCTCCTGTTGCCGTTTTTGCATTATCCCTAGGTATTTGTAGGTTTCGCCCTCGTCCAAGGTCTTCAGTAGTCTCCCGTCTTCGAGTTCGATGCCTGGTAAATCTTCTTTGCTATTCTTCTGTATTTTGCACTTATCGAGGCCGAATTCCATTCCTATGTCCTTGGAGAATGTCTCTGTTATACTGATGAGTTGTCGGAGTTGGGTGATTGTTGGCGCGTATAGCTTGATGTCATCTACGTACATGAGGTGGGAGACTTTATGTAGGTTTCTCTTGTCTTTCTTCAGCATGTATCCGTATTTACTTGTGTTCAGCATCCTTGACAAGGGGTTTAACGCCAAGCAGAACCACTGGGGGCTTAGTGCGTCTCCTTGAAAGATTCCGCGCCGGATGGGGATCTCGGCCGTTTCTATTTTACTGTCTGGCGTGTTTAGCTGTAACCGGGTTCTCCATTGTTTCATGCTGCTCTGTAGGAATCGGATGATTGAGGGATGCACTTTGTATATGCTGAGTATTTCAAGGAGCCACGAGTGCGGAACAGAGTCGAAAGCCTTCTTGTAGTCTATGTATGCGGTGTTGAGTTTTCGCTTTTGTTTTCTTGCTTGTTCCAGGATAACTGAGTCGATGGTAAGCTGCTCTTTACATCCCAGAGTCCCTTTCTGGCATCCCTTTTGTTCTTCCGTCATTAAGTTGTTGCTTTCGCTGTGCCGGCTTATTTTTTCAGAGATGCACCCCGTGAGTATCTTGTACAGGGTGTTAAGGCACGTAATGGGTCGGTATTTCGCTGGGTTACTGGTATCCTGGTCCTTCGGTAGGAGGTAAGTTATTCCCTTGCAGAGGAATTCAGGCATTTTGCTGGGGTCTTCAATTATCGCCGTAAGTTCCTTGGCTAATGGGCCATGGGCGCTGGTAAATTTCTTGTACCAGAAGTTGTGTATGCCGTCAATACCGGGTGCTTTCCAGTTGTGCGTACGTTGGATTACCTGCTGGAGTTCCTCTATCGTGATGCCCGTGTACTCCATCTCCTCTATTCCTCTCGTAGCCTCCATTTCTTGCTGAATCCAGGGGGCGCTTTTGTGCTGTACTTCATTGGACCATAGTGTCTTCCAGAAGGTCTCTATTTCTGCTGGCTTTGGGGCTTCGTACTTGTCTTTGTTCGCTGGGGTCTCTCGAAGCTTCCTGTAGAAGGCCTTCTGGTTTGCTTGGAATTGCATGTTCTGTTGTTTTTTGTTGGTATAGTCTTTGTATCTTCGGAGTCTTCTGGCGTATACACCCAGTTTTTGTTTGAGGGTATCCAGATATTCGCTGATGTGTTTATTGGGCTCTTCGTGTCTTGTATGAATCCTATTTCTCTTAAGGGCCATCTTCACTTTCCTCACTAATTTCTTACCCCTATTTCCCTGCATGTACTGGGTTATTCGCCCTATGCTGCTGCGGAGCTCTTCTATTCTTTTTTGCAGTCTCACTTGCCATGGTGGTTGGGCTTTGTTTCCTCTGTTACTTCGGCCTTCGTTCCTTACTTCGTACCCATTGACGCGTGATGCCGCTACAGTTGCACAGTATATGGCGGTGTGTATTTCCTGTAGGGAGTTGTGGTTCTGTAGGTGTACTGACTCAGCAGGGTTACAAACTTCTAGGGGGTAGGGTACACCTAGATGACTCGGAATCACATAGCAATGATGGTCGCAAACCACTCACAGAGCTAGTTCTAAAACCGTCCAGCATGCACAAATATTTACAACCAGTTCATGAAAAGCGCCAGATAAAACTCAGGTCAGCTGCTCAAGTGCATAGATGATTAGGACATCGCATTTTGCGCTTCTCATGCACTGGTTGTCACTATTTGTGCATGCTGGATGGTTTTAGAACTGACGCTGTGAGTGATTTGCGACCAGCATTGCTATGTGATTCCGAGCCATCTAGGTGTACCCTACCCCTTCCAGAAGTTTATAACCCTGGTCCTAAGACCCCCTGTGTATATATATATCATCATCATATTCAACCATTATCTATCCACTGCTGGATGAAGGTCTCTCCAAATGCTTTCCACACAAGTCTATCCTGGGCCATTCGTTTCCACGTCACCCCAACCTCTTTTCTTATTTCATCCACCCATCTAGTTTGAGGACGTTTTCTAGGTCTTCGGTGGTCTCTTGGAATCCAGTTCAGAATTTCTGTTGTCCATCGTTGATCAGTTCTTCTTGCAATATGCCCAGCCCATCGCCATTTCAGTCCTTTTACTTTAACAATGATGTCCTCTACTCTAGTTTGCTCTCTCACCCAAGTGTTTCTTTTTCGATCTCTCCTAGTTATTCCAAGCATGCACCTCTCCATGCTCCTTTGCGTTGTCTGTAACTTTCGTATTGCTCCAACTGTTAGACTCCATGTCTCTGATCCATAAGAGAGGACTGGCAATACACACTGGTTGAAGACTTTTCTTTTTAGACATAAAGGCAATTTCCCCTTCAGGATAAAACTGTTTCTTCCAAATGCACTCCAGCCAAGTTTAATACGTCTGTTGAGTTCTTTCATAATGTTGCCATCCATTGAAATCAGCTGGCCAAGGTAAATATATGAATCAGCAATTTCTAGCTCAGTGTTGTCAACTTGTATTTTTGTTTCCTCTACAAAATTATTGAACATGATCTTAGTTTTTTGTAGGTTCATCTTGAGTCCAACTTCTTCACTTCTAGTTGAGAGCTCTTGTACCATGTCTTGGAGTTCTAATGGGTCCGTTGAAAAAATAACAATGTCATCAGCAAACCGCAGATGATTTAAATATTCACCATTTATTTTTATTCCCTTGTTATTCCAATTTATCTGCTGAAAAATCATCTGTAAAGCTGAAGTAAAAAGTTTTGGAGAAATGGTATCTCCCTGCCTCACACCTTTACCAATTTTGATAGTTTTGGTATCTTTATGTAACCGAAATTTTGCACTTGCATTTTTATACACACGTTTCACCATGTCAATGTACACATCCTCAATGTCTGTTGATCTTAAAGAGTTGATGACTGCTGATGTTTTAATAGAGTCAAAGGCCTTCTCATAGTCAATAAATGCCACACACAATGGAAGTTCATATTCATGTGTTCTTTCAATTAATTCTCTTAATACTTGAATATGGTCCACTGTACTGAATCCACTTCGAAATCCAGCTTGTTCTCTTGGTTGAGCTGCATCTAATTTTTTCTGCAGGCGATGTGTTAGCACTTTTGTGAAGATTTTATAAATAGCAGGTAACAAGCTAATTGGTCGGTAATTTTTCAAATCCTCTTTATCACCTTTTTTATGCAAAAGAATTACTGTTGCAGAATCCCATTGGTTTGGTATGTTACCGCTGTTAAGACATTTGGTAAAGAATTTTGCAAGTATGTCTTCTACATATTCTCCAGCTTCTTTTAGGATATCTAATGTAATACCATCATCACCAGGGGCTCTTCCTTTCTTCATATTTTTTATTGCAAATGAAACTTCTTC
>QLNU02015003.1:126928496-126955952 GCA_006491805.2 Dysdera silvatica | reverse complement strand
TTGCCTGAAGAATCTCTGGAACAGTTGTGAAACGAATGCCACGAAGTGGTTCCTTCATCTTAGAAATCAAGTCATAGTCACAAGGACTCAAGTCCGGGGAGTATGACTTGATTCCTTAGATCAAGGAACCTTCATGGCATTCGCTTCAGAACTGTTCCAGAGATTCTTCAGGCAGTAGACCGGTCCATTCGAACTATCAACACAACAGGCGTTGGTAAAGATATCGTACAAATTCCAGATCGATAGCAACGGGTTGTGCACTATGCGGGTGACTACATTTAGGGGCAGTAAAACTTGGTAACATGCATCTATTTTGTATCAATTGTAAATAAATAGTTGCCACTATTAAAGTTCCAACCCTCGTATATAGAATAGGGCTTCTACTTTTATAGATTAAAGTTAAAAAAAAAATTTTTTTTTTTAATATACATATGCATTATGTATTGTATTATGTTTAGAAACAATTTCCTAATCAATATATTCTTTCTTATATAAAAAAAAGAAAAGAAATAGTGGATGAATGAATGCGAATCCCGTTACATAAAAGTGACATTCATATAGATAATTAAAAAACAAAAATTGTGTTGAACATATCATAAAGAATATTACATTTATGTATATTTTTACGCATCATACTACGTATTTTTCATATGCATTTACATTTGTGTAAAATGCTTTCTAATGCTATTTATTTATTTTTGTATTTATTCATTTTTATAAAAGGACTTAAAGATTTAGCTGCAAAGGTGTTTAATCTCACTAAAGGAGTATACAAGAACGTACGTAAGACAAAGGAGAATATTAATGAAGTCCGAAAATTAATTGAAGGTTGGACACAACATCCAATTTACGCCAGAGAATCTCCAACTGCACTGATAGATTTGAAAATATACATGACTCCTGCGGTACGACAGCAATACAATGACGTCAAACTTGCGTCAATGAAAATGCAAGAGAAAATGGAGGTGCGTCTGATTATTTCTTGAATTGAAGTTATGCTGTGTTGACTGACTGTAGCCACAACGACAGCTATTAGGTCATCTACGACTTGTGGTTGCCGTCATAACACTGGCGGATCCAGGGCGGGGGAGTCGCTGCCCCATCTCCCCTCCACTTAGTGATTTCTGGGCTTTACAATTCAGTTTTAGACTGGAACGTTGAAAAAATCTAGTGGGAATTTAGGGGTGATGGAAATGAAACAATGAAAAATCATCCCACTCTGATCACTAAAATCCTCGATGCTACCAAAAAACATATTCTTTAAAAGATAACATTATTTTGGCTTTCTTTGGAACTTTTAATTTTGAAGGAACAGCAGAACTCGAAAAAATTACATCGAGAGACTTTGGAAAAGCACATTTTGTATGTTAAATCACAATTTTTTTATTAGCTGACAATGTGGCAATAATAGATGTTAAATTACTCGTAAAGAAAAGAATGATTTTCCGGCGCCTGGTGGGACCAGAACCCACGACCTCCTGATTGCCGGTCAGGTGCTCTACTAACTAAGCTACAGTCGTCAATCATCTCCTTCCTTACAAGCATAAATAAGGCTTTCTATGGACGAATTCGATATAATATCAATTCTAGTTCATCTTGTCGAACATTCTGGCTTCTTTTTTGACTTGTCGCTTTAGTTGCGAAGTAGTCAAAGCACTGCCACACTAATAGCGAACTCGTCTACAGAAAGTCTTATATATGTTCACAAGGGAGGAAAAAATGTATGCCTGTAGCTTAGTAGGTAGAGCACCTGACCGGCAATCAAGAGGTCGTGGGTTCGGGTCCCACCAGGCGCCGGAAAATCATTCTTTTCTTTACGAGTAATTTTACATTTTGTTTGTGTTAAATGGAGGAAGATTTCCAAAGACTGTTGATTATTTAGTTTTACAATAACTAAAAGTACAAAAATTCTTACATAATTTGACGTGGATTCAGAAACAGTTTATATTTGTGTCAACGAGGTTTGACTATATGCACTTATGAACAGTAGTAATCAGCAGGGGCGGATTTAGAGGTCATTCAAGGGTGCGGGCGATTAATGACGATTTTTGGAAATGATACCTCATTGGACCTTTACCTTGTATCTTTTCAATGTTAAATTTTCATTTAAGAGAGGGGGCGATCGCCAGTCCCTAAATCCGCCCCTGGTGATTAAACTCGAATTTAGGATGAAAGGCATCCTGGACACGATTGTTTGCTCGCTCCCTCCACCAAATATGACGAAAAATCACAGAGCATGTAGTAGTGGGTGCTGTTTTTTGGAGAGAACAATCTGACAGAATTATATGACAGATAGATATATTTAAAAAACAAAATAAAACAACTATATGTTTGCCATTTTTAAAATTCTCTGCCACGGGCAGTTGCCAAATTATAAATTAATTTTTTTTTATTTAACACTCTTAACCTGTCTCTCAGGGGTATAGAACAGTTAAGTGATGATGGATGTCATCAAATAATCGTTAACGCCATTATCAGTGCCCTTCTAATGGATGGGTCAAACAGGGACGCCAAATTTGCAACGTTTGTGCGTTTATGTATTATATTTCTCTTAATTGCAGAAATTTGAAAATTAGTGTACAAAAGAATTACAAAAATGTTTGGGCCCAGGATCCACGAATCAACTAAAATGGCTCAGACCATTTTAATAACCTTGTAACTATTTGCAAGTTCTTTACTAACGACTGTGCCACGTTAGTTAGGCGATAAAGCAAATATACACATATGACAGATAGGGCATACTGAAGCGTTAGTTGAAGTATGATTAGGGAGGTTCATTTCTTCTAGGAAAACCTCCGGCTGTTTGAATGTAATGCTGAATCCCAGGAATGGCTCGACTATCTTAAGTATCTGGAAGAGGTCATCGAAGAGGGATTGAAAGAGTGCGCTATATATAATTTGCAATATCTGTTTGATAATACGGATTCAAGCAACACCAAATTGGTAAGTACGGATACTTTGCACTTTTAGACTACTAGATTATATAAATATTTACATAATTTTTGGTAGCTAGTAAATGATACGCTATTCTCAGTTACGGATGGGATGAAGATAAGATAATTTATTGAAACCCAACAGGATGTACACTGACGCTGGGAGTTGTATGTGTAGTATGGCTACATTGACATATTAGGAGGTATATTATTGTGAAAAAATAGACATACCGACAATAGATAACAGACAATGGTGAAATGACAAGAGAAAAGTTCTTAGAAAGTTCATGAGCATGCACATTGGTAATGGCTGTGTTGGCAAGGAAAGGTTCTTGAAAAGCTTAAGATCGTGCACATCAGTAAGGAAAACATTTCATGAAGCGTGAAAGGTCATAGTTCTCCAGATCACGCGTAAAGGTTGAAGTTGTGATGCATGTCACAAAGGATTCAGGTAGTGCATTCCGGATTCTTTCTGTTCTAAGGGTTAAGAAATTAAAGCGGGCGTTTCCTCTTACTATTGGTACTCTTATAACAAGAGAGTGGCTCCTTGTCTGTGATGTGTTATCTAGGAATTGAACCGCTTCGTAATTTCCTCTATTGGAAGATTGGTCAGTGATCAGCTGGTAGTAAAGTCTGAGGTCAGCTTGTAGGCGTCGCCATTCCAAGGAGTGTAAGCCCAACGTATTAAGGCGGTTACGATAGGCAAGTCCTCTCAACGTATCTATAATCCTTGTGAACTTTTGGAGTGTGGATTCGAGCTGCTTAATATCGCGTATTTTAAGTGGGTTCCAGATTGGGGAGGCATATTCCATAACAGGAAGGATGCAGGTTTTGAAGGCTAGAACCAGTGTTGGTATATCACATTTGGAGAAGGTCTTGGTGAGTAGAAAACAATGGTGGTTTGCTTTTGATATTATGCGTCTATAGTGGGTTGAAAAATCCAAGTTACCTGTGATTAAAATACCAAGCTCTTCTTGCTCAGTGTTTCCCACTGAGTAGCGACAGTGTGTATTAGCGTATCCAACATGTAATGTGCTCGATTTTGTGGCTGAGATTTCTAGGTAGTTCTTCTTGCACCACTTGTAAAATCGTTCACAGGCTAGTTGTAGTTCTAGGATGTTTCAAGAGTATTGATGCATAGAATCTCAGATCGTTTGAAAAACATTTTTGAGTATCGCTCTTAATATTGCGGGTACGTCATGAACGAATGTAAGGAACAGAGTGGCACAGATGACCGACCCTTGTACAACTCCACTAGGAACTGGTGCTAGTCGTTTTGTTGACTCGCCGACTCTTACTCATTGGGTTCTGTTTAAAAGCTCGAATATGTGAAAGCAAAGCACTGTTAAAGTGTCGAGCACTGCCGTGAAGAGTATATATTCAGAGGTGACCTCGAAGAGGGTAGACTCAAAGTCAACAGGGAAAGCATCGAACCAATTTTGAACGAAGAGTTGCACAAACTGCTGTTGCCAGTTTTATTATGATCCTGCTTCTATTAAAACAAGCATTTTCTCGAGAAAATTGCAATTTTTCACCACCCATTTAAGAGAAGACATTCTTTCTCTTACTTTTCCGGTCTACAAAAATATTCTTTTCTAATGTTCAGTTTTCTTCCCTCCCCACCTACAGATATCTATGTTAGCGTTTGATTCTTCGACAAAAGATTTGTATTACTCGGGAAATTATAGGTCCTGGCGCAACAATTCCTTAACTGTATTTAAGTCATAAAATACAAGCAAACATTAAGTCCATTACGTTCACCAAGAGCATTTCTCCCGCTATAGCATAAGGTGAGAGAGAGATGGTTTTTTTTTTTGCCAAAGCAAAATTTGTGTCGCTTTATTTTGACACCACCAATGACACTGCTATCCAGAGACGTTTTTGGTAGGAGTGAAAAAGGTGCCCGCAATTTCAGGGACGGCCACAGACCATTATATTATTTTTAATATTTTAAAATTAAAAAAATATCAGAGATTTTTGTTTCGTTTTATGAAAATAAAAACATCTTTCTGTTTCGCATTGCACATGGAAACCATTTCTAATTATGTACATATAAAAGTAAACACATGAAATTCTAAATGAAATATTAAATTAATAAAGTGGGCAGCGAGTTTTTATTTTTTTAATATGGCAAACAATAACTCAGGAATGACCTTGCTGTTATTGATCGTATAAAGTCGCTTTAAGAGAATAAAAATACAGTAGAACCTGCCTGAAGTGACCACCTTTGGGACCAGTCTGCCATGGTCACCATACACAGGTGGTTAGTATACACGACAAACTTTCGAAAAGGTATGACTTAGTCCCTACCCGTTCTTTCTTATAAAGAGTGATCACTTTATGCAGGTGGTCAATTTATAAAGGTGATCACTTTACCAGGTTCCACTGCATATTTACATCACAAAGATTCGTTCTCTCTTATTATTTTAAGGCAGTAATACAACCTTAAACAAAATTTACATTAAAATATAGATCCTTTCGATTATGTTTTAGACTCCATTTACCAAGGTACAGTTAGTGTTGGACTTCGATGAAGGTTTGACATTCCTTCCTCCAATGATGGGCAAACGAGCTGGAAGTTTATTAAACTGCTTCGAATCTGCCACCGATAAAATCTGTGAGATGTCAGAGCAAGCTACACGTATGACCAATGACCAAGAAACTTATTCTGTAAGTTTTGCAAAATAGCATGATATTTAGCAGGTAAGTTTTACAAAAGAAACAAGGGACTCACTGAGTAAGCTTTACAGAAGTACCAGAAGACTCATTGGCCATATTTTACGGGGACGGAGAAAGTTTCATAGGCGTACCAAAAGGGTTACTTGGTATGTTTTACGGAAGCACCAAAACATTTATTGGAAAAGTTATACAGATGCATTAGAAGCCTCAGTAAGTAAGCTTCACAGAAAAAAGTATCAGAAAACTCATTAGGTATGCTTTACAGAAGTACCGGAGTATTGAATAAGTTTTATGTAACCAGGGAGACTAAGTTTTATACAATCGAACCTGCGTATATACAGCTCACATATATATACATAAAGTATCGGGACTCAAATTTTCTCCTCTCTTTTTAATGTTATTTCAACCACCTTAATTGCAATTTTATACGTGTACAAATCGCATACATGCAAGTACTTTTGAAGTCAAACGGATGCTTTATAATAAAATTTAAACTGGATACATGTAAACAAACTTTATGAACGAGTTTTCATCCACAGTAAATAGCTGGAAACCCTAATTTTTAAGGAGTGGCTCTCCCCACCAGAAATGGCTGTCAATTATTGTCAAAGTTTCACGCATCAGCTTATTTCTGGCTTCGCTTGCGTCTTCCTCCTCTTCTGTGTTCAGAAGCATTGCCTTTTTTTTTTTTGCAATGGTACCAGTTGGGTAAAGGAGCTGTTTCTGCTTTAATGCGTTTGCAAGATTATTTAAGGTCAAACAATTTTAATATGAAAAACGTTAATACTTTAATAGATCAAACCTTTAATTAGAAGAACGTTCATGCATACAAAGAAAGTTAACTGACTTTTTCAACTAATACAGAACATGTGTCTATATGTAAGCACTACTACATTACTTCCTGTTATTTTTATTAATATAGTAATGGTGCTGCACATTATGAATATTGAAATAGTGTATATTACTTATAAAATTAGAAATAGGAATATCTAATAAAATACTATACAGATTTAATGAGCAAACTATTCGCACACTGTTCAGAGAATACGGCTTATAAGTAAAACCCACTTAAGTGCATATGATTTCGTTGCCGTGTCAATTTGCATATATGCGGTTTCTATAATATATGTGCCAAGACACTGCTTGGGTAAGTTTTACCGAAGTACCCTTGGTAATGTATGGTTTATATATATACCAAGGAAAACATGTTGTAAATTTGTTATTGCAGAACTCATTGAGTGGTTGTGACAAATCTAATTCTCTAAAGAGTGGTATCATAAAACACGTGCTCCACAGCACAGCGAATGTGATGGAAGCCATTGCCGACTTCGAACGCTATGAAGATCTGTGGTTAATTAGCATAGACGATGCGTTGGAAGATTTTCTACTCTATGGACCAGCACCAGCTTATGAAGAGGAAGAGGAGGAGGAAGAATTGAATGAAGGTGCAAATGTTAATTTAACTCCATTGGTTGAAAACCCTCCTACAGAAGAAGAGTTCAGGGAACAGGCAAGTATACGAGAAACCTCTAGTTTAAAATATGAGAAATTTTAATGATTACTCATAAGAAATGTAATAAGTAAGTCCATATATGAAATTACAATTCATTATTCGTTTGTTTTTATACACCCATGATTTGAATTTAAATTAGAATATTGAATTTGATTCATATCATTGACCTTGTCCATTACCTTAAAAAAAAAACTCTTGTGGTTGTTGGGTAACATGTCATATTCCCAAACATTACATGACACTAGGCATATTCATAGGATTAAAAAAAATGGTATGGAGGGGACTTCCTCTCTTTCACAAAAAGAAGTCCTCTCTCCTCGCACCCATCTCAAAGCTCGACTTCATATAACACACAAAGAAGTTCAGAATTCTAAACTAGGTATATACCATATAAGGATAATTTTCTCTTTGGGCTGGCGATTGCTATCTTTTGTCTGCAACTATGGTCTGTAAAGATAGGCAAACAGTACCCCAATTCATAAATTTTGCTCGTTATTAAACGATAAGCTAGTCACTCAAATACCAATTGCTGACAGTGGTGTTGTATTGAAGCTAGCGTTGGTATAAATAAGTGGGGGGAGGGGAATATTTAGTGATTTCTTTTTTTTATGGAACAGAATTTTTATAAACCTTTTCATTGCTTCTTCGTTCAAAATTATTAGCTTGAAAAACAAAAGTGTGTTTGATTAGATAAATCAGTTATATTTTCATTAAGAATCCAACCGTCCATGTGTTTTTAAAATTTTTATACATTTTCTCTAGATTTCAACATTTGAGCTTCTCCTCCGCAAAGCAGAGGAGATCGAGCCAACGATCATCATTGATAATTGGCTATTGGTCGATCTGACACCCTTCAAGGAGGATTTGTTACTTGTGATTCGCCAGTGGATCATCGCATATAGGGAAAAGTTTATGGAGCAAAAGAGCTTGGGAAAACTTCGTAAAGTTGTCAAGGAAGAATTGTAAGATTTTGTTTTCCAGGAAAATTTTTTTATGTAGTCTACCATGAAGTCTCTGCCTATTTGTTGCCATGGGAACTAGTCATAGCTCATTCTCCATTGGGGTGCTTGAAGAAATACTCTCATTATAATACCTCCCCTATAGAAAATGAGCTTATTTCAGCGGCGACAGACTGTACAGTACCAACTATAAGAACCCTATCGTTCGTTAGGTCACAAACTTCATGGTGATTAATTACTTGCATTCTGTACACAATTACTACACAGTATTTCCAATTATCAAGGGCCACTTCTAGTAACTATCTCACAAACTTCACGGTAACTAATCACTTATTTCCTGTGTATGATTACTTAACAAGATATTATCAGGAGCTGCCTCAAGGAACTCTGCCCTTCAACTAGGTCATAAACTTCATGGTAAACAATCACTTATTTTCTGTGTATGATTACTACACAAGATTTCCAATTATCAGGAGCTGCTTAAGTACAGATATTTGGGAACCTACATAAATCTCGCCCCGGAGGCTTTCTTGTGTTGACCATATTTGGCAATTGTGTTATCCCTGCGGAGGGTAATAATACCTTAACATCTTTACATACGGAGAAAGAGAGCGTTGTTTCCTGTCCTCATTCGTCTAGCGGTCCAAGACACTCCGGGCTAAACGGAGGGACCCTGGTTCGAATCCAGGATGGGGAAAGCGTCTCTTTTTCTCCAAAATTACACAAGCTCTAGTTTGAGCTGTAATTAATACGTGGGTGGCAAAAAAAAAATTATTGTATAACCTACACTACGTATTTCTAGGGTATGTGTGGGTAACTTTTTCATGCTGAATCTATAGTTATTACTGTAATCTAAAAGGGCCTGTTTTGTGTTGGTTAACCAGGGAGGATTATTTCACTGTCTTTCTTTCACTGCCAATCTTTTACTCTTCTGTGATTTAAATATGTTCATTTTAAGATATACATATATATATACATATAAAAAAACAACAACCTCAACTCAAATTTAAATAAAGATAAAAGGATTTGGTCTGAAAAAGTCGGATTTATTCAAAAGCCTATGCATATCCGCTCAGAATGTTGCCGGTTTTAGAATATGCAGTAGGCTAGATGGCGTTGCTTGATAAAACACACCCCTTGGCGACTTCTCAACTTGCAACAGCCCTGCTTAAGCAAAGGGTGTGGGGCACCATTACAGGGTTTCCACTCGCTATGGAGAAAAAAAATTCCTCAACATTTCCAGGTTCTTACCCCGACTTTTCAGACAAAATTCCAATGACTAATCGCAAACAAAACTTTGAATTGAACTTTAGATTCAGGGTAAACAGCATCATGTTCACGTGAAATTTAGCTACTACATTGTCAACAATATCTCCTCAGCCATAAACTGTTTTACAGTTCTGTTACTTGTAAGAACAGTGCTGCCGTGGAAGTGTTTACCAAGATCTGATTGCTCAGTGCAATGAAATCGCTAACCCCGTGGATCCCATCGCTTGTGAAGGAATCATCCACCTCTGGTGGTTCTCATTGTATGTTCTGAAGAAACGGGTTTCAAGTCTAATGAATTTGATTGCAGAGACCATTTACCTCCAGTGGATCTCATTAGTTGCTCTGAAAAGCCATATACCTTTAGTGGATCTCATTAGCCCGGTTTCAGCTTTGGAGCTGAATGGATGTCCATCCATTCCGGGCTGGCAGGCCTTAGTTCCTGGTCATATAGCACAGTCACTTTCAGAGAGGCATGAATCTGCTTACGAGTATATGGGACATTGGCCAGGCTGCTGGAAAGGAATGGATGGATGTCTGTGTTCTAGGTTTGGAACTTGGCTTCACCTGTTCTTGGCCGCGCCTAACACCCGTCATGCAGGGTTCAGTGGGCTTCTGTAGAAGAATCGGCTAGCCCTGGGGTGTTCTGTGTCGCCCATTAATTGCATCTGCTTTTCGGGGCAGACTGTGGGCTGGTTTTGTTGAGCAAGAACACCAGTGCATCTCTGTGCGCCAGTCAGGATCCACCGTCTTCCATTCGCTCGTGGGCATCATGCAACGTCAAAACCTGTCTGGGAATGCAGCACTGCCTCTGGCAGCTACCTTTCCCATTAGCTAAGATACTTACTATTACTACTCTTCTGGCTTGACTGGCTATAAAGGGATTGAGGAGGAGACAAATTCAATATGAAATGTCTTAATTCCGTTTTACCACCATCTGCCTCATGGATCTGGACATCCCTTCGCTGCCAGCTTCCTCTTGGTTGGTCTGTAAAAACCGAAGTGTTTGCCAAAGTTCCCAGGCATGTACAAGTCGTTTTGCTCTTGTTCAAGAATTCGAACGTTTTGGTGATCTTGGCATCCAAGAATTTTTAGAATTAATAATATATAGAAAATTCGTTCTTGTGAGCAAAGCAAATTTTTACAACATTTTACAAAAGAATTTAAAATTATGATTGTATTATTATTATATTATAAATGATCAATGAAAGGCGGAAAGAAAGCGAAAAGTTTGCAACTGGAAAGTGACGTTGATCCAAGAAAGAAAGGGCTGCAGCCAGAGACCAAATGGCTTAAATTTAAAATTGAAAGATAGGCCTGATTTGCCATCTTCGGTGTTTGATGGATGCATGTTTGGATGGTGACTGAATGATTCGTATTGGGAAGACACCGTCTATATGAGTGTGGAGTTGGGATGCATTGTGTACTGCCTATCACGTGTGTGGATCGCGGACATCGTGATCTTTAAAGCTGGATTTTTCAATATTTGTTTCATTTAAATTCGAAAGGTCGCCAAATCCTTGCACTGAATGTTAGAATGAGACTGAAGTGAAATTTTTCAGAAACTAACTAGCCATTTGGCGAAGAAAAGTTTTTACTCAAGAGTATTACATCATAGTCCAGTACTGATAGCTCGAAACTTTAAATAATATTTTGAATCTATTTTTGTTTCCCGATAGTTTTTGTTCTGTGCATAGAATAGTACAATATCTTGACTACCATTTACGATTGTGTATATCTTTTACCCGTTATATTGTCTATTTTAATTAACATTACATCTTATTGTATTTCGCTTATTTAATACTACTAAACATGTTATTTGATGCGTTCGCCAGTGGTGTCTAAGATTGGATGGCAGAGGCCTCGTCAGGCCTTTTCTGTCGTCTCCCTCCACGGGTGTCACCTTTTTACAGCTGCTGATGGGAGCATCATACGTGGTATGCCCTGGCTGAAAAAATAGCACTACGGCCATCTTTCTTAAAAACACTTACGCAAAATGTATTACTACTCCTACTAATCAAGTGGTATGGGAGAGAAGAAATGTTGGGATCCAATCGATAACTGCAACAACTAAGATACGTTACAATTTTGTTTTTCATGCACTACACACTTAGCTTTGAAGAAACGTTCTTCTTTCACACATGAATTAATAAGCTGTTGAGCCCTTCAATTCTAAAAAAAAAAAAAATACATAAAATGTCAACACTCACCTATCTCATTGTACAAAATAGCACTACAACGCAAGAGACAACCGCTCTAAATAGTCAAAATAAAATGTCACCTCTCCAAGCATCATGGAACGAACATGCCCTCTATAAAAGGTAGAGGGGGTGTTGACAGGCCCTACGGTTGACATATACATAGAAACGCCCGGACTACTACAAACTCCAAGACCATTTTTGGCATGTCAGCTCCACACTTACTAGTGGATGCGTCTTGTAACATAGAACAGCCTAGTTAATTTGAGTGCAGTAAGTTATTCTATATCTTCTTATAGTTCCCACTTTTATTTTCCTGATGAAACTGAAGGACTTTTCAAGGACTATATTATCAATCGCAATATACATAAAAATTAAAAATGCAAGACATTATAAGCATAATACGGAAATTAGAATATTGAATTATGTTGCTCCTTTTCAACTTGGCACGCTGCCAGTAGAAGCTACCCTTTTGGCATCCCTTATGTCAGCAGTGCTCAATGGGTGGGGGGAGGAAGGGAGTGTGTCCAAAGCACTACTGGCTTTGTTCCGGAAATAAGCAGAAATGCCCCCCCCCCTTTTTTTTCTTTTGCCGAAACTTCGAAAAAAAAAGAAGTTGAGAAAAATTCAAGGGCCAACCATATTTTTGACAATTTTCAAGGGCCCTGACTTAGCAAAAAAATAAAAAATTCAAGGACATTGGGGAACCATGAATGTGAGTACTCTCCTTGGTGATGGGCAAAGTTTCCCCAGAAGGGCACACATATTCCAGTTTTTATTTTAGACTTTATACATATTGTTATTACAAATGTTTAAATATTTTTTCTTTCAGGGATTAGACTTTGAATTGGAAAAGAATTTTGAAGACAAGCGTGTGTGTGTGTGTGTGTGTGAAGTATTTTCAAAATAAAATTCAATTTATGCGAACTAAGTACTTTATTTGCATATTAAAAAAAGGCTGAAAGTGAACAAAAAGTGTCATTATATTATATAAATATAACGTCCAAATCGCTGTTATGGCAAACTTGTAGAGCATATTTCTGAATTAAATAATACAAAAAAGTTTTGTAAAATTTGAATGGTTCCTATGGGAAAATTTGTAATACTTTATACTAAAAACACATATTCTTAAAACAATAAATGATGTTACACAAAACTTCTATTCCTATAATAAATTTGTAAAGATCTCGGAAACCTATGAAACGCTATGCAAAATCCCTCAGTCCTATGGAAAAAACCAAATTTATTGCAAATGATATGGTTTTAAGTCAATCACTCCTATGGAAAATTTGTAAATCACTCTTAAATGCACATCGAAGTGCTATGTAAAGTTTCACTTAGTCTTGCGAAGACTGAAACTTAAGCCTTGAAAAATAACTGATATCGTAGAAAATTTAATTCTTTCTACATTCCAGTCTTTATAAATTCATGAAATCACTGTACAGATTATATATATTACTCACGATCATAAATAATTTATAAGGTATATAAAAGCCAATGAACTTTAAACTGCTTTTACAAGAAATAAAGAAACACCCGCACATCTCATTTCAAAAGAAAGTATTTATACAATACCAAATCTAAGATAGGACCTTTGGGCAATGGCTAAAAAAACTTCCATGTATCAATACATACAGCAAATATGACAATGTATACAGTTATACCTTACAAAACTCTTAGAAAGTTATAAAAGTAGACAGATTTACAAGTTACTGCAACATGGCATAATCTATATATATATATTCTTATATTTTGTCACAACAGCCTCAAAATTGTAAACAGCGAACTTCATTCATACATTGAAAGCCTTTAAAGTGAGAATAAGGCACGGCGATTCAAAATAGAAGGCATTCAGTCGAACGTGCACCATACGCAGTGCATGCTGTCATTGTTAGTCTCATAGGCATGTTGCATATTATAATCAGTCGTAAAAGATTTAATACAGAACATGTGTGAACACAGTGGCAGACGTCTACAGTAAAGCTAGGATTAAAAATTGAGTAATAAAAAAAGTGACTAAGAAATCCCTCACAGGATTACGTATTGTAAAATGTGTATTGCTCCCTGCTAAACAACAATAAGGGGTGGGAAATTGGATACATTTCCGATCAATTGCAAAAATGTTAGTTATGTACAGAAAAGCTATTGGGCGATTTATATGAAGTGCTCATTATTGCACAGATTAATAGAAAGCCTCGACGCCCTTTTGATTTTGGAGTAGGGGAGGAAATACTGACTCATTTGTGTGGACAAGTACAAAATGGCACAATTATTGTATACATAATCAGAATATTCCAATTAATTGGGTCCTTACCACAGAAAATCGGCAAACGAAACACGTAAACAGTCGACAGAATTGAAAGAGCAAAAAAACGCTTGTTTCCCTAAGTATAGATTCATAATAAACCGAGGAGACAGAACATTAATCGGAGAAATGTTATATTGGGAACATATAAGAGATACTGTTTCACTCCCATTCCTTCTTTAGTTCAAAAGACCACTCCCATTTCAGATGTTCGTTCTTGTCGTCATCCGTGAAGAGTGACTTCACATTGTAAGTCCCTCTGGTCAGCATTCCTGTTGGCATCTCATCCACGGGGGTCGAGTAGGACTGGAGTTCTGGTTTCGGAGCGTAGCTTCCAACCATGTGGGTTATCTTCTCGTCTGAAAGCGAGAATTTAAAAGATATTTACAGCAAGCAGTAACTTACGAAACTATATGAACCAAATGGCCTTTGGTGAAGAAGGGTTATTTAATGTTCGTTTGTGTTTTTAGGACACAAAGATAACAAAGACCATGCAGTGTCAGAATTTATAAACTTTTCAAGGAATTCAAACTCTGGTTGCTGAGGGCACCAAACCCCAAACAACGGGGAGCAGAAAAATAACCCATTTTACAATACATTGGGAACCCAACTTAGGTTAATATGAGTGAGTTACCACCACATCACTATAGGACAGTGGATCTACATTTTTTGAAGAACTTGAAATTTTAAGGCCCACAGAACCACAATTCAGTTGAAAGCACCAATAAGCAATGTTTTAAGCAACAATTTGTACCAACTTTTTCAGGCGTAATAATATTAATGCGGATGTTATGATGTGGTTAGATGGTGAAACGTTCGCAAAGAAAAGAAATGATTTTTGTGTTCGGTGGGGCAAGATCAAAGACCTTCCACTTGCCAGGCAGGAGCTCTACCAACTGAGGTACGAACAACAAACATTCAATCCCCTACGAACGTATTAAAGACTATTTTCCGACCATTCATTGTTCCACATTGTTCTGAAAACAAAAACACAGTAAGAATATGACCATAAACGATAACGCAAGTTTGGGAAGAAAAGTGATTGCCATTGGGGGATCAAACTTGGGGGTGGTGAAAGGTGAGGTAGCAATATAAGAAAAATAGGAGCTTTGCGGTCCCTACCTTCCCCCTCCCTCATTTCATGCACCCAGTACGATATACAAAGAATACAAAACAAACTCCCTCTATATTCTTCGACACAAATACATGTTACGTGAGGAGCGAATAGCACCAATTGTCAACATGCCAATGGAACAAATTTGGTACAGATTCTTATATAAATGCAATTTTGCAGAGAGATGATGCAGAATGCTAATTTTGACACACTATGGCACAGAATTTGCACCCCTGCACCGAAACCTACAGTTTTCGAAGGATCCAAACACGTTGCTTATGGTACCAAATCCCAGACTATGGTGCGTAGAAAAGCGACAAATGTTCTAGAACAGCGGTCGCCAACCAGTGGTCTGAAGAAAAATCTGGACATTATTTGCATTTTTAATGTTTTATTAATAATAAAACAAAAATAATATTCTAAGAAATTCTCATATTCTGAATGACAATTTCCACCTTTATATTGCACTAAATTCACGAAATGTGGTCTGCGGGATTTAAAATTATGAATTTAGTGGTTCATGAGGTCCGAAAGGTTGATGACCGCTGTTCTGGAATACCACCTAGTAATCGAATCCAGGTTAATAACACATTAATACTCTGCCATTGTAAGACAAAAAAAAAGGGACTGTAAGTGCAATTGAAGTAACAAGTTGATAGCACAAAATTTCACATTGATTAAAGCTTTTAAGCCACATGATGAGTTAACTAATCTACTTACAAAATGAGTCTGGCAGTGAAGCCATAATTTAAATAATTTAGTCAAATGAGTATGGTATTGGAGTTACAAGTGTTTTAAGTTTGAAAATAAAATAAATATCTAAGTTGGAGAAAGCTCTGAAGTTGGTATGTCATTAATTTAAAAAGAATTATATTTTAAACCCATATAATGAAAACACTAGGATTTCCACTCACTGATCAATAAAAAAAAGAATCTTATAACCCAGTAATCTACCATCAAAATCCACAACAAATTCATCGGGCACCATAACCATTTTACCCACTCAAATCGGAGATATCACCCTACTATCATTTGCCATCTTATCCTGAAAAAATGGTTGTAATTTTATAGTATAAGGATATCAAGGGTCATTCTGCACCAAACAAGGTGAAGTCATACCCATGGTTTTATCGTTCAAAAACCCAACTTTTCTAGGCATCTCCCCCCCCACCACCTAATTTCTTTTGAATATGTGCGATTACAAAATGTTTTTATAATTGAAAGAATCGCAACTGACTTGAACTTACAATCGAGTCAGCCAGCATTTCGTTGCTGCCTGCTAGTCGTTTGTTATGAGTTATCTAATGCTAAGGAATTTCCTCCACCAGTTCAATTTGGAACAGTTGATTGAAAATAAGGTACAAGGACCTTTGTTCAGCTAATTTGCACACAACATACCATTGCTATGTGTATCACATGTGGCCTTTCTCCCCATTCCCCCAACAACAACAAAAAAAAAAATCAATCTCTTTCAATTGACAGTTTCACGTGACAGTACCAGTCCATTCTCATCAGATACCCAGTCAACAAGTGACTACATAATGTTTTTACAATTGAACGAATCACAATCGATACACAGTCGACCTTGAACGAGCATGGATAAAGGAGAGTTCAAAGTATTATGTATGAAATATTTTGGCCATTTCAACTCTCCACCCCCTCCCTGGTAAGCAAAAATTAACATTGGCTAACATAGGAAAATAAGCACAACGGCGACTCCCCCAAAGGTGCTTACGTAATACTTGAACGTTCTGTAACTCGATTGCTGCCACAATCGTGAATCGACTTCAATCTCTATATTTACGTCTAAAGAAATATTATTTTTATGAATAATTGTGCTTTCATTAAAACTCTACTACCTCCACTTAGAAAGCCATATTTCGGAAAATTTGCTTAATCGGCTGACAATAATAAACTATGCAGTACTAAGTTCTTTGACTTCTTTGCGTGGATTCCACCGAACGCCGATTGTGAGGAAAATGGCTTTGTGCCTTAAGGAGATTTAGTTATTCAATACAGAAGTTAGGGATTGTTTGAGTTTTATGGTACAACTGTGCTGGGATCTACAGTTTTCCTGTCCGAGAAGTCTGGACCCCATAAGGCCTGGAGAACCAAACTCTGAACTACAGTGAGAAGTTAGCCAGTAGGCATCCTTATTTTGGCATGGTTGCAAATCCAATCTGGAACAATTGCATGCCAGGGGGTAAGTGCTCCCACTACTTAGCCTAGACCAGATGTTCCCAACCTCAGGTCTCGACCAGAATCATGGTCGAAGAGAGATGACGAGGGTCGCAAGACTTATGGATGACCCAATAATTATTATTACAAAAGGGGGTATTATGAAGGGAAAACATTTCTTAAAATTTAGAGACTTGTTAAAAATAATTTTAGATATTCTCTAAAATTTCCCAAAATAGTCAATAGTAAAAAAATGCAGCCAGACAACGTCAATAACATGATTTATCTCATAAATAAACAAAAGCATGATTTAGACATGTTCAATCACCACATTTGTATGTACATTCCTTAAGTAACATCGATATAAAACAATTAGAAAATTAATATATCGATTAAATCATTGGTTTGAATATACTGATTTAATCATTTAATCCATTTTCTAAAAATATCAGTGTTGAAACCCTAGAGTAGGATCGCAGGTTACACACAAATCACTTGTTAGGGTTGCAGCAATAAAAGATGGCCTAGATATTTGGGAAGTTTTCCCTGAATTTTCTGGTTTAACCAGAAAATCTCGCTTTTCCCAGACTTAGAGGAACATTTACAAATTCCCTGACAATTCCAGGTGGGTGGGAACCCTGAAATAATCAAGTGAAACATGTGCACATTAAATTTTGGTTTGATATACTTACGTTGAATACCATGCCGCAATACTTTCTGTATATATTTCAGGCCAGTCACGATCTCTCTCTGAACGAAAAAATCTATTCGAATCCGATATTGAATTCCCTCTTTGATGACAAAGACCTTTTTCTTCAACGTATCGAGATCTTCTAAAATGGGCAAACAAGATATGAAAACTATTAGTGAAATGATTTTACATGACTTAGTGACCAAATTAATAACTATAGATGTAAAAAAAAAAATTAAGTTGAATAAAATGAAAAAAATGAACGAAACCGACCCATGAAAGATACAGAGAATCTTCTCATAACAGGTATCTAATTGCGAAATATACAGTGTGGCGGGCCGGGGAAAAGGCCATGGTACCAGGAGTGTTCAAAGCACTCAAGCGGTGCCTAAGAAGCCTCACACTTTAAGCTCTTCCTTCCAGAGGTACACCCTTGAGTTGCAATGATTTTAATTACTAAACTAATATAAACTGCAAATTCAGACCGAAGGTTATCATTTGTGCACCATTCGAGCTTTCTATTTATTTTTTCTTTTCACTAGATGGCGCTGGAAAGCTCAGAAAATTGTTGGACGAGAATTTGATCTTACGGAAGTTGCATCATGTCGACCAACGCTTGAGTCTTAACACTTTACCTACCGGAAGCCTATTAATATGCTATTTTTCACCAACACTTAACAACCGGTAGCCTATTAATCAGTCTTTCGATTGCCAGCATTTGCTGCCCATCAAGCGTTGGTGAAAAGTAACCTATTAAGAGGCTACCAGCAGGTAAAGTGTTAAGAGGTTAAATCTGGGTTGGGAAGAGCGTGAGATGTGTTGGTCTTTCCTGTTCTAAAGAAATGCTGCAGCAAGTTCCAAGGGGAGTTCTCTACGCACATTCCCAGAAGGAGTCCTTCTCTATGTATGATCCCATTGTTCGTAAAAGGTATATTATTATAACCCACATGGTGTGAAGTTTTATGTTCTTTATGTTGATCCATATTGTGAGATTGATTGATTGTTTGGCTTTTTTATGGCGCAAGAGCATCTGGGCTATACTGCGCCAAACATGGTAAAACCATATTGTGAGAAGAATGGCAATAATAAAAATTGAAACCAAAATGTACTTCTGAGAAATAAGAGAACAAAATTCTGAGAAATAAGAGAAAAAAAATGCAGATTTTGGGTGAAAATAAGGACCACAAACCATTTCCTAAAAAAATTAATGACTTTTAAGGACTGTATAAACCCTGCCTAGCTCACATAGGAGCAAAACTCGGCCACGCATGCTCAGATTGACTCCAAATCAGGAATGCAAGAATGACAGTCTGATCACCCTGTTCAAATTTGAAAATTTTAGTCAGCCGTTAACTAAATGTAAGCCACTAGTTCCAAATTTGGCTGCGAGGGGTTCAAATTCAATTCAAAACTTTCAACTCAGTTCAAAAAAGCTAACCAAGTTCAAATAATTGTTTTATATAAACTCGGTTGTAACAAGCAAGTTAAATTGTTTAACGATGTAAATTGCTCGTTATAAACAAATTTATATCCATGCTCATTATAACCGAGTGCATACAGAGAATATTGTTTTTATCAAATAAAGTTGCTAAATTACAATAAAAAATAATCAAACTAATTTAAACTACAATATCATCGTTTTTTAGACTTTTTTTTAAATTTGAGTCATAGTTATTATGTTCTCTACTTTGCACATTTTAACATTCCATGACTCACTTTATTGGTTCAGCATCATTAGAAACCAGATAAAAAAGAAGCAGTATTTTATGATTTTTAAAAATTTATATGGTTATAATTAATTGAATAAGGATAAATTAATAACGACATAGTTCTGACTACATTCAATTTCAAACTTTCCTGACTTTTATAGACTAAACCTTAATTTCCAGTCACTAAATTTAGCAAAAATACATTACAATTTGCATAATTGCAACAAGTTTCAAGACCAGAGTATATAAAAAGGATTTTTATTCAAATTAGATTTTTTAGGTGAGATTGTATTCCCAAAATAAATCAAAATTTTACTGGATTCATTTATGTAGATTTTAACATTCACTTTACTCTTCTTCTTAAGCTTAAAGTGAATATTTAAATAACATGCTTTTTTAAATATCTCTGAAACTAAGCGATAAATTGAAGAAATGCTTTCTACAAAAGTTGTTTATTTTTATCCGAGGAGTAAGAATAAAAAAAAAAAACCTTCAAATGATCTTGAAAACGAAATGTTTATTGTTTTTTAGATATTTTCCATTATCAAGTTATGTGTACATCCTGTATATAAACTTAATAATTTTATATAAATTATATTAGTTTTGGTGCAAAAGGGTAACTTTTGGAAGAAGTTTAGTTAAAAGTATAAGTTTTTCAAAATTTTCAATACACAACGCAGTCGAAAATTTCAGTTCAGGGAAATCATTTTAACAATGAATTTCAAATTCACATGGTTTAGGCCCCCACACTTCAAATTTTCCCAACGTTTCCAGATCAGTAGATCCTGTGTTTTTGTACCCTGAATGAAGCAAATTCTGATTATTTTATCAGTTTATTTTTATTTGTTTCCCCATATATGGACCCATGCCCCCCCTCCCTCCCCATTGGCTTGAAATAAATTTTAATTTTACATGTAATGCAGAAATGCCCCTAATATGTACTCGCCAGCCAACCCATCCTCCAATAATTTTAAAAATTCTACTTTGGTGCTCGTTTCGTCCCAAATAAACAACCCCTTTCCATGCTAAACTATACGCACACAAAAATTTGAACCCACGCACCAATACCATTAACAACAAAACTAAATAGAAAACCAGTTGAAGTAGACGATAACATTTTAGCACATGAAATAGCATGTTCGATAATTAGTAATGGAAAAATAACCCTACTGGTCAAATCAAGAACGACATCAGGCCTTCCATCAACGACTAAAGCCAAATTCCGCACAAGAACTCTATTTGGGCTATCTGGATCTGTAATAAAATTCAACATAAATTGAAATTTGAAGTGTTATAATAATAATACAGTAACAAATTTCTAGAGTAAATACAAAAGAACGGTTGGAGAATGATCTATTAACAGACAATCTGCTATAATTTCACACTTGCGACTAGTGGCGTACTGAAACCCACAAGGCGGGGGCTTTTTGCCATCGTTTATTTTCTAGTTAATCTAGTTAATTATCGTATATTTTTAGTTAATAAAATTTTTTTATTTTTAGGTAAAATATAAAATGAATGGTTTCAACTGTGGCACTCTCATTATGGGTATTCACTTTAGATTTTTCACTGCCTTTAAAATTGAACTCAACATCTGAAAACTATAAAATCTAGACGAGTTTTGAAATTATATGCTTTGTGTTAGAACCCTGTTTTATGAAACAGTGACTAATAGACATGTGTTCTGTTTAAAATATTTGAATGCATCACCAGTTAATTTTTTATAGAAGACAACACTATTTATATATATAACTACTAGTGGCGGCTTGTGAGTTTTAGGGTGTGACCATGAAGCCAATTCGCCAAAAACCAAAGTTACCGTAAATTTCTTTCTTATTTACTAAATGAGGTAAAAACCAATTTCTTGACCAGTATAGGCCATAGATTTATGTGTTTTGGTGAATTAGCCTTCATGCCCACACCCTAAATTCTCACAAGATTGCCACTGATATCTATATATATATTTGTTTTTTCATATACGCATATACAAATTAATTTTCATAAACGGGGCCAACAAAAAATTATTGTGGGAGGCGGCACTGAGATTTCCCGTTATGCTACTGCTTGCTACACTTCTGCCTCTGGTGCTACAGTCGTTGGACTCAGGGTTGCTCTAAACATCATCGTCCACTGTCCCTTGTTTGAAGCTTCCTTCAGCATTCTCTTCCGAAATATTCCCTGCACAATCCAGCCATCCATCTTTTCCCGAGAGGCATCTTAATTTCATTCTTTTTTTAGGTTGGTTCCTAAAACCTTCAGATACCTTGACCTGTCTCATCTTTTCATATATCCTAGCCCCCAAAGCAGAATGTATGTGACGCATGTCGCACAACAAACAGCTTCACTGAAAACAATCGCGGGGTCAATCAATTTATTTTTTGTCTTAAAATAAAGAAATAAATAAAAAAAAAAGTCTAACAAATGTTTTCTACATTTCTATTAAAAAAGGAATTTACATTTTATAGAATTTAAAAATGTATATAATATACATTTTTTTACACACATGCAGCTCCCTCAAAACACTTTTGATCAGCTGAAGGCTTGTTGCAGAACATTTTAAAACATTCTGCTTTAGGGATCCTAGCAATCTATTTGCTTTCTGTCATAATCTTTATGTCTTCATACAGATGGTATATTTCACATATACCGTATTTTATTAATGACCTAGGAGCTACTGGAACACTACACAAGGTAAAAGGGGTCTGGAAAGGGGAATAAGAACATCCACGTTGACCTTCAATCCCTTGCCTACCATTGGATAGAGTTCAACACTGACAATTGTGCAGGTTGAACCAACCAAAGACCTTCCTCCAAAATAAATATGTAACAATACGCTTAACACTGTTTTACCCCTATCAACAGCTATTAATCTATAAAAATATGGAATTATTAAAATTCACCAAAAGAGGCCATTGAATCCTTAATATTCTCAGATCATACTGTGAGAGGATTTGAAGTTTTTTGAGTGTTTCAAACCTTTTATCGTCGAGGGAAGCTGGAATAAGGATTGATACAAAAGAAATGGAAAGTGTTCAATACTAACATGATTCAAACATAGTTTTTACACATGGAAGACGCATCATCTTGTCTGTTAGTTTTGCGGCGAAAGGAGCAACAAGGTTCATGTTACGCCGGGACCTACAGTTGTCTGAGGAATTCAAACCTCTTATGGTCAAAAAAACCAACACCTAGACTGAAGTAAGTAGAGTTGGTCAGCGAGTTCCACATCCCCACAAGTCGAACTTGGGATAACGACGAACTAGAAAAATGTGTTATCACCACAGGGCTTAAAACATTTTTTTACCATACGGCTGCCATTAAGTTCGAAGATGCGATATATATAGTAGTAGTAGTTTTTTAATTGAAGGTACGGGTGATGGAAGATTAAAAAAAAGGGGAGAACCTTGGGGATTAAGTCTCCATTTTGATATGGAAGTACGGTAGAACCTCCATATAACGAAATGGACGGTTCCATAAAAAAAAATTCGTTATATAGGAAATTCGCTATGTGGAAACGATGTATTCATGAACCAGGGTATTACAATATGGTACCACAATTAAAATCCTGTTTTTCAGTAAACGACTGTTGTTTCCCATAAATAACATTCAACCATTTAAAAATAGATGTTTTTAAGTGAGTGTACCATATTTACCACGGTATTAGGGAACCCGATGTCGCTGACGTGGCCACTCGGTTTTCTGTTTTGGTCATTCAAAATTTAGTTTATATATATATATATAAACACTTTCACATGTAACAACCACGGGGATGTGCCAAAACTTACTATATATAGAATTACACTGTACAGAAGTTCGTTGTATGGAGGTTCAATTGTATAAGAATTCATGAGATACAAAAGAAGAAAAATCAGTAACAAAACACTGATCAACCTGCAACTAATTTTTAAATATCATTTATAATCCTCAAGATTGTAAATGAGATTTTCCACAAAAATAAAACAGATTTTTTTTTTGTAAAATTCTTACCAACGATGACCTGTTCCTTCACAGCTTGTCCCAATAATGCTTCCTTGTATTTTTGAAGACTTGCATCTTCTTGATCAGCTTCAACGATTTCTTTCAATGTTTTTTCAGGTGGAGGTTTATAGTTTGTGTTGTCCTCCTCTTCATGACCATCCTCTGTTACGATTTTGTTGTTTTCCGACATTTAGATTTTCTGGAAATAAATTAAATTCCATTAAAAAAATAAACAACATGGTCCAAGAGCAGTTAACAGATATTTTCTTGCCACTTACTCTCCAAACCAAGTCAGCAATCGCCAACTTCCCCACATAAGCTATACCAAATTTTCCATTTTCTCATGAAGTGATTCGATTGTTAAACCTTTCTGGCGGTTACATCTGATTCATTAGAACCACTTCTACGTTCAACAGGGACAAAAATTACATATATGTGAGACACTGACAAACTGTTTCCCAATGTTAAACTCTTGCAACTTTGGAACATGGCTTAAAGAAGCATAACGCAGCAAAATCAGTTTCTTTTTTTAAGAAAACGAAAATTTTTAATCGTGTAAGTTATATATTCCGGAGTGTTTCCAGTTGTTTCTGATTATGTAATGTGTTCACGAAGTATTACATAACATACTGAGATCAGGTGAAAGATCACCCGATATAATGTGATCACAATCACATGTAGATGGAATGTGATCACACGAAATCACTTACATCAACAGTAGTGGGGGGGGGAAATATTGTAATAATCCAAATAACACAAGACCACTACTACGCATGCATTGAGGTTGGCTGGTCAAAATCCCACAACATAGGGACAATGAAGGATATTCGGTGCTAAACGAACTGGATTTCAGTAGGTTCGCGTGTTGAGGAAAGTGGACCAAGATTGCGCTTAAAAAAGCCTTTTAAAATTTTGTGATGCTCTGGACACTTGCCCGTACATAACTCCGGGACCCCACCCAAAAAAAAAACTGTAATGAAAAATGTGGGTGGAGGGCGCTTATTAGGAATTTTCTGCCAGAAAAAATAAGAATTCCGTTGATCTGTCTTCAAATCGACTCATGGAATATTACCTGAGGGGAGTCTGATACCTTCTGTGCATTAATATATAATGATATTTTTATGCATAAATTTATTTTATATGATGACAAAAACTTCCCGATTATTGGGGGGGTGGGGGGAGAGACGAACGCTTTTCCGGTGAAAACAAATCGTCGAAATTCAAGCATAGAGTGGAATTTAAAAAAAGCCCTGTCATGATTTGAAATTTTGCCCTCCTAAAATTTAGTGCCTTGGACTAACATGCCTTTTGGTAAATTCCGATTCGACTGCACATGATCACAATTTAAAATATTATGCATATGTGGACACTTCACTAAAGAAACTTTATTATTGATTTCGTTTTGCATGGTCTTCGTAATCGAAAACTGATAGCAAAGTTAAAAATCGGAAATAAGCCTGAAGCCAAGGAATGTCGCTAAACAAACCATTCCCAAAGAACTTCCTTCGAAGCCAAAAAGGCTAAGTTAAGACACAAATGGAATGCTAGAGAAGGGAATCGAGGTACCAAAGTGGGTCAGAGCAACACCCCCAATATAGGGGGCACTGTCAGAGCCCCCTAGATTGAAGACCATAGGTCTCCCCCCTCCTCCAACGAGAGCAATAATGATTCTGATCTTGTGATGTGCATGCGTCGCGTCGTCGTTGGTGAGATTGGTAGAGAGAAAAATAAAGGATTGAGCAATCGAAATTTGCATTATATAAACAATAAAAATAAAGTTAGGTGCCAAAAATAACGACAAGGTCTAAAATCTTGGTCGTCAAAACAAAATTTATAGGTGCAAAATATGACTAATGACCACTAATTTCGAGCTCTGGTGCACACATCACAGGTTCATAAGGAGGGTTACAGAGCTACAACTCACATATTCCTATGTTAAATATACAAAATTTCATTGAAATGGAGGTTACAATCTCCCATCAACACCCCCTGTATACGCCAGTGTGTACACAAGTAACTAACATAATAGAAAGTAAACCTCAACATTAAAAACAGGTAAAATGTAAGTGTAGAAATCGTATTAAAGCATGTAAGCCAAGCAAATGCAACATTTAAAAATAATTGAACATTCATTTGTAATAAAAAAAACAATACAAAGCAAATGCAGATACATTGAGAAAATTATTCAATAGGTCACTATTCTTCAGTGGCACACCCAGAATATTGTCAAGGGGAGAGCCAATGGTACACAGAATTTTTGGTGAAAAAATGATGAGACCATATCAATTACTAAGACTGATGTCTTTTTTTTTTCCTTTTGGGAATATTTATCATTATTAAATTACTAACAACTCTACAGTACAAAATAGTTAACCAATTAGAAGATGTAGTAGATTATGATTATACAATACAAATAATAGATGAAGATATAATTAAGCATTCTGGTCTGCTTATAGACTCCTCCTCCTCCCTCTTATGGTTAGATATTGTTATATAATAATCAAAACATTCATAAAACAAAGTCCAGCCTCCTGCTCTTCTTCACAGCTAGATCATTTATTATATTGTCTGGATCAATTTCACCAACGTTTGTGGCTATGCAGCGCTATGGCCAGATTTCAAGTCGAAAGAGGGCAAGAAGAGTATGTGGGACCAGTCATAAAACATATGAGCATGTACGCATTTGCTATATATATATTTATATGTGTATGTGTGTGTGTGCATGTATCTTGGCGATGTTTGTACTGTTTTGGATTTGAAATCCTGGGCAGCGATAGCATAACGTCAAGCGGTTACTTGGGTGAATGTTCATTGCTGCAAGTCCAGTCTAGTTTCATTCATACTATTTCTCAAGTAAGTTTTTAATCTCTTCATCATGGACAAGGACCTCTCAGCACTGCTTGTTGACACTGGGAGAGCAGCACACATTTTTTAAAAGTTCAAATACAGTAAAAAAAAGTTTTTTGGTCACAAAAGTTAAGCAGTTCAATTGGGCTCTTTGTTTCGTTATTTAATGTAGAGACCTTCATGTACCATAAATGAAGTTTGGCTTTTAGAGTATTTTCCGATCTAGGCCCCAAATCATTTGAAAATTTCCTTGATAAGGCGACAAATCCCCTTCATGTGTAGGCTATCTTCCATTCAGAACGAAAGATGCAAAACGCTGTAGAAATTTCTTGTGGTTGAGAAATTATCAATCCATGGAATGAAAACAGAAAGTCTGTAGTATTCTTCAGGAGTTTGTATGTTGAAATTCAATCCGTAAATTTGTATGGTGAAATTAGATCAAGTAAATTTGTATGTTGAAATTGGATCCATAAATTTATATGTTGAGAGTGATCCGTAAATTTATATGTTGAAATTGATCTAAATGAAATTATATGTTGAAATTGATCCGTAGAATTTATATATTTGATGCGATCCGTAAATTTATATGTTGAAATTCGATCGTAAATTTGTATGTTGAAATTGATCCGTAAATTTATATGTTGTCGATCCGTGGGGTTATATGTTGAAATTAGATCCGTAAATTTGTATGTTGAAATTCGATCCGTAAATTTGTATGGTGACACGGCATGGTAGAGTAATGTTTTCTCCATGCTGTTCTAGCTTCTTAATAGCTTGTTCAAAGAGATGGTGAAACTTGTTCTCTGCATTTTCTCGAATTATAGATAGAGCTTTCACAACATCTTCTACATCACTTACAGCAGTTGCCAAATCAAGGTTCACCTCCTGCAGCTTTTCACTCACACTGTAGCTTAGCATATCAGCTGAAGAAAGTGCTATGACAAACCCTGATGTTAACACTGAATATAATAAGTTATGAGCTTCAGTTGATATCTACATGTCATTCCATGTAGTAATCTCCTCCAGAGACTCAATTACCTGCTCAAACAATGAAACCATAACTGTGACAGCATCGTGTGTCTCCAC
>QLNU02015003.1:126865124-126928396 GCA_006491805.2 Dysdera silvatica | reverse complement strand
GTCACAATATGACATTGAAGGGATGGCAAATGAAAAATGTCGCTATTTGGAAACTGAACCTTTCCGACCATGACTATATGCAGTGATGATCCTAAACTAGGGCTGGGGGGGAGTCATGGCCCCTCAAATATAACCGGATTTTATTATCCTACCTGCGTTCACAGGCGCCGTAATGATGCCAGTGCTCGTAGGTATATGTTTTTTTTTCTAAAATAAAATGAGCCACAGTTCCTACTCTTTTTTTTTTGTTTGATCAATTGGCAACGAAGCATCTTGTGTGTGTGTATATATATACAGTAGAACTTGCCTACAGCAACCACATTTGGGACTGGACTGCAATGACATATATACCATAGACGGGTAGTCATTATACACGACAGACTTTTTAGTATTGGCATGACTAAGTCTTTACCACTTCCCTCTTATAAAGAGTGGTCGTTTTATTCAGGTGGTCAATTTACCAAAGTAGTTATTTTACTAGGTTCCACTGTATATTGATTATATCTATATGGAAAAGGCATTGCCTATAATATAGTATTTTTAAAGCATGTTTATATGCATGAGGTACATTGGGGTTACAACCCTGAAGTGCAGACAAGGCTAAATGCAATTTGATCATATAATCGCTCATTATTATCATATAAGCGTCACAAAAGGAATTATTGAAAATAATTAATATTTAGCAGGAGAAGGGATGCTAAATTTTGGGCTTGCAGTGGGTGCCATATGATCTAAATTCATAAGCATACTCAGAAAGTTCAAAAGGCCCGGAGGGTTATAGGCTCAATGGGGGGTTACAGAGCTACAACTTACATGTTCCTATGTTAAATATACAAAATTTCATTGAATGGGAGGTTACACTCCCCATCAACACCTGCCTGTGTACGCCAATGCCTAAATTCATCTCTACTATAAGGCGGCACCACATGATCTTCTTTAAAACCACTTAAGCTTTCCTATAATTTTTGAATTGCTATGCTACTGCTCAAAGGTTAGTAACAATGTTATGTGTGTGTGTGTGTATAGAGTATAGTTTTTTGCGGTGGGTAGAGTGTATTGACACATTATGAACAGATGTGGCTGTCCTTCATCAGGAGTCAACTAAAGTCCTGTAGTAGGAACATGTTTGCCACATGTCATTAACATGGGTTTGATTCCTAACAAATGCCAAAATATGAAAGCTTACCGCCTAGCTGCTCATTGTGATCTGAGTGTTGGTTCTCTAGGCTAGTATTTCTTAACCGCCAGGCCATGGCCCTGTACTGGGCCCTGGCATCAATAATAATACCGTGCCGTGAGAGATTGTCCTGGAATTTGCCATTTTAATTTTCTAAACAATTTTCATGAACATATATTTTATCGCTAAAATATTTTAAGGAGAATGATATTCGTGACTGTGCTGTTCAGAGCCAGAATGCCTAAATAAGATCCGTGCAGCAAATACCAGTGATCGAGCAATGTGTTTTTAAATATGTAACTATTCATGAATGATCGAGAACCTTCAGGAATAGAAATCTTTTAGTGTTCGAGAAAGAGTATGCTGCCCATTTTGACCAGTTATAAAAGAGTGACTGCGTACCGATTACAATAATATGCGGCACATCATGTTTTTAAAACTGAATGAATTGGAATGTGGTGTAACATGGGGGCATAAAATCTTAGAGGTGCAAAATTTCAGTATTTCACTGGTGGAAGTATTAACGTGTTTTAGCAGGTACAATACTTAACTTGCTCCGGGTGCTGGCAACCCACACTACGCCGCTGGGTCCCAGTACAGCATGATCTTTGCTGTCCTTGCACCATAAAACAAACAGGGAATCAAGTAGAGTAAACAAGTAAATACTGAATGTTGCCATTTCATGCGAACGTTGATTGCCTAATAGCAGTAGCAACTACTGATAAAAAATAGTTTGAAAGCTGATCAACAAAGAATTCAGTGCTAATCATTTATTTAGTAATTGTACAATTTAAAACAACTGAAAATATAAAGTGTAAAAAATACTCAACATCAAACACTTGGAGAGGATGGTGATCAGTAAGTGGTCTTCCATGTGTTACTGAAGCTAGGAGTAGATTTATGGTCATTAACAAGGCCATTTAACTGCTCAATAATGTTTAAAGCTTCCTGGAAATATAACTCCTAAAGCGATTTAGCTTGACAAATAGTAGAAGTATCTAAAAGCATAAAATTGTGATTATTCTCCCAGCAATGTACTGTAGTAGATCATTGAAATTCTTTATTCACGTAACACATTTTTTGGACTTGTTTATTCGTAATTTGATGGACCGTTTGGTATGTCTAATATAGAAATGATTTCATTTACTGCAGGAAAATAATTTTAAATTGCAACACTCTATGTTTACCTCATCCAATTCTTAATGAAGGACGACACTGATGTCTATTTCAACCATGTCGATGCACTCTACTTAACATTAAAAACTAACCTTCACAATGTTTTTATTAAATTTTGCAAAATACGAACCATATATAATGCAGTAATTTTTTAATAAGATTGTAGTTTATTTGTTTTTCACTGAAAATGAATTACACATCACAATTTGCTATTATTTATAAATGTACATATCTAATTTCATTATTAGGACAAGGGACATGACGTTCATGTGGATGTTTATGAAAAATTACCTGTTCCCTTTGGCCTGATTCGTTATGGTGTTGCACCTGATCATCCTGGAATTAAAGTAAGTGTGTAATTTTTTTCCGTTGAGCGATCTGGTATTTTTTCCTTTATTTATTTGAGTATTATGGCACACAGGCAGCTGAAATCATGCTCTATATGGCCTTTAATCAACTCTAGATAATGCAATCGAACCTCTTGTTGGCATGAACACACATGATAACAAAAAAATTGTCACGATCACTTTTCATTTCATTACTCTCACCACTGTTAAAAGTATCTCATGCTCACTAGCATATGCAGGGGATGTTTATGGGGGTTGTGCCCCCATTGCCATGAAGTTTTATATATTTATATCTGAATATATGAAATTGTAACTTTGTTACCCTCCCATTGAGCCTATAACCCCCCTTATGAACTTTCTATATACACCTATTCTCATGTTATCCAAAACATAGGCTGGGGGGTTATAACCCCATTACGGTATGACCTTGTGTGTATATACGACCCACAATTGTCTACTGCCAAGAATACTGGCTCTCGAGAGAGCGCTGCTACGTAGCCGCTCTCCTGATAGTGGTTACTGGGTAGTGTGTGGGGGGGGGAAGGTGACACAACAAGTCCCGCTTTAGCACAGTGCTTTGGCTGTGGTGACCGAAGTTCAGAATCTTCATTAAACTGTAGGTACAGCTTGCCAACACATCTGGCCAATGTGGTGAGCTTAAGGCCAATTTCTCTGTATTTCTTTCACCGTACTACGGTATGTGTGATAACAGAGAGACCTCCATCCTACAGTGGATTGAAAATGGTCGTTGATCATATATATATCATAGGCATATTTAGAAAATTCATTATGGAGTTATGGGCTCGTTGTGGGGTTAGAGAGCTACAACTCCGTGTATTCATAGTATGTAAATGTATAAAATTTCATCGCAGTTGGGGATTACAACCCCTGCATACAGAAGTTATATATATATATTGAGCTGTAAATGTGGGAAAATGACAGATCCGGGAAAGATGAATCGAGGTTTCACTGTATTTCGACAGAGCCATGCTTGCATTCCTGAGAACGATTTTCCAGGTTGATCCTTTTCTACTTAATCAGGAGAATTAGCATCTCAAGATAAGAAAGTGGCCACATGTAACTTTTTATGTAGTTTATATTAGTGTTTATAAGTAGAGATACTGGTGTACGCAGATGGATGTTGACAGAGGTTGTAACCCCCATTGCAATGAAATTTTGTATATATACATATGAATACATGGACTTGTAGCTGCTTAACCCTCTCATTGAGTCTGTAACCCCGCCTTTTGAACTTTCTGTCTTCACCTATGGGTAAAGAAAAGATAATATACAACATGTATAAATTTTTAATGGGATTTGGCTACTGACTTGCATGCTGTGATTGTATTGATACATGCTGCAAAAAAATTTGAACCCCTTGAAATCAAATCCTGGCTACGATCTTGTCGCCTAGCATGTGGTTATTCTTTGTGTGACTCTAAACTGTGCCAAGAAAAGAATGCTTACCAACTAACTGCTGACCGTAGTCTTTAATAGGTTTGAATTCTTCAGGAAACCGTAGAACCCGGTGCAGCATAACGCTTGCTGACTTTGTATTGTAAAACTCCATAAGTGTGAAGAAAAAGATTTTGTTTGATATTAAGGAAGCACAATTTTACAGAATTACCTTTGACAGTACACCAAACATGGCACATATTGAACAGATGTTCGAAATAGTTCGACGTGTTCAAATCGAGGATAAAAATAAAAGTAAAGAAATCGTTTCAGGGTTATTTTCAACTAACTGGAAAGAAAGCTCTTGACATAACAGAAGACATTATAAAGCCAATTGAACGGGATGGGCTGGATATCACATTGCGTCGAGGTCAAGTATATGCCAATGCCTCTACAATGGCTGGAGTGCAGTCGAGGATTCATAAGCTTAATCCAAAGCATTATTTGTTCCCTGTACAAATCACTTACTTAATCTATGTGGAGTGCATTCTTTTGCACCATGTGTAATCTGTTTGGGGATCTTGGGAAGTCTGTACCGCCTTTTCGCAGTTTCCACACACAGGTGGATGACCCCTGTAGCTAATACTGGAGTTAAAAAGACTCTCAAATACATGTGTTCACTATGAAACTGTAAAACATTCGCATCCTAATTTCAAGAAGATCGGTGATCCCACAGAAACCATCGAAACTAGAGGAGCAGCGTAAACCCTTTTGCCAACTGTATGTGATTTTTTTTTTTTTTTATTTCTGGAGTAATGTCTTGGATCTTAGAAGAAGTAAACCACACTCAAAAATGCCTACAGACCTTTGGAATCAGTTTAGGGAAGCGTGTTATCAAAATGAGAAGTCTGAAAACGTTTTTGAAAGATAAAAGAAATGTGATCATGGAGATGGCAATGCAGTTTCCAACTAACGCTTGTGAAGAGACTGACATTCCTTTAGTGAAAAGAACCACCAGAAAGTTTCGTTAAAGAAGATCGTCAGTTGTTTAATATTACATGTATGCCAACATTTTCTCATAAAATTGTCTTCATATTTTTTTTATCATAACAATTTTTCATTGTATGATTGATTTATGGAAACGAGTTGTATGTTAACAATTATTATTATTTATTTATTTTTGTTTGTCATTAGAAAGTTATTGGCGGTTTCAGTGCAGTAGCTTCTACAAACGAATGCTGTTTTTATGGCAATGTTAACATAGGAAAAGATGTTTCTATTGCAGAACTTTTACATATGTATAATGCGGTTGTTTTAGTAAGTACATTATACCATTTCTATTCTACTAGAATGATTCCAAAATCATTTTTGTAACTGGAAAAGGAGTGATATTATATAAATATATATATTCAAAGGCGGGGGGGGCGAACCCCTCCCCCATCGTCGTTTAAGGTTAAATAAAAAATAATGACAACGAAGAAAGTTTTATGTGTTATTTGTTACGACTGTAATGAACAAATGTCTAACACTGGCGTCGAAAGTCTCCAAGTCTTGGAGAAATGCTATCCAGAAGTTATCCCACGAATATACAAACTACATTTTCAGAGAGTTTTGCTACAGAAGAACGTAGATTTTCGTGGTTGAAGCTCTTTTAACACATTTATCGCGGCAATGACTCGCCTTCGTCTTACCCCCTGCGCTAAGAGTTCCCCCTCTAGCACTAAAGTCAAAACGAAACACAAATTCCTTTAAAACTTTTTTATTTTACTTTAATTAAATACCCTTACATGTTTATCTCTTCCTACAACAACAATAAATAATAAACCCTATAAAGATTTAAAAACATAAAAAATGATAAAATAAAAATCGTAAATCTGGCCTAAGTTTAGAATTTACCTAACTTATGATAGTCAGATAAATTGAGATATTGTATTGCCTCGTCAATTAAAAGCAGCTTTCGTTTACTCATTTTTTTTTTTCAAAAAACGTAAAAAGTATGTAAAACGTACGACAAACGTAACAAGCTCTGCGGATACGAAAATTGTGCGATTAACTCCATCTTGTAGAAATTTTGTGAAGACATAATAATATGGACTGGGATGCGCTGAAAAGTTAATAAATAAGTCACTGGATGCACTACAACAATACAGAAAAACATAGTGTAGAGGACGAGTTATATCGTCCCTAGCGCATAGCGAATTATTTTGAAGACGAGATATCTCGTCCGTCGCGGTGAAAGTGTTGAAGTTGGCATCGAACGCGATGACAGAAGCTCAGGGCCGGGTTATTGTATAGACCAGCAGTTCTTAAACTGTGGTTCGAGGACCCCTGGGGGTCCGTAGGATCGTATCAGGGGGTCCGCGAGTTCCTCCGAGTGTTCCGCAAAGGTTCAGAAAAATTCTAGGAAAAGAGCATTTGCTCTTTAATGCTAAGAATAAATTATGAGGGGACGAAAAATTCTTTCCTTAAATAGTGAAAATTAGTGATGAAACACTAGAAATAAATACATATGATGCAAATTCCGGGCTTTAAACTTTGAGTTAACTCTTAGAGTCCGCGGGGGTCCGCAGTCTAGGAAAGTTTAAGAACTGCTGGTATAGGTAAACAAGACAAATGTCTAAGGCCCGCTTTTTTTAAGGGACCCAGCGCGGTGAAGACTCAACGCTACTTCAATATCATTGCCAGTCGGACTTTACTATCAGGGCAGTATTTTTATCACCACGCGAATTTTAGAATTTTTTTGTATGACATTGCATGCAGATACGTTACGAAGAACGAATACGTTACGTCAAGAACGAATTTAGCGAGCATTTTCGTTGGTTCCAAGATCCACGATATATACGGTGCTAATGTAATCACACAGGCTTAATTTATATTACAAGGGGCCCCGGGAAAAAAAATTGTCTAGGGCCCCTATAAAGCCTTAATCCGGCCCTGCAGAAGAGAGACTTTCATGACTAGCATTAGTACACACCCACAGAGATTCATATTGATGTAAACTTGTTTATAATAAAGCTTTATATATGCTCGCAGAGGGGAGGATGACAGGTCGTCTGTAGCTCAGTTGAAAAGAGCCCTTGGCCGGCTACTAATAGGTCGTGAGTTCGGTTCTCCTAGGCACCGTGAAATCATTTGTTTCTTTGCGAGAAATTTACAAAAAATACGTCCCGGTGGTTCCGTGGGCCTGGCAAGTGTGCTAACCCTGTGAAGGGTAATAATATCTCGTATATAAAAAATAATTTATCATCTAGTAAAAATTAGTAAATAAACAAATTTTCAAAGAAACCAAAACGGCTTGACTTTCCACTATAAACATTTTAAGTTCACACTATAAGTTCTTTACAATATACACTTTTGAATAAACGTTTTTTGAAAAATTGCTTGTTATAAAAAAAAAATAAAATAATTACAACATTTTTGTAGTTTAAATTTAAACTTGTTCTATTAATTACATTGTAAATTATCGTTTTGATTATTGTATAGGTCTCCTTTACTAGCGTATCTTTCTGTAATACTTAACTATAATCTACCCTAAACCATATAGTTTAATTAAAGGAAAGCCCAACTCTACTTCATTGTCATAAATTAAATATTTTGGTGCGAATAAGGGAAGGCTGGTAATATAACTTAAGAACAACATTTACATAAAATATTCAACGGCCCAAAACAATATTTACCTGGGGAGGGGCCTCGGAACCTCCCCCTCCATAATGTACTCCTGGATCCGCCCTTGCTGCTTTATATTGCTTCTTTTCTATTTAACACACACACACACACACAGAGAGAGAAACTTGTTCTATTCACTAACAGAAAAAGAGAAGAAATATAATTAGAAAATAACGCTATCTTTCTAATTATCGGAATGCTTTCAGAATCAACATATTAATTAAAAACAAGAGCGATACAATTAAATAAAAATGTATTTTTATTTATTTTAGTTTATGGAATAAATTTAAATTCCTTTATCTATAATCCTTTCCTATTTATTGTTGGGAAAATGATCTCCTTTGTTAATTTAATAAATTTTCCTTATTCAAAGTCAAACTTGTAATTCTTTTCCAGGCCTATGGCGCTAGCGAACAGAAGGACCTTGGAATTCCCGGTGAAGTATGTGTTTCATGTTTATTAATTAGTGTTTAATCGATTGATTAATTAATACACATTAAATATTAATTATATAATATAATTGATACACATTAAATATTACTGCATTGTAGATTTATGTTATATAGAGTGAGGTTTTTAAAAGTTTTTGACCCATGGTTTTCTTGACCTCTCATAAATTGTCGAAGACTTTCAAATCTACGAAAATGTAGAAATAACATGTTACAAATATTTTCATATAATATGCTGTATAAAATATTGGTCAACGCGCGTCATGACGCCCTTGTCCTAAACCCAGGACGCCCCGTTTGAAAATCCTTAATATAGGGCATATCGACACGTTTCCAACAAACGTCTCTGCCCTTCATTAGGAATTTGCTAGAGGACGACTTCTAAATGAATGAAGGGTGTTTCCAACTTATGCTACTGCTGGTTGCCAAGCGGTAACATTAACAGCGACGTTTGTCTAAAACGTCGATATGCGGTGTTGGGTGATCGGGCAAGCATAAATTCTTTCCCCATCATTGAAGTTTGATGTGGACTTTTACAAACAAAATATAATTTAAATTTGTGCTTTAGAATTTAGGTAATGTTATTTCTGCCCGTGCGTTTGTTGGCTGGTTTAACGGATTTCCGGAAAACGCGGAAGAGACAATCAATCTTGACACTGAGGTGGCGACGGTTATCGGACAAGGAAACGTTGCCATCGATGTTGCCCGCATTCTGCTACGAAACACGGAAGAATTAAAGGTGAGCTTGAAATTCCTGCACTCTAATGTACATATTATTCTATAACAGCATATAGAGAATATACACATAGAATAACATGCAAGGGACAGTGGTGCACCCAGAATATTCTCAAGGTGGAAAAAAATGGCCAGACGCCATATCAATTACGTTTGCCATTTTGTATACATTTATCATTCTTGAATTACTAATAATTCTATAATGCAATATACTTAAATAATTAGAAGTAATAGGTTATGTTTATACAATTTTACAATGGCCAGCACTCTTATCTTATCTCCATCAGTGAGGTTAGATTTCTTGACATAATTAGAAATATCTGCAGTCAGAATTTCTATTTCAACCGTGTTTGATATTGTGTTTTGATCTACCTTTACTTTCCTGGAAAGCGTTTGAAGACAGTCCCAGACCACTGCTGCTGCTGTTGCTTGCCTCAACAGCAGTGTCTCATCACTGTCACCAGAGTTCAGAGAAACGTTGGTAACATCACTACTTTCATCATACATTTTTTTAATAAAACAATTTACTAGTGTCCGTTGGCGTAATACGTTTTCGTAGCCCAAGAGAGGGGGTTCGATCCCCTCTGCCCCCTACGTGGGTGCGCCACTGGCAAGAGATATATTATAGGATATGTCGGGAGCATCTTATGTAGAACAATATGCCTATCTCTCTTTGCCATTAACCCCCTTTCTGTAATTAGGGAGTTCCCCTTTTGACGTGAATAGATGTGAAAGGTTCCAGGCCTGTGATGTACGTAGAGGCAATACCGTCATTTGTCATACCGTTAACCCGGGTTTGATCCCAGTGATATATTAGAACACATACGGTTTTTCTGCTCTGCATAGTACATGGTTTGGTTTCCTAATCCACAGAGAACTGTATTCCTCTGAAAACCATAGGTCCTAGCTCAACCAGAGGCGCAGCCAGTAGGCTAGTAGCACGCAGGGGACTGCTGTCTGAAGGGCGCAATGAGGTCTGAAAGGCCGCTTCAACAGACCTGGGGGGTTGAGCCCTTTAAGGCCCCCGTGTCTGCGCCCCTGAGTTTAACATGATCTTTGTTCTTCTTGTGTCATAAAAAGCTAACACGAAAAGTTCCAAAACGCCACTCTATTCAAGTCAGTAACACCCGACGACAGTGCTATAGGAAGGGGGCTCAATTCTCCCCCCCACATGGGATATCAAAACATATTTTTGTCTATAAGGCTGCATCATATAATTTTTTTAGCCACTTGAGCCCTCATAACCACTTTAGCTCCCCTATGAGTTTTGAATTGGTATGCTACTACCCAACGATCTAGTTTAGCGTGAGTGATTTTTCTCTCTGTTTAAATCTTGTGAGTTAAAATAAGATTCAAACTTGTATGGAAAGTATATATATTTATTTATTTATTACAGAATTTTAATTCTTTGGGTTAGCTAAAACTAAGACAACTGCGGATTATCGGAAAATTTTGATAACTTAGTTTAATGAGGCTATAGCGGACAGACAGCTGGCTACCATAAAAAGCCAAATCTTGTAAGTCAGGGGTCTTCAACCCGCGGGCCATTTGCGGCCCGCGGACATGAAAGGAGGCTTTTAGGGTTTTTTTTAAACCGCTGGTCCTCGAGATTTATGAAATTTTTTGAAGTAGCCCGCTGCTCAAAAAGGTTGGAGAACCCTGGTCTGTGTGTTACTTTCACACAATACCCCCCAAAAAGGTTGTCGATCTCTGATCTAGATAGTGATAATCCTGATAACTGAATTATCTCTATAATCAGAATATCGGTGAATGATCTAACAGTTGGAATTTCGATAACTGGATGATCTCTACAATCAGAATCTCCGTAAGAGAATGATCTGGATGTTGGAATTTCGATAACTGGATGATGTCTACAATCAGAATCGCGGTAAGCCAAAAATATCTGGAAGTTGGAATTCCGATAACTGGTTGATCTCTACAATCAGAATCGCGGTAAGCGAATGATCTGGAAGTTGGAATTCCGATAACAGGATGGTCTTTATAATCAGAATATCGGTAAGCGAATGATCTGGAAGTTGGAATTCCGATATCTGGATGATTTTGATAATCGGAATTCAGATACAATCGAACCTCCTTAACGTGAAGACTCGCGATTACAAAAAGTTTATGTTAAAAGTAGTTCGCGTTATCCGGAAAGGATAGAATCGTATTACCATATAATGTAATAGGGATTCAAGAATAGTTATATTCATGTTAGAAGTATTTCACATTAAGCTTATTCGTATTAACAGGGTTACGCTGTAATTGGATTTCTGTTATGTTCAAAATGTCTACTGTTGTGCAAAACAGAAGATTCTTAATTACTTTTAAACTTTTAATACTTTTCATTTTCGCAGGATACCGATATCTCACAACATGCCTTTGAAGCGCTGCAAGGAAGTCGCATAAAGAAAGTCATTTTAATAGGAAGGCGAGGACCGCTAAATGTAGCTTTTGCAATTAAAGAATTTCGAGAAATGACCAAATTGGCAAGCTGTCATACCGTTATGCATCCAGAAGACTTTGACGGTGTTGCCGAACTAGTACCTTGTAAGTCCTTTCAGATCACTCTAAGAGCAATAATGGTATAATTTTGGAGAGGGTTATTTATAAATATTCATTTAAGAAATGTCGTGCGGATTCATATCATTCTGCTCACAAGTCTTTGGCAGTGCAGCAATCTCAATCCGATAATTTAAGCCTCCACACTTTAAATTGTAAGTAAGAATCTGAATATGGCCATGTTTTCACCTCTAAGAAAGTCAGGCTCCATTAACCGAAATGTCACCTATCTTTTGCCTCAAGAAGTCATGAAAATATCGCCATAATCAGCCCTACGGCGCCAGAAAGGTAACGAATGGGTCTATTATGCAGTTAAACCGGTTTCACTTCCATTCGATACTGCAGAATAGTGATTCTCAAACCCCGTATCGGGCCCCGGACTCGATTGTACCGGTCTACGAGTGATTTTCCTGGAATTTGCCATTTTAACTTTCTGAGAATTTTTCATGAATGGATATTTTATCGTAGAAATATTCCGAGGAGAACGGGGAATAATAGTCGCGAATGCGTCAGAAAGCGCAGACCCAAAATGCCTGGAGAACATCTGTGTAGCCACTGCCAGTAACCAAACCGCGTGTTTCTAAATATTTAAGTATTCATGAATGATCGAGAATTTTCAGACGTCGACATCTTTTTACATTACTTCTTTTTACCGCTCATCCTATCAGAAAAGGTACCCACAAGCCGATTATAATAATGCGCGGTGCGTCCTTTGAAAATTGAAGGAAATAATATCTGTGTTGCAAATGCCAGTGACCAATCAGCAAGGAAGTGTATTAGTAAAATATATACAGAGGGTGTTCACACATTTATGTGATTTTATGTTATTTCTTCTGTAAATATTGGATGCAAAAAATTCTCCTGATAATATCATGAGTTGATTTTAACCTTTTTTTCCACTTTTTTATTTTTAATTTCCCATTGTAAGAGAAACCTGCGACAATCATAAAGCCTTTACTGAAGCTTTCTTTGCATTCTCGGCACCAAGTTTGGAAATTTTTTTCTCCACGCTTACGATAGTAAATGGACCTTTTTTTTTGTTACAATCATTTAGATAAACCCCTGCTTCACAAAGGGTAACAACGTATTTCCATTTATCTCCTGATAAGTAATTTTCATACAGGATTCTGCAACATGTCTTGCGTTGAGCCACATGTCTCGACAAAAGACGGTGAAGATTATGTTTTTTAGCTTTTTTAAGTTATAAATCTTGGTTTATTATTTTATTTACTGTTGCTACAGAAGTTCTTAAAGAGTTTGCAATTGATTTCTGCGTCGGTGGATTTTCTCTTGTTACCAGTGATCTCACTTTAGAAATATTTGCAACAGTACGTGCCTTGTTCGGATATTCATTTGGAGTCCTCTTTTTATGTAGAAGTTCTGATTGACGGTCTTTCCCTTTTCGATTAATAATGTTGATAATTTTGTACTTATACAATGTGTTTGATAACTTTTTTAATAATGGAATAAGAATATTTCTCTTCGGAAAGAACAAAAACGTATCCTTCGATCCACAGCTTGTTTACAGGCGCCATTTTGAATGAAAAATGAATTTGAAAGTAGCAGACGATAATCTTAATTTGAAATAATAACATGTTGCCAGATCCATTTTCCCACAAAATATTTTCATTTTTTAATCCTCTATTGAAATCGTTCTAAAAATGTGTAAGCACTCTCTGTATTAATAGAAGGAGTATGCCCTCTCTGATACTCTTTATGTTTATGACATAATTAATTATTCATGCTCATGATAGTTTAATGTGTGAACTTTGAAAAAAAAAATAAAATGGTATTAAGGAGTGCATTTGTATTAACCGCGCTATCGTCTTCTAAAAAGAGAATTTACTGGGCTTCACAGAGTTACTTGAGTCACTTGAGGAGAGCTACAGCAGAACGCGTGTTGTTTGCTATGGCCACCATGCTCCAGAGTTATGTCCCCAGGGACATCGAGGCCAACGCGGATCTCCAAGCTCACTTCTACCGGCCCCTATAACCCCTTCCCTCGGTAGTGGCGTAGATATTTGAGGGCCGGGCCCCCCCACAACATAGGTCTTTGCCGACGCGGGCCCTAAACTTTATCCGGGGCCCCCGGGCTGCTGCCCCTTCCCTCTCGTCGGCTTTGTGTGTCCCCTAGTAACAGAGATTTGGGCTTCTGTGGAAAATTGTAAATCCCGGCACAGTCTGACCTTACATAATCTTGCGCCATAAATTATATACAACTGGAATAATTAGTAAAAATTACATTAGTTTTTGTTTTTTTTAATAAAGCTAATTAAAGGTACACAACAAGTTGTGGTTAACTAGAGTGATTGCTACCTCTGTGTGCGCGTGTTGAAGCTTAGTCAGCTTTAAGGAATGTTGTCGGAGTTCGAGTCCATGTGGCTGGAGTTTTTTCTTTTTTCCCCTTTGACTGAAAGCCCATAATTAATATCGGTGGTTTTCAAATGAGCGTTTGTGAATTAATGTGTATTAATGGATTGAAGAAAATTTCAAGTGAAACCTAACATTTCAACCGTTCATTTTTCATTATTTTTCAAAATAAATGATTGAAATTTGTTAATTTTACATATTAATTATGTTTTAGCTATGCACAGACATGAAAAGCGATTAGTAGATCTAATGCTTCAAACGGTGAAAGCATCTTCAAAGCCACATTCAAATCCCAAAGAATTTGAACTAAAATTTTTTCGAAGTCCAAAAGCACTTTTGCCCGATGTCGGAAACAACGTCGAAAAATTAGTCTTATCTAAGAATAAATTAGAGGTAAGAGAATAAAAAAAATATTGCTGTGTATTTTTATTTTGGAGTTAGAGGTTATTTGATAAAAATGGTCAAATAGCAACGAAGTTTTTAATAAAACGAAATAACGATTCGCCAGGAAGTTCCACAGAGACGGACGATTTTTTTTTTTCTCTCCAGAGACAAAAAATATTCTGTCTCCAAGCAGCAAAGTTCATCTTAAAAAAAATGTCTGAGGTAGGGGTGCAGGATTGGGGAGAACTAAGGCTCCTAAGAAAACAAAGGGAGCTGGCGTATCGAGCATTTTAATGTTCAAGCTAGGGTTGCAAATTGTATTTATTGGCGACATCTTAAAATTTGCGCCAATGTTTACAATAGTCGGATAATCGCGGATTGTTCATTATTTTTATGCCAAAATAGCGATCATTGCGCTAAAGTGGAAAACCTTTATCGCCAAGGTAAATGAAACCGGAATTCTACAACAAAATGGCGGCTGATGCGGCCTAAAATTCTAGTGGCTCTAGAGAGGACTGAATAGTATTTTTTTTTTTTTTAAGTTATCCAATCTGTTAGTTGACTGAATCATTCCGCGATGGAGGATAATAGTCCGTCAGGAAGTATGGCTCTCTGGCCGGCGATATAGTCCCATAATAAAACGCGTCTGTTTTTAACAACGTATGATTCAAACCAAATTTTAAACGAGGAAATATCCCCTTTAAGTAAACGAAGAAATTACTAATTGATGATAATGTCACTTTTGTTGTAATTGTAATTGACGTAATTCACGTCCGTAAGTTCTTGTCAGCTAGTGTGAAAAGATCCGCATATCTAGCTAGCAGATTCGGTCGATTCCAGAACTCGTTCACGGATTCGGTCGATTCCCGACTCGATTCCCCCCCCCCCTACATATATCGGTTTTCCCCTCCATCCCCCTAAAAAACGATGGATCGAGGTTTCACTGTTTACATGTTATTAGTCAAGTGCGTTAGCATTAGTAGCCTATGTACGTTACCATGTTTATTGTGGTGGCCACTGATTTCTGGTTATCAAACATTTGTTTGATAACCAGACAGATCAAAAATCAGAATTTTTGATTTTTATTAACTTTCGTGCAACGAAAGTTAATAAAAATCAAAAATTACTTTGTAAGTTATAATTGTTAATAAAAGTGAATATATTCGTTAAGTTAACTTTTCAATAATTCGTTATAATAATAATAGATTATAATTTGTATTATTATTATTTTTTTTAATTTAACTTCATTTTTCTTTTTCATCTTTACATTCAGTATTTAGACCAGTGAAGAACTTTATTTTGTAATGCTAAACCCTGGTAAATCTTTTTATCGTTGTGTTATGTTGAAACGGTATTTTTTGGGGGCCACTAACATCACCTTAAACACGGCCCTGGGGAAGAGTGGGGAAAATGGGAAGATACAAAGAAGAGAGTTTTATTACATTCGTTGAAACAAAAATTATGCCAACGATGCATCATACCTCTAATTTTGGATTTATTTGTTTATTTGTTTATTTATTTGTATGCATTTCACTTTCAGGGTCCTCCAGGCACGGGAAAAATTGTCAGTACGTCCGATGAAGAAGTTATAAATTGTGGTCTTGTAAGTCCTTTTGCTTCTTTGTACATCTGCTGTTCATGGAAATCGTAACACCGGGAAAGGCTTAAGTTATAGCAGTGAGATTTTAGTTAGAGACCTGTAAGTAATAAGAAAGACAGACCAAAAAAAAAATACCATTTTTTTTACGTGATGTGCCCTTGACTTCTTATTATACCTGCAGTATGTATAAGACCAGCATGAATAAAATGCCACAAAATGCTTCCTTCTGGGTTTCTTTCTGCACTGTCACTGCGAACAAGAAAGAATCAGATTATAATGGCGCATGAGACTGGATCTTGACTCATCAGAAAACATCGTTCACACAGACTTCAATTCTACAATCCAATGTCTTCGTTTTTGACCATTGTATAGTCCATTCGCGGAAAGTTGGCGTCCAAGTCCCGTTAGTTGAAGTAGCAGACGGGTTTTTCCATTGCAATAAGTAGAGGGAAGGGCGTCTTGGCGTAACTGGTTTTTCGCGCGTGAAATGGACTATAGCTGCTAACGCCTATGGCGTAGAGTCAATGAAAGCCGTAGCAATAAACGATGAGCTACAAGCCCTCTCAGCGGCAATCGCCGATTGCTGTCGGGACGAACACTTATTACATACTTTTTCTAACGTTGACATCGTTGCGCCAATGATGTGGATGCTGTTGTACGATCTACCAACGCCATGGGGATTAGTCGCTTATTTTCCCTTTCGGTCGTTAGATTTCACCCTCTAAATCCCTCGCGACGACGTGTGGTACTTTCATGTATCCATTGAGCCTTGGATACGCAACTGTTGCATGGTTTCGCCCAACGCGTGAAGCAATCAATATCACGATACAAGAAAACATCTTCGCTGAGTCCACCTTCCTCCTTCAAACTCCGTCCGCTATACTTTTTCTGCTTACCTCATTCTTCGACAAGGAATATTTACGTATTAGTAGTAATACTGTGCCAAAATATATATACAGTATTATGCCCTCTCCTGCCAATAAGGGATACTCACGGAACCGGACATTTTGACCCTTAAATTGGGGTGTTTCTTCTTCGGTGGTGCATGTGTTCCTATTCAAAGGGTCTGGGGACCAAAAGAATCATCCCTTAACCTGTTAACCGGGGAATAAAATTTTGTGAAACTCGTTTCACACTGGGGACTTTTTTTTTGTGGGGGAGACATTTTGGTAGTCTTCCGGGCATGACGAAAAATGTCGTCATACCCAGTTAACAGGTTAAATAGAGGTGGCCGTTATAGGAGGAGGTAACTGGGCATTTTTTTTCCAGTAAATCTGACCGCTCCTCGTAGTGTCATAGTTTCCATGAACAGCAATATATGTTAAAGCCTGGTCTCTGTGAATTTTTCTGTCTCCCTCTATTATTGGTACCGTATACTCTCTAAGACTGCTGCATTAATTACAGTTATGTACAATGTATTTAAAAAGTTGCACATGTTATATAAAGTATTTTATTATGTATTTGTGCCATATATGTTTAGTACATCTCGTTTATTTTTGTAGGTTTTAAAAAGTATCGGTTATCGTAGCATTCCCATTGAGACGGGTATTCCGTTTGACTCCGTTAGAAGTATAGTTCCGAACGAACATGGAAAAGTCTCAGGAGAGAAATTTAAAGGTTTGTTGATGAGAACCCATTTATATAAGTAATAGCACCTGTTAAAAATATACCAAATACAATTATACGTTTTAGTCATATTTTTTTCTCTGGCTCCGAGTGCTACATCAGTTATAGTGTGCTTTCAGCAGAATGGATGGAATGTTTTTAATGGAACATGGAACCCATTTAATGTAATACATAAAGCTCTTTTAGAGTAGAACTCGTGAAGTTCTTTTAATGAAATACCGGAAACCTTTGCAATTGAACAATGGACCACATAAAACCATTTTAATGTATTTAGAATACAATATTATCTATTAAAGATCATGGTAAACTTTTTTAGGGAACAGGCAAACTGAGATGTTTTGCGAAAACTCTGTACTCCCACCCTAGGGCTGGGTTTCTCAGATTTAACAGACCCCATAATTTTTGTATTGATACGTCACTGCTCAGGGATAACTGTAAACATTACTTTACATGCCTTGGACCACCAGAGAGGTAGGATGGGAGTTTTGGCGACCTTCTCCCCTCCCCCCCGGATAGAATTGAAAAATATATTGTCCAAAATTTGATCATCAACCCATTAATAAATATTATTAAACTCTATTAACTACCTGCGCAGTACAGCCCAAATGCTCCTGCGCCATAAAAAATCCAAACAAACAAACATCTATTGACTACCATCAATTTTAAAGTAAACAATTTTTTCAATGCATCAATGTCAAAACCTTAAAAACGTCCAGGATTAGTTTTTTACATTCCGATATCTGTAAGTTCCTAAAGTCCACAAACATCCCTGAAAATGACATTTTTATGAATTCTTTTGTCCGTGTCGCAGACGAACATATTATCGGGCTACAATGAAATTAAAGACAGACCGTATTCTCCATTGTGTTTCTTCTGCCACTGTCTAAAGATTTTGCAAACTTTGCTTCAAGAAACGCTGAAGGGAGGTAGAATATAACCTATTTATAGACGCTGTAAACGAAGAGAATTGGGCACATTTCGTAGATTTTGTGTCTGAAAGTGACTTGGAACAAATGTAAACTCACTTAAAACAGGTCCGAAGAAGGTCCGTTTCTGGAAACTTCTTTGCACAAGGACACGACAAGATAGCGTATCTTAGGATTTAAGTGGATGGATAGTGGAGTGAGTTACTATGTTTTGTCATTTTAACATTTGTGGTTAGCGTCAGGAAAGAAGTTGTCACTCTTAAAGATAGACTCGTCCGTGAGTGTCGTGGAAAGAGGAAGTTAATCAGTTTCAAGAGATTTTTCAGAGACAACAGGATGAACCAGCGTTATAGACGCATGCGCACAACCGACGATGATTGGCATTAAAGGTAACTTAATGGGCATGGGCAGAAGCTTGCCCAGGAGAAGCAAATGCTACTTCTGTGGCATTTTTGCCTCAGATAGAGCCTATTTTGTTACCCCTTTGCATTACTTCCCCCTTCATGAAAAGAACTTGACTGTAGTTTTACCTTCTCTGTTTAAGAAAGATAGAAGCCCGGATATATCTCACCTGATGGTAAATGCATCCACATTCCATAATGTTGTGACCTGCAGTATGTGTACGCCTGTGGACAGAATGAAGGGGCAACTGGTGCACAGGGCGCCCGGGGCGCTCTTCTATATATGAATAGCTAGATGGGGCAGGTGTGGCCACGCCTTGACTACAGGCCTGAGTATATGGAATAATCTTTGGGGGCGGGGGAGAGCAAGGTACTAACCAATGACGTAGCTGAGCTATTCGGGGCCCCTTATTTTTATCAAAATAAGGATATTAAAGTAGGACCCATTTGTTAATCCATTAGGGCATTTACGACTTGCCCATTTTTGTTATAAACTAGCGACGCCCCTGCTACTAGCGACCGCAACAGCACTAAAACCATGGTTTACCCACAACTCATACTACAAGAGCACAATTTCGCCGAAATTAAAAAGTGATAATAACGTATTTTCATGCTCCTATATTCATCTTCCTTGAATTTAAAAACGTAACCGTAAGAAAAGCATGTTTATTTTTGATAGAAAAATTACATTCCCTGAATTTTTAGTTTTAAGAATTATAAACATATTTAAGATCATTTTTTTTCGACCAAAGTGGTTTTCATCTTCGTGACATTTTATGAGATTCTTTTAATCACGCAATCATTTTTATTTTATTTTTTTATTTGATCTTAGTTTTTACACTCTTTTCGGATTTTTTACATCATTCACTTTTAAGACACATTACACTCTTTACCTGTGTACAATATCGAATTGTATCTTGCGAAAATCGTGCGTACAGATTCATAGTGAGTATTAAATATAGCTTAAATTGAAGGGCACAAAAAGCCCAAAATTGTATGGGGGGAAAAAGTACTATATTGCCTCTTTTCTAAAAAAAAAATGGGGGTAAGTGCCCCCTCCTTTCCCCCCGTCAGATTACGCCTACGTACGGAGTTAAGACGCATAATAAACTTTTTTTTCTGTCCTTGACGATAAATGTGCAACCAATCAAACACATTTAAATTCAATATCTCTCTTTCTCTCTCCTCAAATAAAAACGACTTCAAAAATTTTGATCTTAGTTTTTCGATCTCGAATTAAGCTGAGTAATCCAGAGGGTGGTTCCCTAGGGCTTACGAGGTTCGAATTTCTCTAAAAACTGTAGGTTCCGGCGCAACATGACCCTTGCTGTCCTAGCTCAAACAAAGTCTCTTTGTTATGTACGTGTTTGGTCGCGTATAATTTGCTTATTGTAGCTAATCTGATATTGTTTTTGATTTCATTTTCTTGCAAGAAGCTTCAAGATGAAATGTGGTTTATAAAACGCCTAAAAACATATTTTTTGTCCAAGCGCGGACACAGAGCACCCCAAAAATATATTTTTTTCACTGTAAAAAATTCCAACTTTCATGAAAAATGAAGGGTGTTACTCCAGGATCAGGGCAAATTATGTCTAATACCCCCCCCCCCAATAATGTCTGTTCCGGCCTCCGGATTTTTTCGTTACAGTTTTTAATTTTTGTATTCACAAATATATGGGCAATGAATCCGGCAGATTAATCCGGGTTTTGTAGAAATACTGTTAAATATTTTACTAAAAGTGAGCCAAATCGCCCACTGACAGATTTAGTATCGGTTATGCCCATCTACAATGGATAAGCATAATAGATGACCGAATCTGTCAATAAGCGATCCAGTTAACAAAAAAGGGAGCGTAATAAATGAAGTTTATGTGCATTATGTCGTACAGGATACGTTATATTCGTGAGTACGAAAGAAGTAGTATTTATTTTTAAGGTGAGCAAACTTATTCACTTTGGTGAATGTCTTCTTTCATTCTCGCTCTTTTTAATTGAAAATGGAACACATGATCCATTCTTTGAATCCGTTCTTTTGAATCGTTCATACACATTCACGGAACGAGAATGGGAACGATCGTTCCTTTAAAGTGAACTTTAACTTTGAGCACCTAGATATACTGTAAATGCTGAATGGTCACCAGTATATGTATGTTGTAAATACTGAAGGATCACAGGTGAATATTGCAAATGCTGAATGATACCATTCGTATTTTAAATGCTGAATGATGCTATGTATATTGTAAATGCTGAATGATGCTATGTATATTGTAAATGCTGAATGGTGCTATATGTATTGCAAATGCTGAGTGATGCTATATGTATTGCAAATGCTGAGTGATGCTATATGTGTATTGTAAATGCTAAATGATGCTATGTGTATTGCAAATGCTGGATGATGCTATGTGTATTGCAAATGCTAGATGATGCTATGTGTATTGCAAATGCTAGATGATGCTATGTGTATTGTAAATGCTGAATGATGCCATGTGTATTGTAAATGCTGAATGATGCTATGTGTATTGTAAATGCTGAATGGTGCTATATGTATTGCAAATGCTGAGTGATGCTATATGTGTATTGTAAATGCTGAATGATGCTATATGTGTATTGTAAATGCTGAATGATGCTATATGTGTATTGTAAATGCTGAATGATGCTATATGTGTATTGTAAATGCTGAATGATGCTATATGTGTATTGTAAATGCTGAATGATCACCAGAGTATATTGTAAATGCTGAATGATCACCAGAGTATATTGTAAATCAGAGTGGTCATCAATATTTCTATTGTGTTCTTACAGGACTTTATTGTAGCGGTTGGCTGAAAACAGGACCTAAGGGTGTCATTCCATCAACGATGAGTTCTAGCTATCAGACTGCCGAAAAAATATTAGCCGATTTAAGAATGGGCACCATATCTACTGATGCCCGCCCAGGAAGTAGTGGCATATTAAACTTATTACAAAGCAGAGGTGACTAATTCTATCTTTTACACAAAATTAATTATAATTAATAATAAAGTGATTCCTTTACAGAATGGTAGCCAAATTGACAATACACATAAAAATCGACATAGCGTACATACCTTTAGAGTTGGACTCTAGAAGCTTTCCATATTTATGAACAGTCGGCTTCGTGAATGACTATAAATCCACGTCTAGTTTCAGCAATGCACGGAAGGCCCTATTTAAATTTCACTCTCTCATACACACACACACACACACTAATAACCGTCCACCTTTTTCAATTTTACCCACCCTTGCTCGGCTTCCAAAATATTTTCTACTAGGTGGCGCTGCTGTCAGACAACCGACAGTAGTATGAAATGGCACTCTGTGCTTGCTTCAAGTTCACTCCTGTCGATCTTTCTGATGAAAAACAGCATCGTTGGTCTAAAGTGCCATGACATTCTCTGTCCAACATTCAAACCTATGCTCCACAACATCGTTGCTAACTTTTAGTAAATGGATAATGCTGTGCAAATTTCTGATACTGGTATTGAAAAGGGAAGTGTTGGGAGTCAGGGGCATAGGAAAGGGGGGCCCTCAGGGTTCTCAAAAGCCTCCCCATGAGATGTCAAAACACATTTTCTCTAAGGCCTCATCACAATCTTCTTTAAGACAATTTGAGCCTCACCCCATAACTACTTTTAGCCCTCATGAGTTTTGAATTGCTATGCTACTGGTTGGGTGTAACCATAATCTGTAGTGATTTTCATGTATGTGGTGGAATTAGCACTATTTTAAAAAATTAGCATTATAGCGTACTGTTTTAATAAATTAGTATCATAATCGGATTATTATGTTTGGGAACTTTAATTATTATCGTTTCTTTCTAACAGGAATCAAAGTTGTTAGCTTCGATGAATGGAAGAAGATCGACGAGGTTGAAAGGGAAAGGGGTAAAGCTGCTGGAAAACCGAGGGAAAAGATTGTAAATGTGTCGGAGATGCTGAAAGTAGCAGGATTGTGATGCCTCTTATATTAAAATATTTTATTAATTTGGTCACAACACTCATGAGCGGATACATTAGCGAATAATGAATACAGCTCCACTAAAATTCAGGTGTGCTCTAAGGAATCGCGACGGCAGTTTTGACGAATCTTCTCATTTTAGTCAAATTCGATGTTTTAATCAAATTTTATCAAAAAGAAACGGTTGACCGTTGTGATTCTTGACTTTTTATAAAGTAATTCTCATATTTTCTGCGATTCTCATATTATTTTCTGCGATTCTATCATAATTTTAAGTAGAGGGCCTGTGTAAGCTCCCTAACTTTGAGAAGTTTGAGGCGCCCGCCGGTGAGTGAAACTTGAACTACTGAGCTAAACCCTCTAGAGCAGCAATTCCCACTGTAGAGGGCTTGATTGCAAACTGCAGGGATGAGGAGCCTTTTGATTTTATCAAGGGAACGTTTACATTTGGCAATCTGATACGAACAATTGAAACATTTCAGTTTATTTGATACACAAATTATATTAATTATTAAACTGCTTTATCGCTGGTTAAAATATATTCAATAATTTAATTAATTACAAAAACAACACTGTAAACAGTATATGCTTTTTAATAAAGAAATTCTATATATCTAAGTATCGTATCAACCAATATGGATTTAGGTCACGTTCGTCACTATAGAGTTTATAGTGGCGGCTTATAGTAAAGTTGTCTATAGTATAGACAGGCGCTTTTCAACAAATGTGTCGTGAGACATTTTAAAACATGTAGTACCTGACTTTAGTCACAGGTACTGATCTCGTTTCCCTGATGTTTTCGAGTAAAAAATGGCAACAGTTAAACACAACCTTTTTTTATTTATTGTTAATTATCTATATTTTTTTATCAGATTGGGGAAAAATCTATTTTAGTAATTAGTTTCAGTTTGTCGCCAGACGAAAAAAGTTGAAAATCGCTGAACATACCATTGGCCTAGAAGCAGCAATACGTAGTATAACCTCAATTAAAACACCAGTACGCTATGAGGAAAGAAAATTGCTCATGGAACAAGAAATAATTAAATGTTATTCACATTTTTTGTCGGAAAACAAAAATGCAGATTTTGTACATGTCGTGCAAACAAACAAAAAAATGTCATTTCTCGGATAAAAATTAGTCTTAATAAGGGATATAGTTTCTCATGACCAAAAACAGTGTTACACACCTGTGAGGCATGGAGTCAATGATGTTATGAAGGAGGTGCTGGGGGTATTCTTCTCTCCTACTCCTGGCTGGCCCATTGGCAGTCAAGATCTCTTGACTTTAAAACCTGTCTGGGATTACAGTGCTGTTTTTCGGCGGCCACCCTTCCCATTAAGATCATGCACAATCTCGCTCGACCTCGATTAAGAAGAAGAAGAGCCCATGTCCCACGTGAATTAGTTGGTCAAAAAAAAGGTGGGGGGGGGGAGTGTTTTAGGGGTTTTCCTTGTGGAGTTATGAGCGAACAGAAGTGCTAAAAAAGGAGGAGTGTTGAAATGGGGAATGCAAGCATTTTTCGCCAAATCTTAAACCAGATTATCTCAAGTGCTGACACATGGGGGGTCCACAGGGGTCATGACCCCCAAAATATATTTTTTCACTGTAAAAAATTCCAACTTTCATGATAAATGAAGGGTGTTATTCCAAGACCATGGCAAATTCTGTCCTTGACCCCCCAAAATTAAAGTCTACGTCCGCCCCTGGACTATCTAGTTATTGTAGCTTTGCGTGCCCAATTTTACTCTTTAATACACTCTGCTTTCATCTTCCATCAATATATAATTTAAAATAGTGTTACCCAACTTTTTTTTTTTTATATACATGGTGCCCTTAGTGTCTCAAGATTTTTTTTCATGGCACTCTTAGTGTTTCAGAATTTTCTTTTTTCACGGTGCCTTTAGTATTCTAAAACCACGTTGATTAAGCATCATTTTCGCGGCTCCCGCCTTAGGAACCATTGATCTTGAGTATGTATAATAAATATGTGATAAAAAATAGAACAATAACCATTGAATTTTATATACACATTATTCATATTTTAAAGAAAGGATGGGAAACAATGACATATGTATTCAATGTCAGGGGCGTGTTGAAAAAAGTATTTTGCAAAAAAGGAGGGAGCAAGCATCGGGTCAAAAAGGAGTGGGAAACGCTGCTCTAGAAGTATAATAGGCAAAGCTTTAAATTAGGCCTGGTGAGAATTTTACCTCTCAAAAAATAAATAAAAATAAGTAAATAATAATAAATAAACAATAATAGAATTTCTGTGCCTTAATCTTTTCAATTCAATTTATTTGTCAAAATTACAAAACACCATATCCAGGGTGTTGCAGAACTCCACATCCAAAATTTAATGGTAGGTAGGGGACACCAAATAAGGCATGTTTGTCCATATCCCCGTGTCCGCAAAGGGGCCGGTTTGGCTGTAGAGCGTAACTACAGTTTATGCCCATCACGTTGCTACGTAGCCAATTGCATGAATTAAATGCAATTTTTGATACATAATTTAAGTGAATGAGCTAATAATACAGCAGAGACAAAGAAATCCGGAATTCCGTTTTCTGATTTTGATCTGTGTTACTGTTTAGTGAAAATAAGCCTAAAAATGCCTTTTTTAACACACTGGAAAAGAGTTGGGAACTGCCAAGTATGTGTAACAGGTGAAGAACATCAAAATAAAAATTTTTTGTTTAGTGAATTTTTTTCCAAAAATTAGCCATTCGGGCACTACAGTGAATTTAGTATTTGCATCCACCACATTCAAGGTTTTCACAAATGGCTACAATGCACCATTTTAAAAATTTTTCAAATTGTTTAATATCAACAGACGTCGGGCTCTCTCCGGCAATTTTTTAAAATCAGTTAAATTCACCGGAATTGTATGTGTAGAATTCATACAATCGCACCTGAAGCGGCGAATTCTACACATACAATTCCGGTGAATTTACCTGATTTTAGAAAGTCGCCAGAAAGAGAGAGGGAGACTGGCGTCCGTTGACATTAAATAATTTTAAAACTTTGTGAAATGGCGCATTGTAGCCATTTGTGGAAATCTTGAATGGGGTGGATGCAAACACTAAATTCACTGTAGTGCCCGAATGGTTAATTTTTGGAAAAAAATTCACTGAACAAAAAATGTGGTTTTTTTTTTATGTTCTTCACCTAATTTGCATACTTGGAAGTTTCCAACACTTTTCCAGTGTGTTAAAAACGGTATTTTTTAGATTTATTTTCACTATACAGTAATACAGATCAAAATCAGGAAATGGAATTCCAGATTACTTTGCTATATTAATAGCTCATTCATTAAAATTATATGTCAAAAATTGCACTTAATTCATGCAATTGGCTACGTAGCAACGTGATGGACGTAAACAGTAGTTACGCTCTACAGCCAAACTGGCCCCTTTGCGGACATTGGGATAAGGTCAAACATGCCATATTTGTCTTTGGTGTTTCCTATCTCCCATTAAATTTTGGACGTGGAGTTCTGAAACACCCTGTATTCTCGAGGCCTGCCCCACACGAGTTTTGAACTGCTGAGCTACTGTTCGTAGATTCCAATATTGCGTGTAAACTGGTTATAAATTTTACATTCCCTTTCGTTATGGAGTTTCTAATGTACACTGCTCAAAACAATTAGAGTATATTTTGATTTTTGGATATACACTGCGGATGAAGAAATGTTTTCTTGGCTGCTGTTTGATCCATAAGTATACTCTATGAGGAAAGAAAATCACTCACGAAACAAGGAATAATTAAATTTTTTTCACGTTCTTTGTCGGAAAACAAAAACGTAGATTTTGTACATGTCATGCAAACGAATGAAAAATGTCATTTCTCGGATAAAAATATGTTTTAATAAGGGGTATGGTTTACCTCTGACCAAAAGCAATGTTACACACCTGTGAGGTATGGAGTCAATGAGGTTATCAAGGAGGGGTTGAGGAATTCTCTCCAGCTCCTGCAGAAGAACTGTTTTTGTGGAGGTGATAAGCAACCACAATCCTTCTTCCTAGAATGTTCCAAACATCTTCGGTTGGGTTCATGTCTGGGAGACATGCTCGCCAATGCATTCGTGGGATTCCTTTGTCGAAAAGGAAGTCGTTCACTAGCCGAGCACGATGTGAAGTGGCGATATCATCCATGAGGGTGAATTCATTTCCAATTGCTTCAGCGTGAAGGACCACAAAAGGTCTGAGGATCTCATCACTATATCGTCGAGCCGTCGGAGATCCAGTTTTGATGATGTACGATCATTTATAGAACCCAGACCATCACTCCGCCTCCTTCAAATCAAACGCTTTCGCTCACAAATGCGGGATTATTCCAAGTGCCACGTTCTCTCCAAATTATAATCCGTCTATTGTCAGGTTGTACACTAAAGCGGAACTCGTCTGAGAAGATTGCTCCATTCATTTCATCTCCATCTGAGATGTTCTTGTGTCCGCCTTCTGCGGGCAGCACATTGTCCCGCTGTTAAAGAAACCAACCATAGGTCTGCGAGCATACAAACTAACACTGTGGAGTCGGTTTTGAACGGTTTGAGTTGAAACTCTGATGCCAGTAGCTCTCAGAAGGTGCTGTTGTAAAAGAGTGTGCGTTCATACTGCGGTTTCTTCTAGCCGTTAGTGTTTGATCCTCATTTTGTATTGTTGCACGCCTTCGATCTTGTCCTGGTCTTCACCAACCATTTTCAGTTTCCAAAACCGATTCCACAGTCTAGAAATTGCATTTTGGGACACTCCAAAAGCTTCCACTACAACAGTTTGCATTTTGCCCGCCTGTAAACGACCGATAACCTTCCAGGCTACCGATTCCTTTAAATCATGTCATTGAGGCATCGTATTCACTATTACGAGGCATTCAGCGTATGTCAATTGTTTCTAATTTCCTCCTATATAACGAATGCTGCAGGTCGCTTTTCACTTCTTATCAGAAACGAGTAATTTTCGACGTCACAGAAAAAATTTGCATATCCCAAAATTTATAAACATAAACATTTTCTTTTTTAATCAATTTTGTTTCATTTCTATTAAAAAAAAAACTAGAACAATTATATGGTTGTTTCATACCGAACTCACAATATCCCCTAATTGTTTTGAGCCGTGTAGTTTAGTGTACAGGTATTTCTATTTTTTAGGAGGGGGTAAATGCAACTTGTCCTCCGCGCCCTTTTTGCGAACTCTTTAGTATCAAAACTTTTTTTTTTTTTAAAGTAGTGACCATATTTGAAACCAAATGTGATAAGTAGTTCTGGTCTCAGAATTTATAAGTTAGTCCTGGTGATGTGTATCACTGCGTCAATTTATTTGCATTTCTTGACGGTTTATTTCCAAGCTGTGCGAATCGTCTTCAAACATAGCTGACCAAACTTCCCCTTGTAACAAGTATCATGACGATAAACTGATTCCTTAGTTTTAAAATAAGTTTGTTTTATAGTTCAGTAACCAAGTAGGCTTTTACCACATGATACGAAGGGCAACCTGGGTCAGCTATTCTTCTGAAGATGCTCCGTACATGTTAAGACGAAACGCCGAGGCATCCCTTAGTCATTCTTAAAGGTTCTACGGAAGCGGATTCCACAGAAATCTTAGTCAAAATGGTGGGATGGTGTAATTGTATAATTAGTATTTATTAAGTAAATATGATTGTTGGAATCGTTTGATTGTTTATAGTTGTTTTAATTTATTGTGAGAGAGTTTAGAGAGATGGTGTACATGTGATCTTAATATTGAAAGACGTGGAAGCGCTAACTATGCCCATACGTAGCTATTTAATGATAGTTATTCTTTTTGAATTGGTATTTTTTTAGTGTTTATTAAATTGTAAAATCATATTTTTGAATGATGACTTTTTCTATAAAAATTAATAAAATTTGTGGTAATGGCTTCTGTCTGGTCTAAAATTATTTCCATATTAATTATGAATAATTAAATGATTTATAATTAACCTTTATATCCCGTGTATTCAATAATTGAGCTTTTTTCAGTAAATGGGTCTATCTCAAAATTATCATAGTTAACATATCTAATCAATTTAAGATAGACTTGGTAGAAAAACATCTACTTTAATTAAAATAGTAGAAAATGTCAACAAAAAACAATTTTGGAGAGTTTGATCTAATAGGTCCGAAATAAAGTAAACTGCATTCATAGCAGATGTTGTAGATGCCCTAGTTATTGGCCCCTGGAATTTCTACTTTCAGTTCCAAAATTTCAATTGCATTTACAAACAAGAAGGGATAATTCACAACTTTGGTAGGTTCAGGCAGATAAACGTCGTTTCGGGAAAGTTCCTTGTTGAAAAGGAACTAACTTTTGTCCTGTGTTGCGACTCACCAGCAGCACTAGGGGGCAACTGGAAAATTTCAAATGGCAACCCCATCGAGTAATACCTTGTTTTGAAGGTCTCAAAAATAAAAAAAAATACGTTTACAGTATGGCGCTACGACGCCCATAGTACCAACGACGTGTCCGAAAAGTTCAAAATCGACTTTTATTCTCTTGGCTTTTGCTCACGCTAGTAAGGTGGCAGGCAAATAACAAAAACTGTAGAATGTAAAGCAATGTGTGTTCTACCAGCGAAAATTTTAGATTTCGTGTTAACCCAATGGGGAAAGTTTCAAGGATCGCTTAAAAATATCAATATTCTAACCCTCAAAAGCTCAAATATTTCCATGGCAATAATAGTTGTTTGAAATAAAAATATTTCCAAAGGCAACAATAGTTGCTTGAAGTAAAAGTATTTCCATAGCAACACTAGTCGTTTAAAATCACACACGCGTCCTCACAAAAAGTATTCCTTTTTATGCGAACACATTTTGAAGAAATGGCTCGTCCACTCAGTCACCGAACGGATGTCAATCTTTTTTAAGCCCAGGCTGAACGAAATTTCCACGAAACTGTCTGATTATTTAATGAAGCACATCCTGAGAGACCTATAGACCGAAAATACATAAGGAAAACTGTCAAGAAGTTTTTGAACACCGGCAGCGTCAATGAAGCCCCCTGGATCCGGTCGTCCGTTCTGAGGAGCTGCAAGTGAACGTATTAGCAAACTTTGTTGTGCACCCGATACAGAGTATTCGAAAAGTTGCAGATGTCCATGAAATTTCATATTCGAGAACCCAAAGAATTTTAAAGAGAGAAATAGGTTTCACCCTTATAAAATACAAATCCATCAAGAATTAAATGAGGACGATCCAGACCGCAAAGTGCAATTTTGAGAACAAATGCTACAGTTAATTGAAGATGACCATGACATCTTGCGACGAATCTGCTTCAGCGATGAAAGGTGTTTCCATATAAATGGAACTCTTAATCGTCACAATTGCCGGTACTGGCATAATACCAACCCTCATGAGTTCAGGCAAGAAAATACGCAATATCCAAAGAAAGTGAACGTGTGGGGTATTTTGGGTGATCGCATTGTCGTGCCGTTTTTCCTTACCGAAACGTTAACAGGACAGCGGTACTTAGAAATGTGGCAGGATGAAATTGTGACAGATATAGCTGAAATTGTTGAAAATTACACAAACGCAGTTGCCAACATTATTTTTCAACAGGATGGTGCTCCCCCACACTTTTCTACAGATGTTTGAACCTTTCTATATAACAAGTTTCCAAGAAGGTGGATTGGCCGTTGTGGGTTCGTGGAATGGCCACCTCGTAGCTCAGACATGACACCCTTGGATTTTTTCCTTTGGAGTCGTTGGAAATCAGTAGTTTACGAACCGCAACCTGAAAACATAAATGTGCTACACCAAAGAATATGGGATGGAGAGCCATACACTCCACACACTTTTCAAAAAGTCAGAGAAAGCTATGAGGCCCGGCTTTATATCTACCAAGAAGTGTAAGGCCTTCAGTTTGAGCAGCTACTTCATTAAAAGGTAACTTTAGGGCTTTCTTTTAGTATTTTTGAGGGTTCATCAATATTTTTAAACGATCCTTGAAACTTTACATATTGGATTAATACGAAATTTAAAATTGTTACTGATAGAACACACATTGCTTTACATTCTACAATTTTCGGCATTTGCCTACGACCTTACTAGCGTGAGCAAAAGAAAGGAGAATAAATGTCGATTTTGAATTTTGCGGACACATCGTTGGTGCTATGAGTGTCGAAACGCCATACTGTAAATATCATTATTTTTTTCTCAACGAGACCTTCAAAAGAAGGTATTACTCGTTCGTATTTGCCATTTGAAATTTTGGAGTTGGCCCCCGTGGGGCGCCCCCTGGTGCTGAGGGTGAGTCGCGACACAGAACAAAAATTATTTCCTTTTCAACAAGCAACTTTCCCAAAAGGACGTTTATCTGCCTGAACCCACTAAAAAATTAACAGTGGGGGGACTGACTTTTGAATCACCCCGTATATACTGCGTTGAATACTAAACTAAAAAAAATATATACAAACTAAAATATATACATATAATCACTAAACATTAAATGCATATCCTCACTGTTAAATAAGGATTTATAGACCAATTGGGTAACTTTGAACTAAATACACTGAAGTGCCAGGAAAACGCAGAAGTGCCGCAACACGACGTGGCATGGACTCGACTAATGTCTGAAGGTATCCTGGAGACAATTCACACCAGGAATCCTGCAGGGCAGTCCACAAATCCATAGGGGTGCGAGGTGGTGGAGATCTCTTCTGAACAGCACGTTGCAAGGCATCCCAGATATGCTCGATAATGTTCATGTCTGGCGATTTAGGTGGCCAATGGAAGTGTCTAAAGTCAGAAGAGTGTTCCTGGAGCCACTCGGTAGCAACTCTCGATGTGTGGGGTGTCGCATTATCATGCTGAAATTGTCCAAGTCCGTCGGAATGCACAATGGACATGAATGGGTGTAGGTGATCGGACATGATGCCAATGGCGGATCCAGAATGTTCTTACGGGGGCCCTCACCGGGAAAACTTTTAGTAAATGTTATATTACTAGCCTTCCTTTATACCAGGGTTGTCCAACATACGGCCCGCCTACACCTGTTAGAAAGAAAAAAATTCTCAAAAAAAAATTTAATTTTTTTCAAAAATATGGAAAAATAGTTTGGACAGCATAGGTACCCCTTTCTATATCGGAAGTGCACAAAGAAATAACTATAAGAAACTCTTAAGAGAGGCTGTTAAATGTTAGTTTTTCTTCTTCTTTTTTTTGAGAAACCACTGACCCGCAAGATCCGTGAAAATTCTTTAAGTGGCCCGCTACCCAAAAAGGTTGGACAACCCTGCTTTATACTCACCAAAATATTTAATTTACAACAAAGAATTAAAGCTGGGCTTTTCTTTAATTAAACTATATGGTTTAGGGCAGATTATAGTCAAGTATGACAGAAGGATAACCTAGTAAAGGAGACATATACAATAACCAAAAACGATAATTTACAATGTAATTAATAGAACAAGTTTAAATTTAAACTACAAAAACATCGTAATTATTTTACTTTTTTATAACAAGCAACTTTTTAAAAAACTTGAAGTTTATAGTGCAAAGTCGAGCCATCTTGGTTTCTTTGAAAATTTGTCAATACCTTTTTTTACATCAATATGAATGTCTCTGTGGGTGTGTATTAAAAGTCTCTTCTGTCATCCGCGTTCGAAGCCAAGTTTGACGGCGCTTCAAGGATAAAAAACTACGTTCTGCTGAAGCAAGACTTACTGAAAACCTAGTTGTTTGGCAAGACGAGTAGCTTGTAGATTCGGGGGAAAATGTCTACATCGCATTTCTCATGGGATTGGAGACTTTCGTGTAAAACTTGTTTATTACTACAGTTGTAACAAACAACACATAAAATATTCTTCATCGTCTTTATTTTTTTCCTATTTAACCCTGACGGGGGATCTCCTCCTCCGCCTCTCGCTGGATCCGCTAGCGAATGATGCTTACGTACCTGTCACCTATCAGAGTTGTCTCTAGACGTATCAGGGGTCCCATATCACGCCAACTGCACACGCCCCATACCATCACAGAAGCTCCACCAGCTTGAACAGTCCCCTGTTGACATGTAGGGTCCATGGATTCATGAGGTTGTCTCCATACCCGTACACGTCCATCCGCCTGATGCAATTGGAAACGAGACTCGTCAGACCAGGCAACGTGTTTCCAGTCATCAACAGTCCAATGGCGGTGTTGGCGGACCCAGACGAGGCGTAAAGCTTTGTGCCGTGCAGTCAACAATGGTACACGAGTGGGCCTTCGGCTCCGAAAGCCCATATCAATGATGGTTCGTTGAACAGTTCGCACGCTGACACTTGTTGATGCCCCAGCATTGAAATCCGCGGCAATTTGAGGAAGTGTTGCACGTCTATCTCGTTTAACGATTCTCGTCAGTCGTCGAAGGTCCCGTTCTTTCAAGGTCTTTTTCCGGCCGCACCGCTGTCGGAGATTTGATGTTTTACCGGATTCATGATATTCACGATATACCCGTGAAATGGTCGTACGCGAAAATCCAAATTTTGTCGCTATCTCGGAGATGCTATGTCCCATCTCTCTTGTGCCGACTATAACGCCACGTTCAAAATCACTTAAATCTTGATAACCTGCCATTGTAGCGGCAAGAACCGATCTAACAGCTTTGCCAGACATCTCTTGTCTTATATAGGCGCTGCCGACCGCATCGCGTTACGCTGATTGGTTGCAAAGCTCCGTTATTTGCATACGCACGCCTGTACCGGTTTTTCTGGCACTTCATTCTATTTCCAACGCACACTCCCAGTTTTTACTGGTGCTCTATGCTCAACATACATAATAGTAGTTCTTCTATTAGTTCAGTTAGAAGTTTCTTGCAATCAAGAAAGCAGTAAATAAGGGACTTATGTGTGGATGTGGTATCTTGAAATGGGGAAAATTAACATGACGGCGATACGTCACGTAGGAATTAGGGAAAACGCGAAAGCTGACAGTGCCCTGTCAATGAAGTAATTTTAACGGAATTCCCCAGATTTTTCCAGAACGATAAAATTTCTTGATTTCCCGGTTCTGTCACCACTTATTACTATAATGATGGCTGCTCTTAAGAAGTTTTAAAGTACCATTCAAAATAAATTTTTGTCAATTAAGAAAAATACAATTTACAACTCACATTACATGAATCATCATCATGGAGGAGATTTTAAAGTACTGAACAAAATTCAAAATTTCTGGTTAGGTTGGTCATAATTACGTTTTAAGGTGCAAAGACAGCCGAGGTAATGCCAAATAAGGACCTACAATTTTTCCGAAGATTTTGAATTTCTGTTGTCCACGGAACCACCCAGGTGAACAAAATCCAGGTTAACTGTACGGTAAATAAAACGTAATTTCTAAATGTTTGATCTGGGATAGATAGTGACATTATTTCACGCCATTTTCAAAATTCCGAATATCTATTATTAATCTAAATATATATATATTCCGAATATTTATTAATTGAAATATATATATTCCGAATATTTATTATTAATCGAAATTTATCATTAAGACAAAAAAAGACAAGACACGCATCAGTGTACAATGTTTTAATTGATCCCATAACAAATTGTTATCGCTTTCGTTTATGTACGTTAAGATACAGAAGTTTTATGTACACAACCATAGTTACATAATAGGAGAGACATTCTACCAAATACGACGCTGATTCCCCATTTAAAAAAAAAGGAAGGAAGGACATCGTCAAATGCGTTTTCAAAATCCGGGAAAACATTTCCGAGTTTTGCACGTTTTCAGTGCAGACGTATATACAAAGCAAAAGTTACATTTATCGCTGTACATGTAAAAATAAAATTATATCATATACAGAATGCTAATAATTCAGATGATGTTCCATAGGTCATTTTTCTTGGTTACACAAAATAAATAATCAAAAGTTTCCGAAGTGAAGCAACTCCGGGACAGGTAAACGAAATGTGTGAACAACTACATATGTTCAGGTTTTCACCCAATAAAGCAGGTCAGAAACCTGCTTTATTGGGTTTCGAAAACTATAAAGTAACCAAATGGGAAAAAAAAAATAAAAAGACATGACGAAAAAATAAGTGTTCAAAAATAGCGATGCACGTGTCAGAGATAAATAAGTGTTAAAAAACACCGATGTACGTGTCCTTGATTGATACGTAAGTGGATAAACACTTATACAATATTTTTTTTCCAATCTAATCAGATCGATATGTGAAATTAGACTCGATGTGTGTGAAGAGAGTTGTGTTTGGAAATAGAGAAATGTTGCGAGTACAGTCTACCCATCATGAGAAAACACAAAACACGGCCGATTCACTCAGTGGTGTACAAAAACGGGGAGGGGTTCGAGCCCCTTGCATTGAATATAAAAACATTTTTTTTTATTTACTATGGAATCGCGTGTTTTTTTTTGTTTTTTTTTTAAAAGCTACTTGCACTTTACCCACAATTTTTGAATTTCTACGTCCTTAAGGTCAAGCGATGGAGGAACACGGTACAACTATTAGCATCGAAGCATAAAATATTAGAGATGCACAATTTTTTTTTGAGGGGCGGGGGAATATAGTCTGATATTTCAATCCCTTAAAAAGATAGCATTCTGACATTTCCATTATTTAAAGAGAACGCATTCTGATACTCATTCTTTAAACAGAATGCATCCTGATACTTACATTCTTTAAAGAGAATGCATTCTGACACTCACGTTCTTTAAAAACAATACATTCTGAGATATTTCCATTCTTTAAAGAGAATGCATTCTTTGTGTGTGTTTATTCCCATCACCTTACAGAATGCTTCCCTTGTGGAGTGATTCCCACTGAATGCATCAAAGGCATTCCTTGTAGGGAATTCTCATCCTCTTTAGAGACTGCATTCCTTGGAATAATTCATATTTCCGTTATAGACTTCTACAGAAACTATTACTAAATTTAAAGGCCCACGTTACAAGGGTAGTCATCTTTAGGTGAGACCAAAATGGCTCAATCGCTCGTTGAGATTAACTTTTTGGTTCAAAACGGTGATTATCATGTTCATTTACTGTAATTAACTCATGTCGTTTACTTCATTTAAGGAAAATGGTAACTTAAATAATGAATGAAATAATTAAAAGGGGGCATGCTGAAAAATGGGTTTTTATTCAACTGAGAAGCTATATCCTTTATGCGAAAAGAAAAGCGATGATATAGTTATTGTCGAAAAAATGCGTTTTCTTGTAAAAAAAAAATAATTCGTATACAACGATGGATGAAGTATACAGTGTGTCGCAGCAGTTATCCTCTCCAAAAATTTCGATCCTTCCATTTTATTGCTTCCACAATATCTTTTACAACTCGGGACTGCGCGATGGGTCACCTGGAATGGAGTCGTTGGTTGTACTTTACGTCTCATAACTGCCCACTTAATAATTAATTTTATTAACAAGGAATAATTAATTATGGCTTAACAGTTACACAAAAATGGAATCGTTCTATTTTTAAGGCTTGTTCTAATCGTGCTAGGGACGCTCATGATGGTGTAGCTGTACCTCATTACATCAATGCGGAGAACACATGTTCAACGTGACATTAATGTGGAGTATAGATATACTCCACATAGCTTACTCAAATAATATGTGGAATCAACTGCGCAGAATGCCAGAGAAAGTAAAGTGGTTGGTATGTGTAGCACAAGAGTATATAATGTGGAGGAGCTTTATACTGCAGAACCACATTTTCAACAGGATGATCCTTGATTAGATCATCGATAGGATGACCACCAAGGGGATAAACATCGTGCACAATCGGATACTAGAACACTGAGCACATGCTACACATGTTATCATGCACTTCTCCTGTTTATAACACACACAAAACATGTATTTTCTCTAGCTAAAGCAATTATCAAATACGGTGTTTGGCACATGTAAATTGGGATATTATCGTCGGCCATTACCTTGGATTCGTATGAGTTTGTGATAAGCTTCAATCAATATACATTGCAATGTACAAAAAACGAAGTAAAAGTCCAACAATGGAAGCCTTGTACGTATGCCCGATTGTCAAATTATACAATGTTACAAAAATTCAAATATACGGTCTCATCAAAATACCCATTGCAGAAGAAATATTCAAAAAATTCTGGAAAACTTCACGGAGCAGAAGCACAAAAGAAAAAAGTGTCACTCATTATATAATAATAAGAATGCAATACGGTGAAATCTGTCTATAATGAGATTCAAGGGACCGATTGGGAATATATATATAGACAAGGTTGAAGGCGATGCAAATTCTATATCAGTCGGGACCCGGGAAAAATATCATTACACACACATTTCAACGCACCTATCATGTTATATGTTAAAAGACTATTCGAGTTTTCATGATGCTACGTGTTCAATTGTATTGGATACTGCATATTGGTTCCAGCTAGTTTTATGCCCAGTTGTATATTGGACACTTGCTCCAGCTGGGTTTATGTCCAATTGCATTAGACATTGTAATCTTTTTCTGGTTGGCCTCATGTTCAGCCTATATTGGACACTGCTTTCTTGTTGCAGTGTTATTGGACATTGCATACTCGTTCTAGCTGGTCTTGCATCCAGCTTTGTCATACACTGGACATTTGCTCCAACTAATCCAATGTCCAGCAGTATTGGGCATTGCATTCTGATTCCAGGTGATCAATAGTCAGTTTTACAACACATTGCATTTTATGAAACTGTCAAGTACGCGAAGACAAATGTCTTGTAAATGATCAGAAACGGCAGAGATCCGTTTATGGCATGGCGCCCATGAGAAACTGAACATCTAAGAATGACTACCCCAATCCACTGAAGGACCCTTAACAGGCAGAAACTACTCCACAAGCAGCGCCGTTTCCTGGCATTTGCCAAAAGGTTAGCCATGGGGCGTCAGTCAAGGGGAAGGGGTGAAACAAGGGGCGTTTCTTACAAAATCCGCGTTTAGAATACACACAGAGCTGTCAAAATAATTTTCCCCGAAGTACAGAATTTTCAAAGTCTGGTTATGGCGCAAGGACAGTATATCACGCTGTTCTAGGGCCCACAATTTTTCAAGGAATCAGAGCGTCCTTTACTTGGAGAACCATATCCGAATAATCCGCATGGTGGCCAACCATAAACGTAGAGTTATATGGGCTCGTGGGGCCCAAGCCCCTCCCCCCAATAATCTGAAATAAATTGCGATTTTACATATACTGTAATGTATAAACGTACATAAAATGTGCTTGGGCCCCCAAATAATTTTGAGAACTCTACGCTGATGTGGCCAACCATGTTGCCATAACAATTTACGTATGTACAAGGATACACGAAACAATACGTACAGTTGTTATAGCCTGTACAGATACATACCTCGTATATAAGAAAGGTTGTACCCTACAACATAGTACGGATACCATTCAAAGGGTGGTAAATTGGTAGGGTTGTGCTCCTCTCCAAAATCTCAATCTGACTGGAAACCATCTCAATTTTGTGGGACCAAGCCGCTTATCCAGTCTAAGCTCATTTGCGCAGACCAGGAATGACAATGACCAATGTACTTTTGGCATAAGAAAAGTCATAAGTTATGACAGTCTACTTTCAGCACCACTTATGACAACTTAGAGACGAAGTGGTTGAATTTTCACGCGTGTCCAATACGACTGTGCACAAGATTGCATCGGTTCATTTTTCAAGCAAAACGGTTGAAATTCGAAAAATCTGTAGCGATTGGAAAAGGCGTTATTTTAATGACTAGAATTTTTCAAAATAAGGTTTTTTTCTTCCAAGATCCTAAGATTAAAACGAAGACTGTGACACGTTTTTATCTTGTGCTGTATGGGGGGGAGGGTCTGTTTAAACTAACGTAAATTGTGCGAAATGTATCAATAGTAATTTATTTGTTGTGAACAGTGTAAGCTATACAGAATTCCGTTTAGCGCAATGGCTGCACCAGGCAGACAAATGGCACGACAAGCGTAATGTCCTGGAACGATAGCGAGTCTTTACTTTTGTATCTGCTCATCATCGAGCATGGCATCCAATTGGTCAGAAAGGTTCGCCAGCATGTGTTCGATGTCATCAATGACGTCACCAGGAGACATGGCTTCGGAAGTGCTGAAAAAAACAAAAAACACATGTCAGTTTAAGCATGTAATTAAGATGCGATGTGCACACATGTTTAATAATGTTTCCATCGCTTTCATGAACATTTTACATTGTAATGTAATTTCTATAAATTGAACTTATTAAATATTTTTAGCAGACATTAGTAGACTAAGGAACTATGTGCTCCTTACCTATAGGCTACGAACTTATGCCCTTGCCCATAGACTACGAACATTACAGACTTAAGGAAACACACTATTAGCCATAGGTGTAGAGTTATATGAACCTGTGGGGCCTGATCCCCGCCCCCCCGGGGGAAAAAGCGCGAGTCGTCAATTTTGACAGGAGTGGTGTCATTCGAAAAGGTCTTGCCACGGGAAGTCAAAAAGTTCATGTAACTAACCCATCGTAGTTCTAGGCATTAATGTCAGTTGCAGTTAGGAACTTAATCTTTTCCTGGTCCTAATAAAATAGAAAGAATGGGCAGGGCCAAGCGGGGAAGTTCCCCAGGCGTTCAACCATCGAATTCTACCAGTAACTATAGCTTACATTCCCGGCATAAGCTCGCTGAAAGCAAACATTTACATATGGAGAACGTTAAGTTAATAATAAGCCCATATTTTGGGTTTAGTCATATCGTTTTTCGTCTATTAAAAGTATTCTCTTACTTTACTTGAATATATGCCAAAACTCGCCCCTGTATACAGCTATGAATACAAATGAAGTATCGCCCTTATGTACTACTTACTGCTCCTGTATACAGGGGCAGTAGCATATAAAGGCGATTTTTGGCACATATTCAAGGTAAGTAGGAGCATTCCTCTAATGGTCGAAAATTATGTGATTACACGTAAAAAAAATCCCCGTTAGTAAGTGTGGTTAACCCTAAAATATGGGCTTATTAACTCAAATAGTTTTCCACGTATTTTTATTTTTAGAGAGATTATGGCGGGTCTCATCCTGTCTTTTATCATTTTAATTATTGCTTTTCATACTCTTTTGAACTGCCGAAATTAGTCTATACCTCTAAAAGGGTGTTCAGCATTGACTTTTTACTCCCCGACCTCTCAAATCACTTTTGTCAAAATTGGTGAGATTCACACTTCTTGCACTTCACTTAAAAACATTATTTTTGCTATTATTGTTATATTATATTATTATGCTATTATTGTTATATTATATTATTATTGCTATTATTGTTATATTATTGTATTATTGTTATATTATTGCTATTATTGTTATATTATATTATTATTGCTATTATTGTTATATTATATTATTATTGCTATTATTGTTATATTATATTATTATTGCTATTATTGTTATATTATATTATTATTGCTACTATTGTTATATTATATACATATATTATTGTTATATTATATTATTATTGCTATTATTGTTATATTGCATATATTATTGCTATTATTGTTATATTATATTATTATTGCATTATTATTGTTATATTATATTATTATTGCTATTATTGTTATATTATATTATTATTGTTATCACCTGGCTGTACCATTATTATGGACACACGTAAGGTCATACATGAAAAAACTCGTGGGTCATACATGAGAAAAATTCAATAATATAATTCAAATTTAATAAAAATTAATAATATTAGATATTGCAGGGGCATATCCCATGTCACAATTAGAACCATCTGCCAAGTAGTTTATAATCGCTAAGCTGGAAAGAAGTGTGAGGAAGTATTTTGTATTTCAATGCATCGATACGAAACTGTGGGCAACGATTTTTATAAAATTTACAAGAAAAGAGAGGAAGGAAGGAAGGAAGGAAGAGACTTTTTATGCATAATATAAAATTTAAATTCAATTATAATGACAGCAGAGAAAACTTTTTTTTTTCCCCGGTTGGTTGATTTCTTATGGCTCAAGGGTCATTCTGCACTGAAGAGGCTCAAGGGTCATTCTGCACTGAAGAACATGCAGTCTCTTCTTTAAAATTTTTTGTTTAATAGTGGAAATCCCTTAGGTTGGATATAATTCACAACAGAAACAATCCAAGGGTCGCTGGTGAGAACCCAGCATGAATGTGTGTTAAATTTCCTCTCCTCTGGAGTTCTCTGAGCATATATACAGAACACATTTGATTGTAGTTGTTTGTCCTTTTTTACAATGCACTTTTGTGGGTTTTTTTGAGCTTAATTTTGTGTGTTTTTACAATGCAAAGACTGCAAAAGCCCTGCTGTGTCGAGACCTAGGAACCCAAACCTCAGCTGACAGGGAATAAATATGCACCCCGAACTACAGTAGCCAGAAAACACATGTTTTGCGACGACATTGAGAATCGAATCCGTATTAACGATACGACAGACAAATTCGTTATCCCTACGAACGCCACGGTAGGGAAAGGGACCTACACTTTTCCGAAAGATCCGAATTTCTTAAAGTATAACCAACCCTAGACTTCAGCGAGAAGCCAGTTGGTGTAACCGTGTCTCTTATCTCCCTGCCGTTAGGAAACGAACCCTGAATTAAAGGTGCAATAGATAAACACGCTACTATTTTGCCATTGCAGGGCCAGTATGCAGTCTACAGGGTGTTCCAAAAAACCTTGACACATTTTAAAAATTTATAAACCACAAAAGTGTGTAGAGTAAAAACTTAAAATTTACAGATGTGTTACCCGGCATGTTAAAGTTTTTTTTATATAGTAGTCCAATACGTGTTCAATAAGTGTGCAATATGTGCACCTTTCGTGGAATGGGGAACATATAGACGGTATTCAATTTCAGCTAACTTGTGATCCATCATGGATTTTGCAACACATGAAATTGAAGCAATTATGTGTCTTTTGAGTTCTTTGAGCCTTTACTTTTATTGCATGTAGTTTGTCTTTGACAAATCCCCAAAGAAAAGAGTCGAGAGGCGTAATGTCTGGTGATCTGGAAGGCCAGGGTATGGAATTACCGCATCCAATTCAACTGTTTGGAAATTCCTCAATTAAAAAATTTCGTACAATCGCACCCTAATGAGGTGGTGCGCCGCATCGTTGCCAAATTCTTTTGGAATGTAAATGGCAAATTTGGGATGCAGCAAAAACGTAAATCATGTCTAAGTAAATTTCCTCGGTTAACGATGTTTCGTGGAAGAAGGGTCCTATCACACTATCTGCCATTAATCCACACCACATATTCACTTTACTAAAAAAAAACCAAAAAAACCATTTACTTAAAATAAACTCCTATTTACTTTCTAATGTATCTGATGACACATCTGTAAATTTCAAGATTTTACTCTGTACATTCTTTTTTTATACATTTTTAAGAACACCCTGTATTTTCGCATAATTTTTACCCGTGCAATTAAAACATGCATTGTTATGAAAATTATGGCATGAGATAAGCTGCACCAATCATGGACTGAACTGGCTGGAGGTTCACACGCAGACAAATAGTTGCAATGACACTTTCACACGTGTCGATCAGTTGCCACACACGTGGATTTTCACTGAACATGTGACATCGGATGCGTTTACCCTCTCTCTCTCTCTCTCACACACACACACACTCTTTCGTTCGAGTGGTTTTTAACTGCACGGACATACCCATGCACGGACTTACCCATCAGTGCTTTACATTTTTCAGTATAGTAAGTAAAGTTATCACCACAAGGCCACTTACCGATCATATTCGTGCTCTTGACTCAAGAAGGGATTTCCTGAATTGCTTAGCTCTTTGCGACCCCCAGAATCTGGAACGGGAAAATAAAATTAAGAAATCGAACATTTTCAAAAATATAATTATAATTAATATTTACTAATTTGTTAGTGCCGTTTTATGTTTCATGCGTTATGCACGATTCCCACTCCCACCAGAGAACAAAAATTTCCCCCCAACACTACCGAATTTTTCCAGTAAAATTTTCTAACCAATAGCAAATAGAACTTTTAACTGAATTTTGGTTGCGATAAAAACGGGTTCACATTCACGGGAAATTTAACTATTCAAAATAAAAATTTTAGGAAAAGTTTTCACCCATGAAATTTTTAGGTTCAACCAAAAAAAATCTCACCTCCCCCCCACCCCCAAAGAATTTTCAGACAATTTTAAATTCCCTGACGATTTCTGGTGCATGGGAATTCTGTGACGTCACAAGGCTAATGGGGTTGGGGGGGGGTTATTTCAGGACAGGATCAGAGCGTCTATGTTGGTGCATCTTACCTTTATGAGGTGGCACTACCATAAGCATAAACAATTGTGGCATAATTATAACTCTTTATAATTATGGCATAATTATAAAGAGTTATCAGTTCACTCCTTCTATTAAATGCACTATGCTGATATACTTCCTTGCTGACTGGCATTTGCAACACAGATGTTATTTCGTTCAGCTGTAAGAAGAGAGAGTGCACCACACATTACTGTAATCGGCTTATGGACAATTGTTATACCTTTTTTCGAATACTAAACGATTTCGTTGCCTGAAAATTCTCGATCATCCACTAATACTTGAATCTTGATCTAATCTTTTACATAAAATCTAGAAGATTTCTTCCAAGTCGCTTATGACATGTACCTCACGAAAATGTATACAAAATTGGGTTAAATAAACATTATTATTATTTAATAAACACACCAGGTTTGGTCACTGGTATTTGTTGTACAGATGTTATTTGGAAGTTTTGGGTCTGAGCTGTAATGTAAGCTGCAGAAACCATTTCAACCATCAAGTTGTAGAAAAAACGTCTAACCATTTACTTATGGTGAAAAAAAACCCAGCTCAGCTATTACTTAAGGCTGTCGGAAACAGTTTAGCTATTAATTCGAGCTACATAAAACCGTTTAGATAGTTACGCGAGTTGCAGAAAAGTTAGGCTTTTCATTTGGGCCACAGAAAACACACAATGGTTAATGAATAGACCACACAGTCTTACTTTTTAACGTGTTTTCAGCAGAAAGGGATAGGTAGGGTCTAGCAGATTTTTGTTTAATGGTTCCCACAGCTTCGTTTGCAAACGGTAAGGCAGAAGCATCGGTACTGGAGGCAGAATCTTTTCTTTTCTGCTGGAAGAGAGGGTTGTTGAACAGTTCATCCCTGGTTTGCGATTCGGCTCCGGCCTTGCTTTTATCTTCTGAAGTGGAGAGCAGAGGAGATGGAGGAGGAGGAAAATCTTCGGCAGAGCAGGAGTTTATATCTTGGTGCTTTGGAGGATCCTGGAGAGACAATTCAGTGATCAGATTAATTAATCTATATATAAAGAATTAATTCATAACAAATATGTGTCAGAACCTATCGGTGCACGGTACTACCATGCATCGCATGTTCAAGGCTGATTGTGTTTTGAGTTTTTGCTTCTAGAGGGTGCCCATAGGACTTTCGTTTGGGCTTTATGTACTGAGACGATAATTGCTACAGTTGCCTGGGATGGGAAGTCACGCTTAACGTGACTTTCTATTCCCAATACATTATTAAGGCTCAAGTCTATCATGGCAAACGCAAGACTGTGGATTCAAGCACCGAAACGTTCGATCAACTGTGATTGACAAATCCTAGAGTAACAATTGAGGGCGCAATATATGAACACACACTACAGGTTAAACAACGATATTAATCAACGTTTTTCGGCGTAGTGATACCAGCGTCTTTGTAAGAGATTAGGCGTTGTCGTTAGCTCAGATGGTAGAGCCTCCGCCCGGCAAGTGGAAGGTCGTGGGTTCAGGTCCCACCGAAGGCAGAAATATTTATTTTCTTTCGAACGTTTCACCATCTAATCACGCCATACCATCGGCGTTGGTATCACTACGCCAATAAACGTTGATTGATATTGTTGTTTGATTTAATCTGCGTAGTGTTCGATTTATATAAATACACTACTGGGATGTTAAAAGCTTACACAAAGTTATTGAACCCTCTGCCTGTTGTTACTATTCTGTCTTCTGGCATACAAGCTATCTTGATCCAAAAACCACCTCTGTAATAGTTAAATAACAAAGGTAGCAAACCTTTTTTGTAAGAGTATGTGGCCTCCAAAATGTGAATAAACCTTTAAAACAAAATATTTTAGCTTGCCTGGGATAACAGTATTACATACTTAACGCAGATACTGAATTTCGCGTGTATACCAAATTCACGGGCATGCCAAGAATTCTCCACCCCCTAGACATCTATGATAATTACAACCCCACCCCATTCCCCCCCCAAAAAAATTAATGACCTATTGTGGCTTCAAAACTGGGCCATCTTCAAATGTTCACCTTCAACCCATCACCCACCTCGAACGAAAGTCAGAATTTACATACATCATTATAATTATCGGTCATGATAATATACAAATAAAATTTGTGTTGTTTTTCGACGGCTGAGGATGGATTAATAATTGGAGACATCCCACTTTTAAAGCTACGCCACTGATATATACATATACAAACACACGTTTATACAGGTGCCATTTCGCAGTTATTAATGCGTATACGTTTACAAAGATGCCATTTGCACAAACCTGCGATGAAGATCTCTGACAGGGAGGAGCTAGATGCGGTGGCCTTTGTTTAATGGGCGGCGGTTCATCTTTCTTGGCTTCAACTGCAGACTTTTCGCCTTTAGTGGAGTTGGTCCTTTTAGGCGGTGGTGGTGGAGGGGGCCTTCTCATTGTACTCCCCCTTGGGACCGTCGACGGCCCGTGCCTAGGAGAGCCGTCTAAACTGCTCCAGCCATCTAAAATCTTGGCGTTGTTCAACATCGACTTGAATTCATGATCGGGAATATCTAACATGACTTCGGTCATCTCTTCCCGAGTCTTGGCAGAGATTTTAGCAATAGGCCGCAGTTTCATCATGCCCTTGGGACGGTTGAGTGTCGCTGTGCCTTCACACTCAAAGTTCTGCTCTGTATCGAGGTCTGTCGTTTTCCAATCTTTGGTGAGCTGAAGTTTGGGCCGGTCCGCTGGCAAGACCGGAGCCGCAGCGGGATATGACAGAGCGGGTTGAAGAGACGTGGTGGCGACGACGGGGCCGTTCTCATCCGAATGAAGACTTTCTAGTGACCTGCCTCTACACGGAGACAGGGCCTGAAAGATATTATATAATAACCCATTATTGACATTCTATATATTCACACCAGTAACGTAACAAGCCATGTAACTACATTTTAAACCATTTTTATTTAAGAAAGATGTTTGAACACCCCATGTATGTAATATCTCAGACTAAAGCTTCTTATAAATAAACAGAGCGTCGCCCGAACCGGCAACAACTCTGTTTGGACGCGAGAGTGTCATAACCAGCTAGACTTCCGGAGCACGGGAGAAGTTCCCCGCGCTCCATAATCCTGAGCGCTGAGCGTGGGAAATAATTATTTTTCCCGCCAATTCATTCCCAAGCTTAAAATTTTGTAACAATGCTGATAAAGGAGTTGTTTTCTTACATAGTTCGAATTCCCGTTCTGATGAGAAGAAACTGTATTTGTAGCAGGTTGGGGTGGATGTGGCATAGCAGATGATGTTGCTGTAAAAGAACAATTTTCTGTATTTTCTAGTAACAAGTTTTCTTCGCGGATAGGAGACTGTTGAAAGGTCTTCATCTCAGGGATGGAATCGGTGGACGGCGAGTTTTTCGGCCGCTGCATGGCGATGGCTACCTCCTGAGCTGGATACACGAAAGGCTGGATGCTATCTGCAATGTTTGGTTAAAAAACAAACGAAACATAGAATGAATATGCGACTTTGACACAAAACATTGTCAATACAAAGTTCACGTATGAAAACTGGAGAAAAACATCTCTCAAAAAATACCACTCAACACCTAAATGTTGAGTGGAGCGGTGCAGGAATTAAAAAATTACAGGGTACGTTCCAAGCCCTTTTAAGGAAGATAATGTGATATGGCTTCAAAGAAAAAGCTGCAAGTTGATACAACATGGAAGAGGCTTGAACTCCCGAGCTCCCGCTGTTTCTATAAAACCATCTGAGTGTAAAATTTGTAAGATATTCCATGTGTCTCAATGTTTTTACCAAGCACATGTTTTTTAGCCATAAGTGTAAAAATCGTACACCGTAAAATACGTTGAAGATTAGCAACGTCACTGTGAAGATATCGTTTTAAATGCGCAGACCTGACGCCTGATACCGTTAGCAGACGGGTTAGTCCATTGCAGTTTAGGGAAGGGCGTCTTGCCGAAACTGGTTTTTCATGTGGGAAAAACCAGTTCCTCCAAGACGGCCTTCCCTAAACTGCAATGGAATAACCCGTCTGCTAACGGTATCACGCGCCAACTGAGCGCTAATGCACAGTAGGTAGTGTTTATCGAAGCTTTTCAGACAGCCATCGCTAGGGTAGTGATTTTATCGTGGCGTGAATTTCCGATTTTTTTTTCAACAATTCTGCGAATATTAAGATTTTCCCCACAATTTTGCGAATTTTACATTTTTTGCTATTTTACTGCTTAATTTTAATATTTTTTTCCTTCCATAATTTTCATACTTAAATTACTTTGATACTGCCATCGGCAAAAAATCTTTTGAGTAAAATTTGGCTGGAAAATGTATTTAAATTACTTATACGCAAGGTAGTTTTCACATAGGCTAAGTAGTTAACATGAAAAACAACTGCTACAGGCTTCACTACTATTCGCGATTGGTCTTGGAACATATGATTCACTCAACTGGTCTGAATATAGTGTGATGAGTAAATGTTGCTAGTAGCTACAGGCCTGTAACCAAGCAGGGGCCTGGCCTTAGTTGTCCCATCAAGCTATATATATATATACATACACACACCTAGAACAAACCCCCAGGTGCCTTATGCCCTACATGTCCCTTACCTTGTCCCAGTTGCCGTTCACCCTGGCTACAGGCCTGTATGGCTGATATAGTTAAGATGTCGTCGTACCATTGAGGGAAGGCATTGGGAGATACTGAAAAGGTGGGCAAAGTAATTCACCTTAAGGAATGTGCTCTTTTATTCATTTAAAAGAATGTATTCTTTGGAATCATTCACACAATGAGAATCCCATTCATACATCCACTGATCGGGAAAAAGAAGTTGATATTTTTTGGTGAATGATTCTCATTTACTACATAACGACCATTCTGATGAGGATTCATAAAAAGTTTCATGATGGCTGTCAATATGGTGACGACTTACTTAAAGTTGAAGGCCTGGCATAATTTGAAGAGCTATTTGACTGATATTCGGTGTACTGCTTCTTGGTGGTAGGAATGAGGTTGGGACGACGTCCTTGGTTAATATCTTCTATCCGTTTAATGGCCAGCAGAATTTTCTTTTGATGTCCTGAAACATTAAAAGTCCACGATTCTCAACACAATTGCAATTTAAGAGCACGAGTCAATACAAGTCCTACTGGACCACCATTAGAAAATTTTATAGCTAGATGATGGCACTGCAAATCAATAAGACTACCTTTAATACCCATATACGCAAGAAAATTAAAGTAAAATATGATTAAGGGAAGACCGTGTGTTTAGTTCTCTAGCGTTTTAAGATATTTATTGCTGAATGTGAACAGAATAAAAAAAAAAAATACATAGACTTAAGACTCACAGGGAGTAAGGAGTGTATTCTTTTTGTGAAACAATTTGTATTTTTTCATGAGCCAGCGGCCCGTAAAAAACATGTCGGCAGGCTGCGGGTTGAAGACCCCTGAGTTAGATGGAAATATCTTTATTGCATTTTTTTTTGAACACGTAAAAATTGCTGCTGACACTCAAAGTTGTAAATTATATAAATTTATAAAATATAAATAATTATAAATATTTATAAATCAGTCTTTTCTTTCAAATTTATATAATACCGTATATATATAATTAATAAATAGGATCAACTAAACGCCCGCGGGGAGGGGGTGTCCCCGCCCACTAACCCTTCACGGGTACTGATTTTAGTTATAATTAATTGATTAATTACGAAATTAAACGAATTAATTGATCTTAATTGCGAAAAGAAATGGACTCAACCGGGAACAGTAAGTATTACAGTGACAATCGTTTATAATGATGCCGGTTATAACGACGGAATTTTTACAAGAAGTTTGGTTTGCTATTCTACTCCATACTAAATATATCGGTTATAAGGACATCGTATATAACGACGAAACTTGCTATAATGACGGCGATTTTGTAGTCTACGTATAGTTCGTTCGCGGAACCTGGCCGCCAATTTTCCGCGAAGGAACTATAGATTCTAAGTAGGGAAATTCGTATCGGATATAACGACGTGACTTGACAGTCATAAATCGGAACCAAGTGGGTTAGTTATCGAAATTGAAGGTTAGTTATTAAAATTTAAGTGTTATTCTAATCTCTTTTATTTACAAATATCCGAGAAATTTTTATTACTGCTAAACCTGAATATTGAAGATAGTGAACTTAAAAACGTGATTTATTAATTGAATATCACGAGGGTCATATTCTTTAGAGGCCTATTTTATTTTTTCAGCATAGGGCCCACAAAACTCTTAAACCGGCACTGTTCGGAAGTCATTAGTATAATATAATAAATATTATTCATTAGATTTGTTTTCTACATTATATACTTTAGTATTTTCTAGAATTTTTTCAATTTAAAAAAAATAAAAAATGCTATGTATTTAGTGTGGCTATAAATATAATTTAATATAGACGGAAATTAAATTCATTATAATTAAATATATTTTAATTTAATTTTGAAACCAAATAGTTTAATACTTTTTACTATCAAAATAATTTATAAAACTCTAGAGTGTATTATACTATAGGCTACTATGATTTTAAAAAGATATCGTTTATAACGACTGAATTTGCACGGTCCCTTGAAGGTCGTTATAACCGATTTTCACTGTATAATAAAAATCAGTACATACCCGAATGGTGGAAGGGCCCAGGCGCATAATATAGGCGAATGAAAAAAAAAAACCCTAAGCAACCACAGCATTGAAATGGAAATATCTGTGACGTCAAAATGACGTCACGACCCGTCTGTCTCTGCTCCACATCAAACTTTATCCACAGGGTTAAATACTGGTATGGAAATTCATTATGGAGGTGAGGACTCCTGATTCTTGTGGATGCACATCGAGAACAATAATTAACCAATTTATTTGATTGTACTGAAGTCTCAAATTAGTTTCAATGGTTAATTCAGCTTCAACTTGAATTATAATTAATCTTAAGATATTTAATACGTATTTTTTAAGGTTGAGTTACTTTAATATGTCTTACATAATGAGGATTTTGCTTGTGTTTATGGCGCAAGGCCATGAATGCTGCTTCGAGGTCAATAGTTTTCCGAGGATTCTGAACCTTTTTGACCTGGGAAAATAAACCTATGCATAGGCTTACAGCCAAGCAGGAGCATGGCCCCAGTTGACCCCACCGAGCTATCAATATATCGCACCCTTGCGACGAAAGTGTTACAACTCAAAATTCGGTGAAAATGATAGAGTTACAACCAGATGTAGAAAACAGTGCTGCATTTTGCCATGCAAAATGTTAGGTCATAAGTTATTTGGGTTTCTGCTAGTTGGCACATGTCATTAGATGAACACAACATCCCTCAATTCAACCAGAAACAGTTTTTTGTTTTTTTTTCATTTTCTGAAAATTGGGATTTTTTGAGTTGTAACACTTTCGTTGCAAGGGTGCGATATACAGAATAATCCCGGACGCCCCAATTTCCCTTTTATCATGGCTACAGGCCTGCCTATGCAGATTTATGGCAAAAACCGGGAAGGGCACCTGTCTGAAGCAAGCAATGATTATCCGCATGGGTTGTTTGTTAATTAGACGACACAAGGACGTACAGCTTGACGAGGAACTTGAACTTCTTGAGACCTAAAGAACCAACCTTCGGATTACGATGAGAAAATTAGTTGGTATAAGCGTTTTTTTCCCACGATTGGGAGAAGGGGCGTGCTGGACCCCCAAGCGAGTGGTGGAAAGACCAGTACGTTAGCGTCAACTACAGGAGCATGGAGAGAAATTAACGGAACTTTTTTTAAATGTTTAAACAATTCGAACTATAGTTTCCCATTTTTTCTCTTTAGTGTTTAGTCTTATTTTTCTAGTTCTAATAACTTCTACAAAATTTCACATCTAGGACGGCGAGAGACGCCGTGATATGAGGGCGCACCGGGTCATGTCGTCTCGGTGGGCCAGCATGCCCCTGATTGGGAGTCGAACCCGAGATAATTCCATGCTAGGCGAACGCTTCACCGTCGGGCATATATTATACAAACATATACAACGAAATCAACACAAACACAGTGAAGTTAAAAAAAAAAAGGATGTATAATGAGATGAATAATTTTTCACACCTTTTACAAATCATTTTGAACACGAAGTTTGTGTTTTCCTTACCCAACTTCTGAATTCCGATATCTTCTAGATCTTCCCACGTTAGTTCTGTAACTCTATCAATTGTATCATAATGCTGCTGACAAAGCGTAGAATAATAGTCCTCCAAACGCAACAATTGCAGCCACTCCAGCAACGTATCCTAAAAAAAAGTTAAGGCAAATTAAACCTCCACATATAAAAATATTCTACATGCTTATTCTAAAAACGTACGCAAATTACCTCTCAATACGCGAAGCACAGGATTCCCATTTATATTAGAGGGGAAAAAAATCCCCACTTTTCCAGGTTTTTCCCTGACGTCCATCAAAATTCCCTAACCAACCATAAGTCACTTTCAACTCCATCTTCGGTTGCAGAGAAAATAAGTTCCACATTCGCGGGAGATTTAGCTATTCAAAACAGCAGTTAAGAAGGTTTTCCCCCTGACTTCTCCATGTTTGACTAAAAAATCCCCCTTTCCCTGATTTTTAGGGATTTCCAAATTGCGCGAGAACCTTGAAGCACCTTAAATCGGTGGCACTCAAATTTCTTACCCCGTTTCTTGCCACATGCCTAGCCAGAAAATCCCCTTAATAATTATTTAAGAAACCCCAGACAGTATTCTTTATCATTACTTATTATTCAAGTGGTAGTTGCAGTTATGAGGAAAAATTAGGGAATTTAGGGATTTTTTTGGAATGGTGGACGATGTTTAACGAAGTGTCTGCAGAACACTTGGGAGGCAGTCACGGAACACATTTTCAGAAACACTGTCTTTAATCATTTTAGAAGCATATTCTAAAAATTAAGATAAATGATCTCACAATATGTGAAGTACAGTGAAACCACTTAACGGACACTTATTTTCCTTTCAATGGAGAAAAATAATTTTAAAATTTAAGCTATTTAGGAACCAAAAAATAATTCGTGCGTTTTCCAAGCTATAAGATATGGGCTGACAACTTGAGAAAAACAGTTGGGTAAAAACAGTCAAAAATGCGCATACATGAATTTGGCATAAGCGCAACAATAGCGCTGAGTAGCGAACTTGGCTACAGAAAAGTGTTCAGCGATCTAAACAGTTTTCAAAATCGCAGTTTTAACATATCATAAAAAAAAAAAAGACAAATTATCTCTCAATGTATATGTGTACAAAGTATCCTTCATATAATAACGTGCGTATTTCGCTATAATAGAGTACATCGAGTGATGACTAATCAGTCTTGGCGAGCGCAGCCAATAATACTCTCAAGTTTGTTTACCCGATAAACCAAAATCTGTCGACCGTCACCAAGCATTGGATAAGCTATTGCAGACGAAGATGAATTGTTTACATATATAGTTTACCGTTTTGTTGTTTAAACTGCGTTATTTGCTGATTCTTCACTGTCAAAAATAAATTAGACTTACCAAAACCCACGAATCTCGTAACTGGGCCAAACTCAAGAATTATCCCGGTCGCCAAAGGCGCGCTAACTTCCTTCTTGGGTAACCGTTCTCGGATGACGTCATCATGAATTTACGTTTCGCAAGTCGCGAATTTTTCTAAATGTTTTGAAAAAAAAACAAACTAGCATGAGGTTTGCTGAAGTCGGAATATGACAGTTGGGGTTCGTTTTGTTGGGTAAATACGTCCTGTTTTCCTTTCATTAACGTTAACGACCACTGCATGTACAGAGGCAAGTTTTTTTACTATTGCAAGCTTTAGAATTGCAGGAAAGTGCGACTCCGTGCTACTGATGCATTTTTGGTGGCGGGGGTGTGAGATTTCACTGATTCAGGAAAAAATACTCTTGCGTATGAAAGAAACGTGGCCGACGCCCAGAGTTTATTGTGGCAACGTTCCAAAATAAAAGTCAGGCTTTGCGTACACGCGAGAGCACCATGCTTAGAATTCTCGGATTCAGTTTTAAGAGTATGAGTTTTGGCGACCGGGATGATTCTGGAGTTTCACCGGTAATTGTTTCCGGAGTGGAAGGTTCTCTCTATGCCACAAAAACATTTGGAGTGGTCGCAAAATGAAACGGATCCATGATTTCTACTCACCGGTTTGTACTCTGGAATTCCGTCCGAAATATTCAATTTGGCAATTTCAGATTTCATTTTCCTTCTATGGTTGGGCTTTGTGATCCCGATTGCCGTGAGGTCCTATTATTGAGAGAGAGAAATACACGTTAAAGTTTGCTTACATACGCAATTAATCAATCCATCTAGTCATTCAACATACATAAAATGGAAATTAACTTCAATGAAAAGCAGTCTGGCTGTGCAAAAAAAGTTCATTTCCTGACAAATTATTCACGAAGAAAAGAATGATTTCTGGGCGCCTGGTAGGACCTGACCCCATAACCTCTTAACAACCAGTCAAGGGTTCTTGCACATTGAGCTATGGGCATCGACACCTGTCGCCTAATGGGTAAGGGTACTTCAACTTGCAATCAAGAGTTTGTGGGTTCGACTCTCGTCAGGCGCCGAAAAATCATTCGTTTCTTTGTGAGTAATTTATCATTTAATATTACCACATCATCGGCTATGACGACAATTGCTGTTTGGAGGGGAAAAAAAATTCATGTTAGACGAAAAGAACAAGCATTTCCAAATTCTAGGCTTCTTTGGGGGCCCAGAATTTAGGAAATGTCTGCTTAAGACTCACATACAGTGAGGAGACCGACTGCCACAAGAAGAGGGTATAGAAAGGTGCCTTCCATTTCGAAATTAAACATATGGCATGTTTTTGAAGTTTTAAGCAAAACTGAGAACGAAATTTATATGTTTTAGACAGCACATTTACCTTTTTCAATTAACGATTAAAAATCATCTTTATATATTGCATTTCAATTAATTTTAACAATTTTGAATTGATGGTTTAAAAAACACAAACTGAAGTGAGAAATCTTTGTGGCTTTCTACTTTTAATGCTTTATTATTTCTTCATCAGGATTAATTGATTATGCATACGATTCATTAACTAATGATTATTTTACAGTTCGCTAATGACTAAAACAGTCTCAATAAAGGTACATAAAAATTATAATATATATATATAAAAGGAGATTTTAAATTTTATTAAATATTTGTCACCTTTATTAGATTTTGTAAATTTTTAAAATAAATATTGCAAACATCCATATTCAATAAGTTATAAATAATGAAAAAATTAATGAATAATTAACAACTTATATGAAAGTTTTATATTTGTTTTCATACTTTTATTTATAGTTTTATAGTTTTTAATAATTTCTAATTTAATTCTAATTATTAAAGTCATTATCCAATCCATAATGATGTAGGATCAATGAGAAATTTAATTAGCAATGATGATAAAGATAAAATGCCAATCACAAAAGACCTTCAGTTTTCGAACAAAAAATACAATAAAAATTGTATTATGGAGGGGACTTTTGAAGGAAGACCCCCAGCATGGTGTGTTTCTGTTAGTACCCAAGTATTAACACAAAATAGGTACTAGTCTCCCAACACACCAGGAGCAAAATTTAGAAAGAACAAATTTCCTAAAAATTATGAACGTAAGAATGGAACTTGAGCAATTTTATACCAAAATAAAGTTAATATTAAACTAGAATGAAATAAAAGAAAACATTACCTTGTGATTTGCCTAATTCTAATTGCAATTTTTTTTAAAGTTTCAAAACATTGAAATTATGTGGAATGATAAAAAAAATTGAAACAAGTGTTGCTATTTTTAAACTGCACTTTTAAAAACTTATTTTATTTTACCAAATTTCTAATTTTTTTCAAATTTATTAAAGATATTATAAATATTTTTGGAACTAAATTGACTTCTAATATTTTTTCTAAATTTTTTATAGCATTTTTAAAAATTTTATCTGTAGTGCAAATTTTTTTCAATTTTTTTAATCTGTGTAATAACAATATTTCTACGTATTGCAATATTTATATTTGAATTAAAATTAGTTAATTTTATCACTTCAAAATCAAAGTATGTCCTTTTATCAAAAATACTAATCTTAACTTCAAGATCCTTTTCCATAACAAGATGTAGGTCTAAAAATTTAATTCCATTTTTTGAATTCGTTTTTATCAACGTTAAATTGTTTGGACTAATATATTGCGTTATATCGTCAAAATTTAGGCAATTGAAAACTATTATGTCGTCAATATACCTGAATGCTTCAATTTTGTTATATACACTTTTTTCATAAAAATGTAAATATAAATTATAATAATAATATATATATATATATATATATATATATATATATATATATATATATATATATATACACACACACACACACTTTACCTCAGGGGTCATTCGTGTGATAGTGGGCATGTCGTAACCTGCCTGCAGGAAAAACGAAATATACTCCTCGAAGTGAAGACTGGCTAACCAATTGCTCAACACTTCTACATCCTGAAATAAAATTAAGTAAATAAATAAATCTCAAAAGGCATCTATTTACATTTCTGGAAACTTTCTACATTTATGCACAATCTAACAATCTCGTTAATGATTACAAACCTATTCCTTGTTTCAGCAATGCGTGGAAAGCTCTATTAAAACTTCATTCATTAATACCCCGAACTTCCGTTTGCGATTCTCCCCTTCATTTCTCTATTTGCGTCTTATTTTACACCAGTAGGTGGCGCAGCTCTCAGACAAAGAACAGTAACATGACACAACTACGCTTAAAATGTTCGCTGTAATTGAATCCTGATGAAGGACAACGACGTCTTGTTAGAAACGCGTCGACACGCTCGCTCAACAACAAAAACCACGTTCTCTTTACAATACTGTTAGCAACATTTAAAAGCAATAGCGTCATCAAAACGGAAACTAAGAATATTTCAGCATATTTATGAGTTAGGTTGGATCCAGATGTGGGGAAAAACCAGTGAAGGCATCTTCACGTAATTCAGTGATGGATATAATTGTTCAATGGTTCATTCACTGAATTGTGACTTTTTGCCCACCCCTGGTTGAAACGAGAAATAACTGGTTTTTGAATAAAGGGTTTGAGGTCGAAGTTCAGACTGCAATGGATGACGGAAAGTGCGAGGGTTTCCACAACCAGTCTTACAATAAAAGACCAATTCTTTCCCTTGGCAAAGTGGGACAATAACCACGTTTATAAATTGAATAATCACTTCTCCTGCAATGCATAATACAGGGTGTCTACCCAAATTTTGTTTCAAACTTCTGACTTTTCTACGTTTTCCAGACCAAACCGTAATTCATTTTCAGTCGTTGATTACATACAGTAAACAAAACACAGCACATTAAAATTGCATAATAAAAACAAGTTTCAAGACCATAAACTTCACCAACACAAACCCCAAAACCCAATAACTCAATTATAGTGAATTTACAAATACAAAAGCTGTATTAAAAAGTGTATTTTTTTACACTAAAAACTGGCACTAATTAAATATTTACAGCAACATTTTCATTCGGCCCTTTTCAAGTTCATTATAAAAGAGTTTAACTATATAATCGCAAAGCTGATGCTTCATCTTCTATTCCATTTAAAGTGTGTATGACTACATCTAAAGGAATGGAGATTGATATGATCAAAATGGTTTACAGATTAGACAATTTTTTTTCCCTAAAGACAATTTCCTTTTTCCAAGTTTTAGTTAATATTTGGCAAACATTTTCTCCTGAGAAATATACGGGCTTAATAATTTTATATAAATTATATTAGTTTTGATGCAAAAGGGTAATTTCTGGAAGAAGTTTAGTCAAAAGTATAAGTTTTTCAAAATTTTTAGTATGCAATTTGATACGAAAAGCACATTTCAGGAAAATTATTTTAATAAGCTATTTATTATAACAATGAATTTTAAATTTCCTTGACTTTGGCCTTTGTATTTCAAATTTCCCCGACTTTTCCAGGTTTTCTCTGTTTTACAGATCCGAAGACACCCTGGTATTAGTACCGAATATTGTTTATATTTGGTACGTACATAGCAATTGAAACCACATCAAACAAGAGATCGTTCACTAAAGCGTGATTTTCAAAAGATGGCGCTACGGAGTATCATCTAAATGGATCTGAAAATACCATCCAGCCAAGCGTGTTGAGTTGCGTGGGGATACACACCAGCTCTCTCATCCCAATTTACTCACGTGCTTTGCTCTACGAGTGTGCACATTGCACTATTTCCACTTATTTTATGCCTTCTTCTCGATAAAATATGTCTAATACAGCATATCTTTAGCATGAGCTCCAATAATAGGAATTCAAGCAGGGAACGAAAGTCTTAAGTGTGGAAGAAGAGCTAAAAGTATTAGAATAAAAGAAAGCATGTCCTCTTATACTTTTCTATAATTTAGAAGCCAGAATATTTCACTAAACTTTTTTCATCAAACTTAAAAAAAAACCGCAACGTTCTCGACAGACGTTGATTACTCATAATAGAAAATACTAAAGCCCCTTATTACTTCAATTACACTTCAATTGACCTCGATACATCTGGTGGACGTTTAAAATAAAAAATTTGAAAACCGATCGTTTGGTTAATTTTTTTTTTTTTAAACTTCAAAACAAAACTTTTAAATCTTTACTATTACGCAAAAAATAATAACCAAACACGATGTCAATGGCTTCACATTTACGTAATGACCCCGAACTCCACTGTTAACTGGAGATAACGTCTAAGGCCAAACGTTACTTGTCAATGTGAAGTCCTTGGGGACAGATGATACGTTAACAACAAACTTTTGGGGGGAAGAGTCCCCCCCCCCCCTTTTTCTTCAACGAAGAAGAAATTAACTAACGACGTTTGCTAACGAAGACTTTTCTTTTGGTTTCCAATAAAGGGTATGGTGGTTTTTGACGCAAGCTGAACGTCGAAGATAAGCGATGTATTGAAGGAAGGTTTGAAAAACAGAAACTGCTTATCATTCATCAATTCTTAACGCCTCGTAGGCAGTGTTTATATCGCAGCGGAGCACCACCTTTCTTCGCGCGCCATTTAAGACGAAGGGTAATAGTTAAGTGGGTTAGATTTCCATGGCGCAAGGACGTCAAGGTCATTCTGCGCCAAGCAATGGATTAAAGTAAGTGGTCGAAAAGACGAGGTCCTGGAGTGGGATTGACGAAGCAACCCGACTTTCGACCACGACATATTTACACAAAACCAAAATCGATAGGGGAGTGAGTCACAGCTCGATTTAGAAAAATACGTTGGGTTACGTTCCATAATTTAATAAAGTCAATGCTTTTTACCTACGATAAACAGCTTTTACACCTCGGATATATTTATTAACCAGAACATGTAAAAAAAATCTTATAATAATATACATAAGGTAATTATAAATGTCTCTATCCACCCATTGACTTTTCGTCGCACTGACGATATTCAGAAGGAAGTGGGGGGGCATTTAAAGTATGAAAAATGACGTCATGTATTTTGGAGACGGGCAAAACCGTACAATGAGCTACTTAGTATTTTTCTACAACCTGTGCTCCGCGAAACCTTTCTAAGTGCTCCGGGTTCTTCAATGCTCAAAAATTATAAAAAAAAAGAACCTGCTGAATTTCCTTTTAAAAAATTGAAAAAAAAAAAAGCCAAATTTATATAACATTCCCGCTGGTTGCTGAATAGAAAATCTATGTTCAGCTAAGTCCCACATTTCTCTAAAAGTTGAGAGAAATATAACGTTTCGAATAAAATAAAACTTGGCGTTTTACCTAACGAAACGCTTAAAATTACCTTCCATCGTTAATACTTTATTAGTTATTTATTATGTTTAGTTTCCATAATGGTGAAGGTGACGTCGCTCTTGTGAGAAAAACAAGTGTGCAAAAATAATAAAAGCATATACGAAAGTATACGCATAATTGATGTTTTCAGGAGAAGATATTTAACCTGTTAACTGGGTATGACGACATTTTTCGTCATGCCCGGAAGACTACCAAAATGCGAATGACGACATTTTTCGTCATTAAAATTAACCGTATTATGTTGAACGCATTACGTTTTATGTAGTTCTTATATATTTAATCCTAGCGTGATGGTGTGATGACATTACTTATCACTGTGAAAAAAAGTCCCCAGTGTGAAACGAGTTTCATAAAATTTTATTCCCCGGTTAACAGGTTAAATGAAGTTCCAGTTTTGAATGACTTGAATTGGCAAAATTAAGTTTCGTTTCGAATTTAAGCAATTTAAAATTCGAAAACGAATTCGTGCTTTTACTACTATACAGTCGAAACCGCATATATGCAAATGGACACGGCAACGAAATCCTGTACATATAAGCGGGTTTTACATAAAAGCGGTATTCTCTGAACTATAGCGTGCAAATAATTTGCTCATTAAATTTTTATTGAATTTTATTATTAAATTAGATATTCTTATTTCTAATTTTATAAATCATACACATTATTTCAATATTTATAATGCACAGTACTATTACTCTATTAATAAAAATGCCAAAAAGTAATTTATTACTTACATAAACGCATGTACTGTATTTGTGGAAAACAGTGGACAAATTACAACCATATTCTTTTGTTATTTATATCTTTGTCTTATTATTTGATTTCAAAGAATTTAAAATCGCCAACTTTTGATCAATATTTAAGCAGATATGTCAGTTTCTTTTCATCTGCCATGTTCACAATGAATATAAACCGAAAAGTGCAAAAGAAGAAAGCAAAAAACTTGCAAATAGACTAAGTATTTTGTAGACCAATAAAACACAAGACGCGTAATTCACTGTGCCAGTTATAAAAACAAATTGTGATAGTGATTCCGAACATAGGCATATTATGTACGTCGATATGTACGATTTATTGTACATGGAACTTGGTTAATGCATAAACATGTCTTTACAGATTATGTTCATCGTATGTCTCCTGTGATAAGTAAAATTGAATTATTATTATTATTATTAGAAAGCGGGGGAACCGTAAACAAAGCCATAAATAAGCTGGTACGTGACACTTCGACAAGGGTTGACAGCTATTTTTAATGGGGAAAGCCAATCCTTAAAAATAGAGTTGCCAACTACACATTTACTGTGGATGAAAACTTGTTCATAAAGTTTGTTTGCATATATCCCGTTTAAATTTTACAATAAAACATTCATTTGGCTTCAAAAATACTTGCATGAATGCGATTTGTGCATGTATAAATTTTCAGTTAAGCGGGTTTAGATAACATTAAAAAGATAAGAGAAAATTTGAGGCTCGATATTTTTTGTATATATGCGAGTTGCATATACGCGATTTCGGCTGTAAATGTGCTGAATCGACACGTGTATCGTTCGGTAAATGGCTTTTTCCACCTTTAGGAAAAATAATTTCCTAGACGAAAAGAATGATTTCTTATTTAGAAGGAAGGAAGGAAGGAAGGAAGTGTACATCGAACTCCAAATGTGTGCGTTTTATGACGCACGAGCAGCTGGGGTCATTTGGCGCAGTATAGCCCAGATGCTCTTGCGCCATAAAAAAGCCAAACAAACAAACAGCTGGGGTCATGAGGTGGCAGGGTCTATGGATGCTCGCGATATGGACCACCTCGCCACTATAGGATTTCCAAATGTTCAACATGAAGAAGCGAGATTCTTTAACGTCAATTTTTAACACGGGTTTAAGAATTGCCAGTGTACTTTGTACTAGCAGCTGAAACAGCCTTTAAAAAAAAAAAAGAAAGATTATAGGTTACTCTAAAATCGTTATAAATTAGCATGCTTTAATTAACTTTCGTCGAAAAAATAGCGCGTTGTAATCGATCATTGGGTAAATTACTAAAGCTCACTGGAATTACTAGTAATTAGAAGGCCACGTTACGCACACACAGCGACGTGGTTCGGTCGGAAGCGCGCATAAATTGGCGCGCCCCATTTCTGCCAATGAAAATAAATGGCGCCAATTTATTGCTAATGGAAAATCCGATTAATGGAAATGGGCGCTTTTATTTCGCTTCTGTCGTAAATATGGCAATTTGGGCGCAAAATAGGCGCTTTAAAACTGACGATATGCAAACGGTATCGTAGAAAAATGTACATGAAAAAAAAAAGGGGGGGGGGGGCGCACTTATACGTCGGTCTTGGGACGGTCCATTAAAAGGCTCCATTATTTTCTAATCATACGCACGCACACACACGAAGCGAATAATAATCGCATTTCGCATTCCTGGTATTAGTCCCCCAAGCACATCTTCAAAAAAGCAATTTCCTCTCATCTAGTTTTGTGTCGTTGTCGAATCAAAATACACGATTTTTCCATTATAGTTTTTAGTCACTCCTAAAACTTGATTGGACGCGTAGTTGGTAGATTGGTCGTCAAGTTCCGACAGAACGTGGTGTAAGCATCGTTATCGAGGAATATCCCCGTTAAAGCGTATGCAGCGGCTTCAAAAAGCTTAATGAGAAAAACTAGTATATATGTCTCACTTATCTGACTTGACGGCAGTCGCGTAATTAACAACCCGGGGAAACGACCGGAGGCCGACGGCGGAAGACTTCAGGACAGATCGGGCATTATCATTTGTTATTCCCCAATGAGTCGAACACAAATAGATACAGAAAGAGCTGATGAGACGAACGAGGCTATTCAGTTGTATTATTTATATACAACGAACGCATTAAAGCCTAAGTTATTGAAAATTCCAACAAAGGTTCCGAATCACTACTCTGTTCATAAACGTTTTCCCCTTCGTAGCCATTACTTTAATTTTACATCGAAATCGATTATGATCACATAACTTGTCACGAAATTGTCTCTACAGACATCTTTGAACGAAATCGTTTTCTAATAAATTTCAACGAAACGTCCGTGAAGATGAGAATGTTTGATATAAAGACTTGGAGCCGCTGAATAATCACTTTGTCGTATTTCACAAGTTAAAGATATTTTCCAACGCTTAACAGATACTCAATAGACTCCATGTTGTTTTCAAAATATCTTCATAAAACAACTCCATTAAAAATTTTATCTTGTAACCCATTCACAGAGTGTTGTAAAATATCGGGACATTATCTCATATATATACTCATTTTACGTAAAATTATTTACTACATACAATTTATCTATATTAAAAATTGTATTACATACATACACTTATATTCATCTAAAATGACAATGTACAGTAGAACCTGCTTAAAGTGACCATCTTTGGAACTGAACTGAAATGGATACCGAAGACAGACAGGTGGCCACTATTCACGAAAGACTTTGGTATAGGTATGACTAAGTCCCTGTCAGTTCTCTCTCTTATAAAAAGTGGTCACTTTATGCAGGTGGTCAATTTATCAAGGTGGTCACTTTACCAGGTTCCACTGTATATCTAAAACTACAAGATATTTAACACATCTAAAATTACTTCAATTTTTTTTTTGGTCATTGCATATCACATGCTGTTGCAACCATGGAATTTAAAAAAAAATCGTGAACAAAACTTAATAGTAGGCTATTTGAAAATGCATTTATTGTAATTAGAAAAAATGTGAACAAAATTTCATGAAATGTACTTTATTTCATGAAGTTATGTAACCATAAATTGTGGATTAATCGTTGAATTATGCTCTTCATTTAAAAATGAGAAAAATTAAACTGTGTACAGATATTTAAACTATAAAATTACTCAGATATTTAATACATCTAAAATTACTTGTATTAATACATATAAAATTACTTGATATTTATACATATAAAATTACTTGATATTTAAATATCTCAATACTTGATATTTAATACATCTCAATTACTTGATATTTAATACATATAAAATTATTTTCTATTTAATCAACAAATCTTGTCAAAGCTTGCATTTTAATTATTACAATTTAACTAACATTAAACTGTTTAAGAGCACCCTTGTTTGCAAAAAAGGGAACCTGCACCAACCCTTCGAAATAAAAGCCTCGTTCCCCATCAACAACTAAGAGAGGCTCAGAGTTCGCGCCCCCTATAATTTTTTTTTATTATTAATGGTGCGAATGGAAGAAAATAATCCTCGAATAAGAATACAGCGCGGACTAACCGAGGAACTCTGTAAGGGAACCATCATCGGCAGTCAATCGATGCCGAGTTTTTCCCACTTGGAGGGCTATCATACGCAATTAGGCACACGAAGTGACGTTCTTGGAGGTGGGGGGAGCTACGGGGTGAGAGAGAGAAAAAATGACAGAAGTCTATTCAAAGTC
>QLNU02015003.1:126844761-126859814 GCA_006491805.2 Dysdera silvatica | reverse complement strand
CATCATCACATACAGAACCCAACTTTGCTGACGCTGCAGCTCACCCCTACACGCCCAGTCCATAAACACCTAACCATTCCGTTAAATTCGGTGATTCTGTCCTGCTCAACATAGGGTCAATACTTCAAAACGCATTCCATACATTCATTAATACTCCTCCTGAGAACTCCTACCTTTTCATGTCCACAACTCTAAACAAAATCGCCTTCACCATCAGTCGCTCTTCACAAACCATCATTCATCGCCGGACCTTCCCGTTAGGTGTCCCACCCGACTCCACATCGTTTTTCTTCACGTCAATGGGCTTACGAACAAAATCCATGAGGGGTCGCGACTTCTTCATAAACGAAAATCCTGATGTTCTTCTGTTGCAAGAAACCTTCCTTAAATCAACAACTTTTGCGTAATATCCCAAATAACACTTGCACCCGAGAGGATAGTCCTATTCAACCACCTCGCCGTCAAAGTCGTTATGGTGGTGTAGCAATCTATTACAAATCCAACCTTACAGCTTCTCCACTACCAAACCCACCCATGCAACGTTCAGAAGTTGTGGGAATACAAATTCTCGACAACTCAAATCGACCCCTTAACGTTTTCTCATCTTATTGCCCCTCCAATGGACCCCACCCACACCCTCTTTGCTGGTGATTTCAATGCAAAACACCTCTTTTGGAATTCCTCCACCACCCATTGTCGTGGTAATAGAATTTTTACCCTACTCAACCGAAATCCATTCTACATTATTCCCCCCACCCAGTTTCACACACTCTACAGCACGCAGTCAAGATATTATTGACTTCACCATTTCTAATTTCCACCCCCCTAACCCAGAAATCGCCGGTGAGCACCTTCCCGTCTTCATTTCCATTGATTTCTCCACAAAACTCCACCCCCCCCCCCTCACTTCCAAAATCACTGACTGGAACCTTTTCCAATACCACCTCAATATTCTTCTCCCTATCGACCTCACCCCCTCCCCCCACCTCTACCCCACAAGATTTGGATCAACTAGTAATCTCCTTTACGGAAATCATATCAAAGTGCATCACTCTTGCCACCAAACACCGCCCTATTAATTCCCCCCTTACCCTCTCCCTCTACATTCGTGAACTCACCCGTAAAAAAAATTGGGCAACGCGCCCGCTTTCCCAACGATAAACGCACTTTCTCCAAACTTAGAAACCATGTTGTTGGAGAAATTCGTTCCTTTACCAAACTCCGTTGGTCAGACACCATCAATGACCTTTCCAACCAAGACGACTCTATATGGAAATTCCGTAAAAAATTGTTCGGGCGAAAGCCTCAAATTACGAAACTTATCACTCCAAATGGAACTTTTTTTTCATCCATATGATTTGGCTAAGACCCTTGCCGACTCTTTTGAAATTCAGTTCTCCGCAAACATCCCGCCCTGACTCACCAGTTTCCACAATAACATCTCCTTTATTTACTCTTCCTTCACCAACTCCATCTCAATACATCCAAAGCCCCCCCTTACCACTTCTGGTGAAATTTTATTCATAATCAAAAAGCCCCAAAATCGTAAGGCCCACGGACTGGATGGAATCACGAATACAGCTATCAAACACTTCACCCCCCACACCGCGCAATTTCCACACTCACCCATGTTATTAATAATGCTCTTAAACTTCAACACTTCTCATCTCCTTGGAAAACAGTCCATCTTATTCTCATTTTAAAACACGGTAAAAGCCCTTATAAACCAGATAGCTATCGCCCCGTTTCATTACTTTTCTCCCTCGCTAACATTTGTGAAGCTATTATACGAAACCGTCTTCTATACTTCCTCAATAATAACAACCTAATTATTAAAGAACAATTTAGCTTTCGCAAAGAACACTCCACAATTCACCAAACTACACGCCTAACCGAAACATCACTCAAGACCTTAGACATGATCAATCCATGCCCCTCCGCAGGGCCCCACTCTCCCCTGCTTAATGGCGGCCCTGCCTAGGGAGTAGCAGTGTTACAAATGCTTCAGTTTGAAGACCGAATGAGTATACCCATTCACGACAGCTGAGCAAAATCATTCACTGATTCGCTTAATGAACGATTTGATTCAGCAGTACTAGGGATAGGAGAACGTTATTAAAAGTGGACATCGAGCAGGAAAAATCCAATCGCGGCTGATGAATCCACTTTCAGTAGAGATTAAATTCCGTAAGTCCTACTACACTTAAAACCCAAGGACAATTCCAAAGAGAGAAATAAATTCCGTCAACGAAAAAAAAAACCATTGGCGATTATATAAATGACTTCCAAGTCACTTCAACGATGCACGCGTAACACGCACCGTGCGTGACGGTGCGTACAAGGAAACAAGATTGAAGTCTATTGATTTTGTAACAGAAATGCCACTCACATCCAATAGAAAATTTTGTCTTTTTTTTTAATCGAATTGTATATCATAGCTAATGAGCAGAATAGTGCAATCAAAAATAATCATTTAATAACAATTATATAAAACTTTTATAAATAAAGTGATATCTGGGAATAAAAGTCATCAGACCTCCGCATTTTGTTAATCACAATTCTGTTCTTATCGTCGTTTTACACATGGAAATTAAGGGAAGAATTCGTTTGTACACACGGTGGGTTTCATCCGAATGTAGTTGGTTGTTTGTATTTTTAGGGCGCAAGGATATTTGGTTGTATTTTTAGGGCGCAAGGATGGCTGGTTGTATTTTCAGGGCGCAAGGACAACAATGGTCAATCTGAGTCGAGCAAGGTGAGACCGCACATAAGGTTTTAACATCAAAATAAATTAAAATCATAATGTTAAAAATACATTAGACATACACTGAAGTGCCAGAAAAATTGGTACACCTACCTAATATAGTGGAAACTTAATACTACTTCATGTGGAAACCTTAATAGAAGTGAGTAATGATATTTAGATACTTGCGTAGCTTTATCTTTCTTGCCCAACTAACAAGTACTACTGTTTCCATGTCAACGCATGAAAGGAGAGTGAGAAATGTAAGACAACAACAAAAACACGGGCGAGGCCTTGCAAATGTTGTCAGTATGACGGTCGCTCATGTGTTAAAGACTTTGTGTAAGGTTAGGGTGCTCCAGCCGTGACCAAGTTGCCAATCCTTGGATAAAGTGACATTAGGAATTCTATACCGGCGTCATGGACTACTCTCTCTCTCTCTCGTCCTACACGATAACGCCAGTCCCCACTCTGCTGCGCAAACATAGGCGGAAATTGTACAGAATTGGGTTAGGAACGTCTTACCCATCTTGCAAACAACCCCGATTTGTACCCCCTTCCATAAATGAATTGTTTTGAAGAGGGAGTTGCAAGGACTGCGTTTTTAAGGGGGGATGACGAGGCCCAGGGTACTGTGTTATTGGGAACGTGTCGAGGACACGTAGAGCCTTGAATTCTTTGCAATAAGGTTTGAGAAGTTGGTGTCACATTAAAACAGATGTCTCTACGTTTAGGAATAGTAGGGCAATGTTAAGAGTCTAAAACGAACGCTTTCATATGTTGGAAAAAAAAAAATTACTAAATGAGCCTCAAATTCATCAGATCTGAAATCAAAATTTTAAAGTACTATTTTTAAATTCGAATACACTTAACGAAAAAAAATTCTTATTTAAAAAGTCATATTCGAGGGTCAACAAAGAAGCACAAGAGGGCCTAGGTATTAAGGCTGTCGTCTTGAGGTTTATCAGACCACCTACAAAAATTGGAGTTTACTAACCAACAGTAACTTCTTAAAACAAAAAGTAAAGTGAAACAAAATGCAGTAAAACCTGCCAAAAGTGACAACCCCTTACTGCAATGGTCACCACAGACAGGAGGTGGTCACTCTAAACGACAGATTTCGGTATAAGCATGAAGAAGTCTCTACTAGTTTTCTCTTATAAAAAATGGTCGCTTTATTCAGGTGGCCACTTTACCAGGTCCCACCAATTTCTCTAGATTATAACGCGCGCAGCTAAATAAAACCAAGCACATAACTACATATGCGAGATATCGAAACTAAAAAATAGTCTTCAAAATTATACGAACCCCCATTATTTAAAGCACGTGCATTTTTCCCAACATATTGAAGGACGATCAGTTCGTACGTAATAATTAGAGCCCTCGGAATTATAGGCCGGCGCATCATCCGCCATTTTCTGATCTACTTCCGGTTTCATAACAACGTTTATTACTGGAAAATTAATAATCCATTTTCTTCTCACAGAATCTGTTGCGAATCAACACATTCTATATTTATTCCTCGAATGATTAGAAACATTCCCAGCGGAACACCCACACATTTCACCTTATTTTATTAAAAATAACACACTTGGAAATCACTCAACTTTAACACAGCAGTGAATGGGATGACGTCATACGATGGCAAAAATATGGCGGATATGCGCCTGCTCGCTCTCTCTCTTCTAGGAGCCTTAGTAATAACAACAAATAAACGATACGTGGCTGCATAACATCGATGATAAATTAAACAGAAATCGATATTTATACCACGCTTGTTATGAAGCGATACGATATAGAACGAATTTCCGAAATCCCAGAATGCATTTCTCACAAAAAATCGGGATCTTAAACCGGAAACTTTTAACATGGAAATGATAGGGTTTGAGCAAAAAGATTTTTCAGCCTCATGGGAAAAAGTTTTCACAGAAGGTGGTATCCACGGGCTTTTCTCGCCAACGTATTTTATTCGCTTCTTTCCTTCCCCATATATTTTTTTAAAAAACATGTAATGCAGGAGGGTAAGCGATGGGGGAAGGAATCACAAACAATACGGAATAGGGCAAAAGTCGAGTTTAAAGATTCGAAGCATGCCCCGAAAAGATAAAGGAGTAAAAAGACCTCCAACATCTGCCCATACGAAGAGTTTACATCGATTTTTCGTGAAAGAGAGAGATAGCAAGGATCAGGTGGTTTTCGATTGGGAGGAAATTCGGAAAAATCTTTCCAAGGGGAATGCCTCGTTTCGTACACGTAGGGAATAAATCGGCGGGAATAGATCCCCCTACAAGCCAACCCCTAACATCTTGGTGGGGGAAATGGGCGGCAATTTCGACGGTCCATGACATTTAGAAGGGTCTGGTAATTACGAAGGTTGTACGTGATATTAAAGAGGCAGGAGGCTGCTTCGGACCGGCTTTTAATGTCATAGATTTTTAAATTAGGGGGGAGAAATAGGGTACAGCTCTCTTTGGAAACACTGGGGGGAAAATTAAGCTATATATTCATTATACAACGTTGCGATTCACACATTTCCATGCGTTTAAATAAGTAACAGGGAATGTATGTATTAATCCGCGGGTATCTGTTAAATCCAAACACATGCTCGCTCATACACAACGATATATAATTCAAAACGAAATCACCTGACAGACATAATAGATTTTCGAAAATATATTTCGTTGATATTGGATATATACTATTAGTATTGGGCAGCCATATCTGCAGAGGGCGATCACGTCATATTTTGCATAATTTAGATTTTGAATCGCTAGATTTAATTTCAAAAAATAAGCTGGAGATCGATTGATAAAAAAGATCAAACTTTTTCGAAAATGACAACTTCGAAATGAACATCAAATAAAAGACGCAGCACTTTTCTCCGACTATCAATTGCAACGCGTGGTATAGAAGCGCAAGGTAACAAATAGACAGATGGAAATTTAAACGTGAAAAAGTAAGAAGAAAGGAAGGGGAAAAAAGTCATTTTAAAGGCCAATATGGCTACTATCAAAAGTAGCGAGAGAGGAAAAGGTTGATTGCTTTTCCGATATGATCGCCAGAGTCAGGGAAAAGATTTGTCTCCACATGGGCAAGGATAATAAGTTCTTTTCTCCACAAGAAGTTCGGATATTGTAAGGAAATTCTCTTAGAAACGGATTGGATACGAAACGGTTATCGGTAGCAGATTCCAACGGCCATTTCGAATCGTTTCCCAGTTATTCTGAAACTGAGGAACGTTTGCATATTGGATTATATTATAACGGATAAATTATTATATTTATCGAGACTGGAAGTCCAATGGTTCGATTGCTGCATTCTGGGATACCTTCAGAGAGCACTCCCAAATATCTTTACAGAAATTTGGCTATACAGTAGACCCTCCCGCTAATTCGTTCCTCTGTAATCCGGCATGTGGCTTCAGCGCAAAAAGGACGGAGTTACTCTATGATGGGATGTCACGAGCGAGATACGTGAAGAATCAAACTAAATTTTACGCTCTCCCGATAATTCGACACTTCTCTAGATAAGGAATGGCCGTACCAACGGGGTCAGCTGCTGTAACTCAAGATCATCCGTAATTATCAAAATACTCCTGTTCCAGAATTTCTCATTTTTAGAGTGATGACAAGAATCATCCAATCCGAATTGGATTCCAGCAATTGTCCAATCACCCCTTTTTTTAAACGGGCTCAGTGTCTGGGGGTTGATGCCTTGTGTGAAAGAGATTCCAATTCTTCGGAAAGGTTATATTCTAATTCAGCATTACCTTAACTATCCCCATGCGCAAAACGCAAACAGGCAGTTAGCACAAAACTGCTCCAAGAGAATAATGCATACATAAAACGTTGCACTGCTAAAAATTCGATAATTGAAAAGCTCGTCAACACAAAGCAATCAAAATAAGTATACAATATCTGTCTGGCAAAGATTACAACGAAAAATAAAATGAAATGTAGAGCGCGAAACAAGGCATTGACAAAAAAAAACAAAAAAACAAAACGCATACTAAAATTTTTTGTAAAATAGCAATTCGTACCAAACAGCAGTGTCATGAAAAAAAAAATTGAAAAAACGCCCTCATATTTACGCAAGATCAAACGACAAAAATCATTCAAACAAAAGACTGCCCAGAAAACATGGCACAAACAAAAGATCTCACAATATAAAGTCCATAGAGAAAAGAACCCTACGAACAAACAAAGCATCATGCGTTAAAAATTGTATAAAAACCAAGCATGTCAAACTCGAGGTCTAACACGGGCCTCAAAAAAAAGTACTACAATTCTCATAGAAACGTATATTTATTTCGAAAAAAGAAATAGAAAAATACGGAACAAGAACAACGATACAATTAACGTTTTTTTTCCGACACTTGGCATCTCTTTTATGCTGCGAGCTTTCCCGAGGAAATCTTGTTTGCAGCGAAAATTTTCAAAGATGACCCAAGGTGAATGTCAGTAATTGTATAGATATGGCGGGAAATTTATTTCCTTTCATATTTACAAATACCTGGTCACACCGACAAGAACTTCCAAACGTGAAAAAATGATTTCATACGCAAATTTCCGAGTATTTTCAAAACTGGCAGGTCAACATCTGCAAAATACAGGCAAGTCAATTTCACTAAATTTTGCCTTCGAATCTAAATCGCACCGAATCCCAATTATCCCCATTTGCACTTGAACAAATCGAAAGAAAAATAAGAAAATTTTCCTTTCAACCACTTAAACTTTGTTTCATATTCAATTATAAAGTTTAAAATATTTTCTGCGTATTTTCGTTATATTGGCTGGGCCGCAAAAATATTCGTTGCGAGCTGCGATTTTGACATGCTTGGTATAACAACCCAACCTTTTTCAAGCCGCGACCCATTTTTATAGTAACCAAGTAATCCGCGACCCCCTTTTATAGTAACCAAAAGATCTACGACACCCCTCTGTCTGCCGCCGCCATATTTGTATAAAAATTTCAGCGGGTAAAAGAAAACACATTAAATATGAAATACTATGTTAATGTATATTATAGATATAAAGTTAACAACCATTAGTAGAATATTGCAATGTGTGTAGCCATGTTGAAATATAAAAGCGTTGGAAACATTTGGTATGAAATTCCTTATAAAAATAATTTTTTCCTTGCATGTTAATTCTTTATAAAAATTTTCCTTATAATTAATTCTTTATAAAATTTTTTCCTTATAATTAATTCTTTTATAAAAATTAATTACAGCGACCTCTTGAGGGTCGCGATCTCCAGGTTACCACTTGTATAAACGAATCATCGTGCAAAAATAAAAACGAAGCGAAATCCTACGAACGAAGGATTGAATGAACGAAAACTTTTTTTTTGCAAAAACAAGTTTTTTCTTCAAAGTTCTTTCTTTTTTTCTTTTTCTTTTTTTGTAAAAGTTGAGTGCAAAAATCATGACAATTTTGAATAAATTGGTCAGAATTGTCATGATACATCAATCTCACGACGAAGCGACGGTACACGAACAGCAAATACGATATTTTCAATTCTAGATGTGATGGACAATTTGAAATTTCAAATGAAGCTTGTAGCGCTCACTGAACGAACACATCTGACACGATTTCGCCATGCACCAACAACGAGGGGGTTTGAATTCATGAGAAAAGTGTCCAACCGTAAGGAATGAGTTAATTTTGCTCATTAATGAATCGAGTTTTGCTCATACATAGATGAGCATCCTTTACTTGGAGATCTCAATGGCTGGTATTTAGAATAAAACGTCGAACAGAAGGGGGCTTTCATTATGCAAACAGAAATGCAAATGAAGACGATGGTCAAGACCAATCCAGTCAAACCGTTCACACGATGCATATCATAACGACTCTATACCAGGGCGAATTTGAATGTAAATTGTATCTTACACAGACAATGGAGGTCCCCCATTCAAGGTATTTTGGATTACAACTACAGATTTTCGCTGAGCATATTAAGCAATATCTGTGCTCTCACAGTAGCGGAGGACAGCGTGGGTATTAAAAATTGATTAACCATGTCAATTTCCCACGAAAAATTACAAAAACATGCTCGGGTGGTTTTTAGTGTTGACTATTTGGCAACTGTGAGAAGGGTAATAATATCTTAAAAACTGTAAAGATTATTAAACAGAAATACTTGGTCACTAACGAAACCAAAATGGTTTTTTTTTTTTTCCATAGAGACATAAAAAACATTTTCTCCGAAAATACTTATTCGATGCATACAAAATTTTTTTTGTATAGTTAGTAAACACATACATACAATTTATGCGTGGTATTTTACGATATACACAATTTTTAAAATTAAAAGTATTTATATCCAATGATTTTTTCCCCAGAAAACGCGATTTTTATTTTACTTTCAGGTCAGTAATTAAAAAAAAAAGGCTACATACAACGTATGTAAAATACTTACATGTACTTACCCAAGAATTTTTAAGTCAATTTGAACTCAAGATTTTGAAAACATGTTCCTTTTGCGACAGGAAATATCATTTTGAGAAAATCGCATTTTTGTAAAAAGTTTGTAGTGCATTTAATTTCACTTGCTACATTAGTAAATTCGTTTAAAATTTTAATTAACCTACAGCCAAAAATTTTGTGCGAATTGAACGCAAGGTTTTTGTTTTTTTTTTAAAAGAAAAATTGCTTTTCTTAAAGCATTTCGCGTGAATGACCCCTTAAAATTTTTCGAAGCATATCCACATGCGATTCTGTTTCACGACTAACGCAGAGACTACAAATTAGAAGTATGTAGGGGGAGAATAAAACAAAAGCAGAGGGATATATTCAGCCCTTCCCCACTCAACCAAAAAATGTTTTTATGAAAATGAATTATTCAAAGAATTTAACTCCCTGCGTCGAAAAAAAAGTTATTCTTACATCTTTGCTGGGGAAGCATTTTCGCCAATGCAAATTATCTACTTCTATTATAATAACAATGCGCATGTATCTTCGCCTTTGGGAGACAATTTTAAAGCACAGAATTTTTATTTTCAGAGAAATTGATATTTTCCTTCAAGCACTATTTTACTAAATTAATTATGAATATAATCTAATCAAATTAACAATATAATCCAATCAAGATTAATAATTTATAACCTACTCATGATTGACAGTTTATAATCTAAGAATAACGATTTATAATCTAAGAATAACGATTTATAATCTAAGAATAACGATTTATAATCTAATTAAGGATCAACAATTTAATTAAGGAATAACAATTTATAATCTAATTAAGGAAATAATGATCTAATTAAGGAAATAATAATCTAATTAAGGAAATAATAATCTAATTAAGGAATAAAAACTAACATTAAAAAATAAGCCTATTTACAAAATTATTAAAATATTACGGAGAAATCCAGCAATTACGTTTCGTTAAAATAGTAAGTTGTCTTTCTTGGGAACTTCATTAATTTAAGTATACTTAAACTGACAAAACTGAGATGATATTGCTGGGGAAATGAAATATTTGTTTTCGCGCACAAAATACCGTTTCGATAAATCGAGGATGGTTCAAAATCCCGCCGTTCGATATAAATAACCCTTATCCAAGAAAAACTATTTAGTGTTCATAGCATTGCGAGAATTACTCCAAAGAAACTGAAGCGATATAAAATCTAACAGATTTTTTTTTTTTTAAATTTTCGGAAACAACTGCCAAGCAAATTATTTATAGTTTCTCGGAGATTTTAGTTTTACTTCTTTTAAAGCCCTCTTCATATACGTCTGCTACAAATCAATAACTTGCAAGAAAGGTTACTCATTTCTGTAACTTGTTTCAACGTCTTATAAAATAACGGCGGCGGAAGGAAACTGGTTCAGTCTACAGACATTCTATTTTAAAAAATTGCATACAAATTTCAAAAGTCTTTGATACCCTTAAAGCTCTCAAATCACAAAAGGGCCTATATTTTTTTTAACAAATATAAATATTAACTTATGGAATAAAAAAAATTAATAAAAAAAAAGGTACATTAGACATTAATATAGACACGGATTAAAGGCATCAGGCTCGTAACGCCTCATTGACAACAGTTATAAAGACAATCGTTATGGACACGAGTTATCGATATAAAAGAAACTGGTCATTATGACAAGAAAATTGTGTTTGTGGCGCAAGGATAGGCAAAATCGTGATGAACCAGAACCTATGATTTTCCGAGGAATCCAAACTCCTCTTGACCACACAGGAATTGAACCCCGGACTCGATGGATTCATAGAAAGGTATTTGTAAAGTGCTGGGGTGGAATTAAATCCTGATTATTCACCTAGCAGCCACCGTAAGGTACAAGAAAATTAAAGTAATTTGCTTGCTTGTTTGATGGCGCAAGGACATCGTGATGAACCAGAACCTATGGTTTTTCGAGGAATCCAAACCTCTCTTGCATAGAAGAATTGAACCCCGGACTCGATGGATTCATAGAAAGGTATTTGTAAAGTGCTGGGGCGGAATTAAACTCCAATTATTCGCCTAGAATCCGCCACAAGGCATAAGAAAAATGACACGATTTGCTCGTTTGTTTTACGGCGCAAGGACAGCAAAGGTCACGCTGTGCCGGCACCTACAGTTTTCCACGGAATGCGAAGCTCTTGACGCCTAGGAAACCAACCCCATGGTTACGGTGAGGTATTTATTGGTAAGCATCTTATTGTGGCACAGTTGGGAATAGTACTTGGGGTTAAGGGCAAGCATCACCACCGCTCCTTCGCAAGGCCCGAAATTTGACATGAATAAATTACAAGAAGACAGTGTGACACGAGTAATAACGTGAGTTTAGAGGAAAAGACAATTTGTGAGGATGTGGGCGTACCTGGGCTCGAGCCTCTCGAGTGGAAGGGGCGGACCCGGAGTCCCTCTGACAGGGCCTTTGTAGAAGCGGAGGACCTTCCGGCTCGGTTCCTCCTGCCGTTCCGTTCCTCGAGGACGACTGCATGAACACGAGGAGGATTCACGTGATCTCGAACCCCATGTCACGTGAGGCAAGCCTAATGAAACGTCTTCACGTGACTCGGTTGCGATTAAAGTCCTCGAGTGGCCAGAGACATTACACGCATCTCTGTTTACAAGCGGGCCGAAAGCTATTTAGGCGCCCCTTTGTTTCGACTGTCGATAGTTCCAATCGATCACTGTGAGGTTTTCGTCTCCCGCCATCGATTTCCAGAATCGATATTCCATTAACAGATCGATACACCGTTCAGAGCAGCTTACTTATGACGCAACCGGTGGCTCTCCACGCTCTCAGCAATTAAGATCCCAATGCCCTTTGTCTTGCCGGTCTTGCAATCTTTAACCCCTCTCTCTCCGTCATTCAACACAAGAATTGTCCTTTAAAGGCCATTATCCCGAGCGGTTAAGACCAGCTTTTGAGGCACAAGTAAACGTGCTTCGAGGCTGCTTCCCAAGCTAAGACGGTAACACCACGGCTAAATCCTCAAAGTCACGTCTAGCCACCGCACAGGACACTTCATCTGCCGTCACGACAGCTCGTAACTTACTCAAAAGCAACATACGAGGAGTTGGAGTAGCAATCCGGCGAAAGTTAAAGAAGAAGAAATCACAAACACCAATGTAACAAATCCAACATCAAACCACTCGAGTTACTCCTGAAGCTGTAGTTGAACGGGTATGGTGTATGTCAAGTGCTGTTGGGAAGAGACATACAGATGATGTTGATGCATGCCGCGTACTTCCAGGAACTGAAGTGACCAATCGTCAAGATGAATGATGCATTTGATGGGGAAAAAACATGTGAAAACGACGTTTCAAGACGGTAACGCCCTCCTTCAGAAAGATTTTTTTTTTCCCAGTTTATTTTTTTTTTTTAATTTTTTTTTTCTCTCACTCTCCTCACGTGAACCCAAGCGACCGATAGAGACGCTTCATCTGTGGAGATGGGGCGTTTCTAAAAGAACATCGCTTCCAGTCCGAAATACCCGCCAAAAGATGCCAAGCACCGGCGCCAAAGGTGCCAACTTTATTAAGTGAATGAGCTGGCGATTCGATCGTGCACAAAGAGCAAGTTCTCCCGAACTATTGGAATCGCGTTAAACGAGTTCATAACTATTATTCGGTTCCTGCCGGCGCATAAATTGGCGCTATTGACTAAAATAACCTATGACAGGTGAATAATAAAAGGGGAAAAATATTTTTGGCGTCAAGAGAAATGGCCCATTCAGCAAGTAATAATTGGCTATTTTGATGCCAAACGGAGGAAGAAAAGAAATTAATAAACGACTGATAAAAAGGGGCGTACTTTAACTTTACACTAACCTATAAGTGCTATATAAACGAACTTTTCAATCACTTCTATATAACAAATATTTTGAAATATGTCCAAATTTTTTTTAAATAGCTGAATACAAAATCATAGTTCTTGCGTCGGACTCCAAAAGCATTCTTAAACATTCGTTTACGACAGGTGACCGTTTTAGAAGATTTTTCAAATCCTTAACTGAAAAATAATTTGCCATGCTTTACTCGATATTATCCTCACATACATATCGATTCTTCTAATTATATTTATATACAGTGGAGTTCCGGTAATTCGGCATGTCATGGAACCAGCGATTTACGTCGAGCTATGTGGGTGTCGGGTTATCGGGGTAGAGGGATATTTACAAATAAAAAGCAACTTTTAAAAACTGTTTAAATTTCTAAAGAATAAAAATGTAATTTACTCATTATTTCTTATTTTAATTTAAATACTTTTATGAATTGTTTTGTTTATATTAAACCACATAGTGAATCATTACTTGATAAGCTAGTTAACTATCTGACTGCTTATCCCGCTATTTCCACGGGCAACATGAAAGTAACAGAATTTTTCATCCCGCGATTTTCGCGGGTATGCAATTTTTCCATCTATTTAAAAGCGCATCCCGCTTCTCCACCGTTTAACTGTCGGTAATGCATTTTCTACAATATTTAGACTTCTAGTCGTAGTTTGGTCAACAAATGGCGTTATTGTCGCCTAAATTTTCGTATTTGCATAGAATTCGCTAACTAATTTTGTAATTTTGCAAGCGCTTTCGCTGTTATTATTTTTTATATTCAGAATATGGCATTAAGGAAGCGTTCAGCGAGTGATTTTCATTAATATACAGTGAAAATCGTTTATAACGACGCCGGTTATAACGACGGAATTTTTACAATTTTACAAGAACTTTGGTTTGCTATTCTACTCCATACTAAATATATCGGTTATAACGACATCGTATATAACGACGAAACCTGCTATAACGACGGCGATTTTGTAGTCTACGTAGATTCTAAGTAGGGAAATTCGTATCGGATATAACGACGCGACTTGACAGTCATAAAGCAGAACCATGTGGGTTAGTTATTAAAATTTAAAATTAGTTATCAAAATTTAAGCGATATTCTAATCTTGTTTATTAAAATAATGAGAGTCTGAATATTAAAGATAATAAACTTAAAAAAGGTGATTTATTAATTGAATGTTCTTAAGGAGTCCATTCTATTTTTTCAGCGTAGAGCCCGCAAAATTCTTAAACCGGCACTGTTCTGAAGTCATTAGTATAATATAATAAATACTATTTATTACATTTGTTTTCTAGATTATATACTTTAGTCATATTTTCTACAATTTTTTCAATTTAAAAAACTAAGAAAGTACTATGTTTTTAGTGTGGTTATAACATAATATAAACGGAAATTAAATTCATTATAATTATGTTTTTATTTAATTTTGAAACCAAAAAGTTTAATACTTTTTATTATCAAAACAATATAAAAAAAAAACTCCAGAGTGTATTACTATAAGCTACTATGATTTTAAAAAGATATCGTTTATAACGACTATCGGTTATAACGACCGAATTTTCATGGTCCCTTGGAGGTCGTTATAACCGATTTTCACTGTACATGCTTTATATTTGTATTCTATAAAGTAAACCGTAATTTAATCAAGATTTATTTTCAGAATTTTTGAATTTAAACGATTACTCTTAAAATTGATTTTTATGAAAGCCTGTTCTTATGCACGAAATTTATATTAAAAAAATCTTGTTTACAAAAATGTGCTACATATTTTAACTCTCAAATGCATATAGATTTGAAATATGTAATAAAAATATATGCAATTTTTGAAGCGACTTTGATAAAAAAAAAAAAAAGGGCAGTCAGAGGGTTAACTAATACAAAGGTTATTTTTAAATACTTTTATAATAGTCATGGAAGTTTTCTATCGTAAATTATTTTAATACATAATAGGTAAATACATTTAAATAATCATGAAGGTCATTGAGTTTTTAACAAAAAAAAAAAAAATTT
>QLNU02015003.1:126832824-126844661 GCA_006491805.2 Dysdera silvatica | reverse complement strand
TTCTCAACTTTCGGGTTCGGACGAACTCGGACTCAAATTTCCATAAAATATTTCGGTTTCGCTTTAGCTTTCTTTTTGGTTTTACGGCTCAAAGACTACAGTGGTCATGCTGCGCCGGGACCTACTGTTTTCCGAGGAATCCGAACCTCTTAAGGCCTAGGGAACCAAACCCCGGACTACAGTGAGCAGTGCGATCTTTATGAGATCTCTGAGTAAGCGTTCTTTTTGCACTGCTGGGAGTCGAACCCGGATTAGCGGCGCACTAGGAGAACGCGTTACCACACTGCGCCACCGCAGGGCGAAAAGTATTTCGGGCTCGGGCTCCGAAAATTGAGCCCGAACTCATCTCTACTGTCTACCTACCTCAACGTGCTTAGAAAACAAAAGCTTTCGGCGGTTCACCATTCTCGATGACACGGAAAAAAAACCATCCTAACGTATTTTTGGCGGAAATATTTTCTGTGACTTAATTTTTAGAAGAAAATTTAAAATTTTCAATCACAGCCTGTAGTTGCTCTTTCCCTCTCACTCTCTCGAATTCGAGAACATTTGGCAAATGAGAGAATTTTTTAAAGTTTATTTTATATATGTATAAGTGTGTTTTTTCCCCAAATAGGAAGGTATCAAATGGAGCACATAAGGCTTCAGTAAACTTCGTGGTGGGGGTGGTGGTGGTGGGGGTATTACGCAAGTTTCAGCTCCTTTCATAGCTATCACTACATAAAACTGTCCCAATAGCAGATAATAAATTTAATAAGCGTAAGCAGAAAATTTATAACGGGGGAATAAAGGATTACAAGGGGAGGTTCAGAACTATGACTCCATACATCCATATGTATATATGCAATATTTCTTCGCCGGGGGGGGGGGGGAACCCCACCCCGCCTGCGTACGCGTGTGACAAATGCACCACAAGTCAACTAAAAATCGTGATAAGTGATCAAAAGATCGGAAAATTCTTTGATATCTTGAAAGTTTGAAACCCGTTTATTTTGTCGAGAAGAAACGGGAATAAATGGACTCTCGTCGATTTGCTGACCATCGTATTTTCAAAGGAAAATGGACGACCAGGGACAGCAAAAACCTTTATTTGGAGAAACGGCAGAAGACTGGCAATTTTACACGCTGACCTATTGGCAGCCGAAAAATATCCGGAAAAAAAAAAAAACCCGTCGTATTCAAAGTCGGGAATTTTGCCTTTCGCACACCAGTTGGGGGCATCCGGATACCAACCGATGCAGAAACGTAAGTGGGAAAATCGGGAATCCCGGAAAATGGATTCGGGAGATTTAATTCGCTTTTCATTCGCGTGGTAAAGGCATTCCCAAGGCGCTTTTGCGACCCGACTATTCTGCCCGGAACAGTTCAAGAATGCCTAATTGCGGCCCGCTTTTCCGGAAAGTTTTAACGGATCCAAAATGTCTTCAAAATGAGCGTTCCGGATTTGCGTTTGAAAAGCCCATCGTCAAGTCCAAGCCTAATGCATCGTGAAAACATCGGTCCATGTAACATTAGCTAATATAATGTATCTATTATTCTCGAAAATACTTGTGTTTTCACTATCGATAAATTCCCGTTAAACAATCAAATAATGCGACCACAGAGACTTAAGCACAGAATGGCAAAATAAATATTTAAATCATTCCCCAGTCCTCCTCTAAAGCTTCCAACTAACATCAGGCAATCAAAATAGTAATTAAATAGTAAACTTATTTTAATTATTCCTTTCTTTTATGCAAAGCTTTAGTGCAAGGCTGTTTTTTTTTTCCTTCAAACATCCAGCAAAATCCCTCTGTAACAGCCAGTCCCACGTGCCCCGAAACGAGAGCTTCTCTGCAAACGAGTAAGCTATGTAGCGAAACGAGCACCAAGGGGCATCTTACCGGCGTTGGAAAGCCAAGAGAACAAACTTCTTGGCGAGAGACGCATTCATCACCACGTTTAGACGAAAGCACGCAAGTACAGAAGAATCCCATAACAACCTTTAGGACTAAAAAGACGTTATAAAGTAATTTACACAAAACAGCGTCACATATATATATGGTTGGGTGACTTCTACGAATTTTCGGTCTTACGATTTTTAAAGAAATACATAAATAATATATAACAACAATATATTAATAAAGTTATAAATATAAACATTATATTAACCAAAATATGGTGCTATGAGTGGGGAGTTATATTATTTTAATTATTAAACGTAAAATTATAGGTCGAAAACACGATTAAGAGTATTGGATACGATCATTTCCTCCACCTGAATTTTGAAACTATGCGATGTAGTTACTACTAACGATCTTTGCAGACATTTCCATAATAATAAAGGCATTACATACCCACTACGAACACTTGTATCCTTTCCGAGATTCGAATGCAAGCTCTTTGACGTAGGAATGTCAGATTTTGCCACTAGGCTCTCAAAAGGAGAAATAATAAAACGCAAGTCTTTCCCCACAGTACAGAAAAAGCCCCCTCCCCCGTATATTTACGCTGTGCTACGCTCTCCTGCAGCATGATATATATGAGTCAAAAAGCGCTAGTTGGACCCACAGAATGTGGGTCATAACATTTACTTTCATTAATTCTGCCACAAACAAGCAAGTGAAGGAAAATCGTCAAAGGTCGATATTTAAATTTAGCGGGTTTCAATTAACATTAACTCGCAACTCTCTAATCCAGCACTCTCTAATTCGCAACTCTCCAATTCTCAAGTAACTCGGTAGGTTTTCAACGTTAACAATAACCATCATTATTGCATTTACGGAAGACCTTTGCCTTGTCCTTTTCATTGCGTATAGACAGGCAGACAGAAAAACCAAAAGCAATAGCGGGTTCAATATCTATTGAAACCTGCTAAAAAGCGCAAGATATGAATTTACAAATACAGTGTTCTACGGGATGATTGGATAAGCCGTTGGATAATTTAGCTTGGAGAAGTAAGGAAAGAGACCAAGTTGTTGGTAGTTGGGCTGGGGTGTAAAAAATGGATTAATAAACAGGAATGTTTAATCGCGTTGGTCGCTTTCAGGGGTGACCGGGATTGAGAAAAATACATTTCACTCTGTTTCCTTCTTTCCAGAAACAATGAAATGGCGCGGAAGTCGAAGAGAACGAACGTATGTCTCAAGCATTGTGACGCTGTTGCAGACGAAACACAAGCGCCCACAAATATGGTTTTAATTACTTTTAATTGCTCCAGTAATTACGCAGAAAGCAGACGAGGCTACGATATCCATTTTAATTTGGAATGAGACTTAAATAACAATAATGGAAAAATAACAACGTTTTTTATCGTAGTTGTAAGTTTAAAAGATGGTTCGACGCACGTTTCGAGAGAACAGACTTAAATCCATTCGAGAATGTCGACGCCATGCAAGAGGGGGAAAAAATAAAAGACACAGGCGGCCATTTTTCGAAGAGAAGTTAGGAGTAGTGCGGAATAAAAAATCTAACAAAAATTTCTAGCAAAGTGTCAAAAAACCCGTTACGGGGTTACAATATGAAACGCAAAACTGCGCAGTTTTTTTTGTTTTGTTTTTTTACTGAAAACGCTTTAAATCTGTTTATTAAAACTCTTTATCCGGAGTAAAAGTTCACAAAGGATTCCGGAAGCCATCGAAGGACAAATCCGAATTTCCGGGAGATAGGGCAGCCGGATAAAGTTGACAGGGTGGGGCGGGAATGGAGGGTAAAATCCCTGTATGGTCTGGCTTCTCTTTGTACGATTCATTTCCTTTTTTCCTTTTTACAACTGGATCGATGGCAACGGACATGGCGTGGGAGTGGCCAGCGCCACCTGGAGTACAACCTAGCAAACACCCCCCCAACTAAATTCGCCTTACAGCATCGCCTCTTCCTCCAAGAACTGAGAGATGAAAGGAAACGTCGCTTTCTTCTTCTTCTTCCTAAGAAATGCGCCTTATCTCTGAGGCGCGCCTCTTCAGTTTTCTTCGTCTTTTGACGGTGCAGTGGGGATAAGAGGATAAGGGAATTGCCTATAAATATATTTCATAGCCATTTACAAAGTGATAGCAATAAGCACGCAAAAACTGCACTGCAACTTTTCTGTAACATGCTAAAATTTACATTACTAAAAAAATTATTTCATCCGTTTTGTTGGATACTCCCAAACAGTGCATCATCAGACATAATTAAGGATTTTGAGTAGAAGAGGCTTCGGAAACTTCCGTAATGGTAGACATTTCACAGGCTTAACGCTGAATTTTTTTAACGCTGAATTTTTTTTTTCCAATATTAAGAAAGACTAATACAGTGAAACTCCTCTTAACGGACACCCCTCAAATATGGTCACACCGCTTTTACGGTCAGATAAAAAGTACACGGCAACAACTGATTTACAATAATGTATTTCAAACCCTTGCTTAGCGGTCACCCTCAGATACGGAAGCGGCCGTTGTATTCATGTTTGTGGTTTTACGGCTCAAGGACTGCAAGGGTCATGCTGCATTGGGACTTACAGTTTTCCGAGGAATCCGAACCTCTTAAGGCCTAGGGAACCAAACCCCGGACTACAGTGAGCAGTGCAATCTTTATGAGATCTCTGACTAAGCGTTCTTTGCACTGTTGGGAGTCAAACCCGGATTAACAGCGCACTAGGCGAACGTGTTACCACACTGCGCCACCGCAGGGCATTGTTTTCATGATTCATTCCATTAGACCAGAACCCCCTGTATGGACAAAACACATTTGAATTTTGACCTTTACGGCGTTGGTTGGTTGTATTTTTATGACGCAAGGACACCAAGAGCCATTCTGCGCCAAACAATGTGAGAACGTACACACGGTTTTAACTTTACGACGTTACTGACAACAGGAAACTGACGATGAACAGGGTAAGAGACAATGAGCTTTTTCCATTCCATTAACGATGATAGCAATTGACTTGGAATCGCCGATTCAATTGACCAATGTCTAACTTCGATAATAAATACATCACATAGTGATACACTGGGAGAAATTAATAAACAATTATCAACACAAAACTATCGCAGTTCAAATTTATTATTATGGTTTACTCGACTGGCATACATCTCCTGTAAGCATAACAACGGAAAAACGATGAATTTAATCTCATAATTAAAAATACATTTCGGAGGAGGGGGAGGATTGATGAATAATTGATCAATTTTTTCCAAGGCAAATAAATTTCAATATTTAACATTTTGTTGTAAATTTGCTTGTTGCATTCAACGGTATTTTAAAGCTTCTCTTGTATACTCAAAAATACATATTTCAAAATGAACTATTTAAATGATAGAAATGTAATATTTCAGCTACTTCAGAATAATCCCCTTTTTTTACGACCAAGTTTTTCGGTCTGGCGAGTGGCCGCTAATGAAGAGTTTCACTGTAACATCTTACAATACTAAGAAAAAATGTCTGTTCTCAAAAAGTAATTGGGACCCGACGTAATATTCTTTTTTTGTAAAAAACAAAAAAAAAACAAAAAAAAAAACAGCACCACTCCAAATTTCTATATTATTATTTTTTCTGAGGGAAGGGAGAATTTCTAGGACTCACGAGAAAATTTCACGACCATTTATCTTTGGCCCTCTGCAAAATTTTTCACGTAACGCATATTATTCCGGAAAACGATGCTTCATTGTCTTAGACGGAGAATTTTTTGTTTAAATCCCTTCGCTGTGCATTTTGAATACAACTGCGTCAAATTATGTTTGTTTTCCAAAATTTCAAAGCAGAGATTGGATATATACATATATCCAATTTAAAAAATGCACTTTTATCATTAACTTTAAAAATTATTCCAAATTTCAGTTTCGAGTTCTGGTGCAATTCATGTTCTGCAGTATCCACCGTTGTATATCAAAAGTCAATGTTAGTATCATGGATGCATGGTGTAAATATGAGACCATTTTTATATTTGGCAATAAATATTCCCGGAGAAGCTATGCGTCAACAATAAAATATTTATATAAATTGCACTTATATATGCACGACTATTTATATAAATTGCACAGAAAACCGAGTTCTAGGTGGAAGTCCGGGCGATCTAAAGTCGGAAAGCGAAGGGGCGGTGGAAATAGATTGAATCCGCAGATGAAAGGGGGAGGGGTACGAAAGAAAGGCTTTTTCTTCCGGGCTCGTCCAGGGGCGGACCCAAGTAGGGAAGTCCCTTCACGGAGCTGTTGAATGAGTCATCGTGGGCCTCCATCTCATTTATCATCCAAGCTCGTAATATCCGGCCAGCAATTACCGCCGATTACATGCACGGAGCAAAAAATAAAAAAAAGTGCAGGACGATTTACGCATACAAAGAATCATAGGAAGAAACATAGATGGGGGTGGAGGGACACAACGGGTCATCTAGCGTAATATGGTTTCGGTAACAAGGCAACTGCGAAAGAATGAGGAAGACGACGAAGCCCGTCACAGCGGGAGTTCTAAATTACTTCCGAGGAGAGCGGAGACTCATCGTTTTCATCGTAACGTTCCCGCGTTTTTGCCACGCGATGGAGCCCCTGTACGTCCACGCGAAACAAAGGCTTCTTTACCAGAGTTGTCGTCTTAATGAGCACGTAATTCTACATCGTGTGACGTCACAACTGATCGATGATATACAGGGAAAACATTGGCGTAACTAGGGGAGAGTAGGGAGCTAAGACCCCTAATAAACCTCAATGCCAGTTACGCCAATGGCGTAAAAGTCATAGAATAGTTGTGAGGCTTCTCTCCATAAAGGATATTCAACTGCTGTTCCATTACCCGGAGGATTTATTAATCACCTGTCAGACCACGGACAGCTGATGTCATCCGTAGACATATTTCATCAGAAACCCTGTATCTCCGCAGCGCAGAATAGACATCTACATAGACAGTTCTAGTTCTCTAATACAGCCCTCTGCGATTTCGTGGTGGCCAGATTCGAGTGTGGCACCTTTCGTTCATCCATCACGCTTCTCAATAGCTGATAGCAGAGGCGCAAAATATATGGTTATAGTCAAAAGAGCTTTCGACCTACTGAATATATACATATAACCATTTCCTACCCACTGCTAGATGACAATTTCTCCAATACGCTCCATATGTGTTTAATCTATTAATAAAAATAATTATTAATTTTCACATTATCCACTCTGTTCATTTTACCCACCTACCTTCTCGAAGAACATTTTCTCGGCTTTGGATCATTTTTTGGGATTCAATACATATAGAAATTGGTTAAGTGTGTAATTCGCTCGTATAAGGGGTGCTCGTAAAGTGAATTGGGAATCGCAATTCGTTTGTCTGCTTTATGGTACAAGGTCAACGAAGGTCATGGCTGCGCCGGGATCTAGTTTTCAGGGGAATTCGAGCTCCTCAAGGCCTAGGGAGCCAATACCAAGACTACAAGTGAGCGGCATTGTCGGCAAGCGTTCTATTCCTGCACCGTTGGAAGCTGAACACGGGCTAAAGGCACTAGAGATGGGCAAAACAGCTCTTTGACCGAACGAATGTATGATTCTTCCCAGCTCTAAGAGACAGGCAATACCGTCACGCTGATTCGGTCAGTCACCGACTTTGCACATCTCCAGTACGCACCACTACAGCAGGGCATTCCCAACGGGAAACTCTCCGCCTCGCCAGCTCACAAATCCAAATTGCGTGAAAAATTTCACCCACATCCATTATATTTCACAGTTCCAAACTTTTAAGAAAAGGGACGGTCCTTGTAAAATATTTGTTGATGTTGGGAGGCTGGTGGGGCGAGAATTCTCCCGCTAAGGAGGGAAGTTCGTACGGCGAAAGCCAGTCCACAGCACCGGTACTTTTCCGGGGTCTTCTGGCAGGGTTTTCAGAAGTTTTGACCCAATTAAAATTAATTGAACGGAAAATGCAGCCATTAATTAGCCTAACTAGAACAACCAGAGTTTACGCTGGGCTAGCAGATATTAAACGTCAGGTTGTATACATTTCCGGGCTCATTAAACTCCTGATTAGTTATCGCGATAAAACAGCACGGATCAAAAATACCAGCAAACGATTGTAAACAAAGAGGAGGCGTGCTTTCGTACAAGCGGCAAAATACATAAACATCCAATTTTCACGCGCAAACTAAAATCTCGCGGGAGAAATGCCATCAATTCGTTTTCCCTCTCGAAAAAAAACGGATTTTGATGAACGAAAATTCTCTTCCATTGTTATCATCAACCACATTCAAATTGCATAACAACTAACCATTTTTGCCTTGATCCAGCACGATCGTGATTGTCTTCGTGTCATGTAAGGTATGCAGTCAACTGGACATTTGCATTCAGAGACAGACGTTCATTTATTTTGCTAACAGTTTTCAGGGTCGTTTGTTAACTTTTTTCAGGTAAGATCCGTCCGCGACAGGAGCTGCCACCATTTTCCGGAGAATTCAAACCCCTTTAGCCTGGAAAAGTAAATCTCGATCTGCTTCAATGTATGGAAAGAGTCGAGATGCAACCAACAATTAGTTGAGCAAAACCATCTTCCATCGTACAAGGAAAGCCCGCTCCTGAATACCATGTCTGAAGAGGGGTCCGAAAAGAGATTTTACAGAATCTACGCAGAGTTCTCACCCACATTGGATCAAAAAATTCCCCCGACCAACTAACTTAACGTTCGCGGGAAATTATTGGTGGTTCAAAATGAAAGTCTTGGAAAGATTTTCACATAACTAGCTCTTTTCCAGGTCTGACAAATCGCGTTTTCTCTGACTTTTAGGGACGGTTTCAAATGGCCAGACGATTCCAAGATTTCCACCTTGCTGGACATGCACATATCCTGTCGCCAAGCGAATTTAATCTACGAGGGCGAATCAGAAAGTCTTTGCCCCTATTTTTTATTAGCCAAAATAAGGTACATACAGGTAATTACAAATATACGTACTATTCTACGTACCTTACACTATTTTGCATCCGATTATTACTATTATGCAATCAGAACCGCCGACAAGCTCCGGTCATTTCACTGGGAGAGTCTGGACCACCCACCATACAGTCCGGACCTCGCCCCTAGTGATTTCCACGTTTTCGGTCCGCTGAAGAAGTTCCTGGCAGGACAGCGATTCACGTGCAACGATGAAGCCAAGACAGCAGTCCGACGGTGGTTCCACAGTCAGCCGGACGAATTCTACCACAGGGGCATCTCAAATTTAGTGCTGCGATGGGACAAATGTCTGAACCGGTGTGGGGACTATGTGGAAAAATAGTGTAAGGTACGTAGAATAGTACGTATATTTGTAATTACCTGTATGTACCTTATTTTGGCTAATAAAAAATAGGGGCAAAGACTTTCTGATTCGCCCTCGTACATTGTGGACCAACCCACCTAGCTTTTTAAAGGGTGTAGATTTGTGTTTTCAGAACGTAACGGCTGCAGAAATTGTACGATACGGAACCTGACGAGCCTCGTAAAGCCCAGGAAAGCAACGCCCGGACCATAGTTGGTCAGTAATCCGTTTTTTTTTCCACCGTTGATTTTTTAGCACCTGACCTAACGGCACGTTATGCCAGGGCGTGACCACCGCACGGCCCTCATAGGGCGTGGACAATTCATAAGTGAAAGTCTAATACTGAAAGACCGTGGCAACACTTACAGGCAAGCCATGTAGAACCATCTCCGCTACATTGGGTCCCTGGCCGAGAACGGAGATAGTGACATTGGCATTTGTGGCCACAGTGCCGTGTGGATCTTCCCCACTCGAGGCCAAGCTGGAGCTGGAACTGTGGTAGGATCGTCGTTGCGGAGACCCCGTAGACTCGTAGCTATGAACGGACAACCTACGGTTGATAACCTGAAACAACACAGCACCATGTATTTTACTTTCTCCCGTTTGAAAAGTTTCCCGAAAAATGTAATTTTTTGTTCAAACTCACTTTGTTTTCGGATCCGGGAGCCGAAGCTCGGCCACTGTCCAAACTGGACAATGAATGTCTGGACACGCTGCTTCCTCCTGAGCTTCCTCCTGGACTGTGCCTTCCTGGACTACTGACGTCGATGCCCTGGTCCTCTAACGAAGTTTGTGTCCCACTCATGAGACGACCTACAAAATAATAAAACACGCCTATAAGGTTACTCTTAGCACCCCTTCCGCTGAAGAATCCGCAACCTTGAGGAGTCTTGATTTAAAGCACGGAGTACCAAATAGTTGCCAAGGGTTGGTTGAATTTTTATGACAGCAAGGGTCATTATGCACCAAACAAGGTGATAACCTAGCCGACAATATAGTACACATGTAGGTTGTGGAAAAAGGTAGTAGCAACATATATAGGATATGTGAATGTATTTATTTGAAAATAGCCACGGCATATCTTCATATAGTCGACCATGTAAGCATCGATATCAACATCGACGAAGTACCATCTATGTTATATAACAATATATATATAATACGCTACATAATAATACAGTAAAACTTCCCTAAGGCGACCGCCGTCGGGTCTGTGAAAAAGCAGTCGTTCAGAGAGGTGGCCTCTGAATGGAGGTAAATTTAGGAATGGATCTATGGGGTGGGAAAGAAATCCCTTTTCAGAAAAGTGGTCTTTAAGGGAGATGAATAGAGGTGGTCTTTAAGAGAGGTTTGACTAAGAAAAAGGAGATTAACTTCATCCTTGCTTTAATTTTAAAAACATCAAGCTGCCTAACCAAAAATAAACAAGCAAATATGTTTAATATTTTCATCCTAGCCGATGATGAGAATTTTTTAATTTCAATAAATGTCAATGCTAGTCTCGCCTATCGGACGTTTGGCTCCTTTGGCGTCGCTTTGGCTTAAAAGGCAGTCCAAGCACCGCTCCATTAATTGAGAACTTACGTAGTGAAGTTTCATATCCGCTCGCAGTGGGGAATTTTATCGGCGCCTATAGCTCATTGAGAAAGAACACTCGACTGGTTATCATGAGGTTGTGGGTTTGGTTCTCACCATGCGCCATGAAATCGCTCTTTTCTTTACGAGTGAATTATTACTTAATATCGTCACATCATCGGCTATGGTAAGAATCGTTTGGTTTTAGTAAATAGTTTGCAACTGTCAGCCGAGTGTTAGTTGCTGCCTCTCTGTTGAGAGCAGCGGTAAAGCATCCCTCCCACTCGTGGTATTTCAATTGACCTATTCAATGTACTGTTTGTGTATTTTGCTTCCCAGATGACACTGCGAGTCATCTGGGATGGAACCCATGACTTAACGTGACTTTTGAGCTACAATACACTTCCACGCAGTCGAACAAAGTTCGGCCAATCCAAACGCTGTGACCAGAACCATTGGACTGCATCGACATCTTCCTTCTTTTAATCGACTGCATGTGTCAGTGGTCTTTTCTAGTTTTTTAGCTTCATAAGATCTTCCGAAAGGAACCCGACGGCTAATTCGACCTCTGATAGATTTAAATAAAAGGCTGAATATTGAAACTCACCCACAATACAAGATAGGCAGCTTAGTCGTCGACCAGCGTAAAAAACTACTTTCTTCAGTAAATTTTCATGAAAGATGGAATGCTACGGTGTTTTTCTGACATCAATTTCTTTGCGTGGGGCATTTTCTACAGCGCAATATGTCAAACTTTGAACGATAAATGACTTTGGCGGTGAAATAAAATATTGGCGCTACCTAAGAAAATAATAAGCGCCGAATGCCTCAAAATTTTATACCTTCCTATTATTGTGCCATTTGAGAAAAGGCAACCCGTGTGTAGTTGGCAAGATTTTGATATTGGCTGGCCACATTCATTTGTAACTTTTGAACCTTGGTTTGCTTGTGTCGCCAAGACAGTCTGGGTTATCTGACCTAAAGAAGTCCGGCAAAACAACGTTTTAGTGGCTTTAAAATTTCGCAGTAATTGTATGAAAAGTCA